>VONZ01000675.1:0-385000 GCA_012976165.1 Labeo catla
TTGGGAATTTTCCTCAACAACAATAATGACCAGTGTTACTTTAGTATTATTTACATGCTATTATTGTATTTATTAAAATTGTAAAAAAATTGTATTAATATATTTTTTTATTTTTTATAATATTTTTTTATTAATATTGTGAATATTATTTTTTATTTTCAGTTTTCATTTTAATTTTGGGTTAAGTTTTTGTAAATGCATGTGCTTGTCTCTCTCTCTCTCTCTCTCTCTCTTTAGGTTTACACTTTTATACCTCAATAACTCTCTGATTTGGGACAAAATGGGAACAGTTTTATATAGAAAAAGGTTAGAAATAATAAGGTGTATTGCTATCTCTAGTAAAAAAAATAAATATACTAAAATGTATTTAAAACACATATATGTCATGCCAAGTATACTACAAATATGTTTACATATTATGTACTTAATAGAAAATACCCTGCAATTGTAGTTTTAGTAGACTAAACTGGTATATTTAAAGTCTGCTAAATTGGAACAACTAATTTTGTACTTAATGCATTTTAATTGTGCAAAGGAATTGCTGAAGTCCAACTAAAGATATACTTGAGTATATTTGATTGCTTTAGGTACACTTTAAATATCTTGCATTTCAAGAGCGTTATTGTTTAAAGATCATACAATCCTCATCAATAGTGACATTAAAACCCATTTTAGGCTTAATATTAAGAAATGTGCATTGTGCACAAGTAGTATTTCAAATAAAGTTTAATTATAATTTTTCTATCAGTCTCGAGCGATATGTCAGTAAATATTTTAATAGACTTGAACTATAATTAGTTTAACATAAATGCATTTTAAATCCATTGCTTTTTTACTACGGTAGTTATTGCATTCAACTCCAAAATATTCAAACTAAACACTTTTTTTTTTCAAAAACAATTACAAAATCGTACAAAGGCATATAAGAAAGATACTACCAGAATTTATTCCAAATAAATTCTTAACTTACTATGACAAAATTGAAATAATTTAGCATTTTAGGATTAGTAACTATAAATCACTATAGGTATTTTGCAAGGATATAAATATTTAGTAATGGCAGGTAATAGTGTGAGGAATTACCCTGAATGTGAAATAAAAACATACACATTTTATCAGTCTCACCATTGAGCGGTGGTGGTCCTCTGGGCAGTAACATGAAGGGCTCGAACTCCTCCACTTTCCCCTCCTTTTGATTGGAGCTGACTTTGGCTCCTGCGGAGCGTCCACGGTAGGACACGCGTTTGGGGCGCGCAGCGGCCGGTGGGGCTGCAGCTGCAGCAGGCTGGGCAGCCGGTGTGGTGGCTGGTGCGGCAAGTGTGGTGGCCGGTGTGGCAGCCGGTTCTGCGGCAGGGGTCGGGTTTTCACGAGCCTCTTGATCAGCCATGGCAGGTACTGGTGCGGTGACCACTTAAACTGCTGAGATGCTAAACTCAGAAACAACACAAAAGGTCAGCTGCACACATCATGATAAGGAGTCTTGTTGTGTTTACACATCCTGGCTTTTCAATAAATTGGCTGCTACACAGGAATCTGTTTTGCATTGAGGATGTAGAGCAGCATGTGCAAGAACACAAACTCAAAGCATGTGCTGAGGCACAGTTTTATTGCAGGATTTGCCTTTCTTCAGTGAATTTATTACAGCATGAAAAATCCAATGTAGAAACGTAAGCTGATGAGTAAGACACAGCACTGCTTTTCTGTCGTTCTTTGTGTCTAAATGAGAGTTTTGACTTAAAAACAGTCAAAGTATAAAACCAGTTTTTACATAACACCTCTTTGGAGATCTTAACATTTTAGGAGAAGATCAAAATAAAATCCAGGGGACATGTCACTCCAATAGCACGTGGAAAACTTATTTTTATGATAGGCTACACAATGGCCGCTTTTACACTGGCAAAACGTGTCACCGCAGACACACAAACACCTGTGTGATGGATTACATAAAGGGCGTCTCCTTGAATGAGGTGTGAAGTTTGAGGAGATGTCTGGCCCACTGGAGCAGTGAGTAACACTATGAACACAGTGAGGTCTCTGTTCACGTTCGAAGCATTTTCCACACTTAACCACTGGCGAGGTGAACTAGATGGAAAAATATATTGCTGCAGATGTTTTTTTTTTTAAATGTTTGCTAAGATTTTGTTTTCTCTGGTTACACTGTAGATATAAAACAGATGGTGGCACATATTAAAATAGTTACGTTTTGCAAACTACACAGAAAATTGGCTCTGCATGTAAACACTCACATACTTACTTAAACACACAAATGCATTTGCAAACACAAACACAAATCTGCACTAAAAATTTAAATATAAACACACCAATCACTTAAAATAACTTAAGTATTCAAACACTTACACATCATCTTTAAAAACAGTAACTTGTCCTTTGCAATTATCTGATTGCCCTCAACCAATTAAATCAGAACAAGTTTAAAGCAGAAGTCCACTTCCAAAACAAAGATTCACATATAATGTACTCATCCAAGATGTTCATGTCTTTCTTTCCTTAGTCGTTTTTTGAGGAAAACATTTTAGCGTTTTTCTTCATATAATGGACTGATATGGTGCCCCGATTTTGAACTTCCAAAATGCAGTTTAAATGCGGCTTCAAACGATCCCAAGTGCGGTTGTAAACCATCCCAGCCGAGAAAGAAGGGTCTTATCTAGCAAAACGATCAGCTATTTTCATTAAAAAAATACAATTTAAATACTTTCTATTCTCAAACGCTCATCTTGCCTTGCTCTCGTTAAACTCTGTGTATTCTGACTCAAGACGGTTAGTGTATGTCAAAAAACTCCAATCGTATTTTTCCCTCAACTTCAAAAATCATTTCAAAATCATCCTACGTCGCTGCAGAAGTACCGACCCAGCCTTTGCAAAGTAAACATCCAAAGAAGATCAAACACCCTTAACAAAAAAGGAAAACGATATAGGATGATTTTGAAGTTAAGGGAGAACATGAGATGGGAGTTTTTTTCGACATACCCTGTCAAAAGCAGTCCAAAAACAGTCCAGGCAGACTGTAAGATAAGACAAGCGTTTGACATTAAAAACTATATAAATTGTATTATTTTTATGAAAATAACTGATCGATTCGCTAGATAAGACCCTTCTTTCTCAGCTGTGATCATTTACAACCGCATTTGGGATCGTTTGAAGCCGCATTTAAACTGCATTTTGGAAGTTCAAAATCAGGGCAAAATATCAGTCCATTATATGAAGAAAAATGCTGAAATGTTTTCCTCAAAAAACATAATTTCATTCTTTTTCAAGAAAGAAAGACATGAACATCTTGGATGACAAGGGGGTGAGTACATTATATGTGAATCTTTGTTTTGGGAGTGGACTTCTCCTTTAAGAAAATTGGATAATTGCAAATATACATTACCGTTTTAAATTTTAAAGTCTGTAAGATTTTTTATTCCCAAGGAAATTAATACTTCTATACAACAAGTATGCTTTAAATTGATCTAAATACATTTATAATGTTACAAAAGTTTCCATCCTGTTCATTAAAGAATCTTGAAAAAAAAAATGTTTGTACAAAAATATTAAACAGCACAACTGTTTTCTACATTGATAATAATCAGAAATGTTTCTTGAGCAGCAAATTAGCATATTAGAATGATTTCTGAGGGATCATGTGACACTGAAGACTGGAGTAATGATGCTGATAATCATCTTTGCATCACAGAAATAAATTATATTTTCATATGCATTGAAATATATAATAGTTCTCTTAAATTGTAATAATATTTTCCTACATTCCTATATTTTGGATCAAATAAATGAAAGTTAAGTGAGCACTAAAACTTCTAAACAGTGTAAGCTCTATACTGTAATTTACAAGATGCACTAACCTGGTTTATTTTGAGACAGAAAGGCAACACTGGTCTGCAGACACTGGAACCTGGAGTCTGGGAGCACATCAGGATGATTTCTTCCCTCATTTATATATAGGGCTGGAATAACCCAGTGTGTGTAAGAGCAGCATCACATGTGAAACATCATGGTGGGCGTGTTTATGTATGCAGATTAGCCCTATAAAAGCAGAGGGTGTGGATGTGTGAGATTAGAGTGGAAGTGCAAACTACTGCGTTTGTGTGGCTTGTGGCAAACAGAAATGTGACCGAATAAAGACACAAGTGGGGAATGTGGCATGTCCCTCTTGTCCCTCGCCTGGGAAGAGCAGATTTAAAGGAATAGTTCACACAAAAATGAAAATTTGCTGAATATGTACTCACCCTCAGGTCATCAAAGATGTAGATGAGTTTGTTTCTTCATCAGATTTAGAGAAATGTAGCATTGCATTACTTGCTCACCAACGGATCCTCTGCAGCGAATGGGTGCCGTCAGAACGAGAGTCCAAACAGCTGATAAAAATATCACAGTAATGCACAAGTAACACCACAAGTAACACACACCACCCCAGTCCATCAGTTAATGTCTTGTGAAGTGAAACAAATACATTGTTAATGCGTTTTAACTTTAAACAGTTGCTTTTGGCGAAAAGTTTAGTCTATAATAACACTTTTTACTGTTAAATGGATTTATGCATGACTCATGACTCAAAACATGCAATGCAGGATGTAACCCTCAAGATTTCTGTTTTTACAAAGCTTGCAAAAAGCAAAACAGTAACTTTCCAAACTGAACTCAAATTCACTCAAATTAACATTTACTCAAATAACACTGAAGCTACGTTCTCCTCAATTCCAGTGCTGACGGAGTTTCTGTACATTGCATTTGTAAAGCAGAATAAGTACAGATAGATATGCTGAAAAAGTCAAATTACATTCTTTTTTCACTGTGTTTGCTTTCCAGTAAGTGTCCCTACAACATGATTTACATGACAGGCAAAAGATGTTGCCTAAGATATTAATCTATCTTTAGCCTTGTTCCACTCTCTAATGAACTACATTATGGATCTTTTGGACAGTTTGCGTCATTGCTTCAGGCGTTCTATATGGAAATATTTTATTTTGCCAAAGTTTCGAAGGGGGACCCCTTCGGATGCTTTGGGAGAGTATGAGTCACAGGCATGAGCTCACCTTTAGATTGAGCAGGAGCGCTGGAGAACAGGCAACTTTCTTTCACCATGAACTTTAATGCAGAAGATGTAATGCTTTGCTTCAATATGAGAGCTTGTCAAAGCAGATTAACAAGCAAGTTAAATCTAGTTACATAACACAGGTTGGACACAGTCTGCAGCTTATAAATGGGTCTTTCATGAAAATGTTATGTGGGACAAAAGGGTCATACATATACTGTGTGTCTTTGTGTGTGTACATATTATATCTGTTTTATGTTATCTAATGTGTGTGTGTTTTTATGTGATCAAGACCCTCCCCCTGATGCATTCAACACAAATTAACCTTCCTGAGCACCAAATAATAGTTCAAGACAAAGCACCATGACATCGAGTAAATAAATACACATATGAAATGACAAAACTGACCACAAGGCTCCTCTTTGATTTCCGCCATACCCACACGAGCAGTAGATGGTGCTTCCTGTGTGAGTTACAGAAAACCACAGGTTAGTCACATGATCAAGCTTCCACGTTCAGCGCTTTGTTCCGCTCTACTGTTGTTCCATGCATCGGTAGGAAGTCAATTGCTTACGTTTAAAAATTACTGAGGTGTAAACAATGTGGATTTAAAAAATATAACTCAAGAGGAAGAACCAAGGAGGACGAAGATTGGCAGACAAAGATGGAAACGCAGCGAGAGGATCCCTCATTCTTAGGTGAGATAAGTACGATCACGATTGAAACATGATATGACACTGCATGCACATGCCATCAATGCACACAAAAGTAGAAACATGTCAGAATATTATTGCATTAGACAAAATATCATAGCAAGTGTTTGCATCTGCATATCTAAAATGCTGTAGGACCTTTTTCTTCACTAACAACAAATCAACACAATATCACAATACTGCCCTCATTTTCAACACCACACCTCTTGTTACAGTTTCGAATGTTTTACTTTAAAAGTGTGTTTGTGCAATTATTTTTTAATGACACTTGCTTTGAAATTTCATTATGTAATGCAATACAATTCAGATATTTTTAAGTATGGCTTATGTCTGTACATACCTTTTGGGGTAAGTTTGGGGTAATTCAGGCTTTGTCTCACTAAAAAGACAGTGACATGACATCTTGAGGGGAAAAAAATCACATTTTATTAATATTTACAATATACAAAGGGGTTGATACAGTTTTTAATGTATGCCTTAAAGTTATTAATTAAGCCTTTAATGTTCACTGGGTCTGCATTTATTAGATAAAAAAATATAGTAAAAAAACAGCAAATTCTGAAATATTTTTACAATTTAAAATAGCTGCTTTCTATTTTAGTATATTTTAAAATTTAATTTATTCCTGTAGTGCAATGCTGAATTTTCAGCATCATTACTCCAGTCTTCAGTGTCACGTGATCCTTCAGAAATCATGCTGATTTGCTGCTCATGAAACATTTCTGATTATTATCAATGTTGAAAACAGTTGTTCTGCTTATTGTTGTGGAAACTGGTACATTTTTCAGGGTTTTTTAATAAATTTAATGCTTTAATTTTATTTGAAACAGAAGTTGTTGTACTGCTTTTACCATCACTTTTGATCAATTTAATACATCCTTGAATAAAAGTATTCATTTAATCTGAAGTGTGAAGCTAGTGTATGCATCCATTAAAACCAAACATACCTTTCTCTCACAGACAAGAGGCCGCAGGCAGTTGAGGCTAATGGAGGAAGTCTGAGTCACCAGCAGTCATCTCTTCCTGAACTTCGTTTGGTTTTACTAGGCCGCAAAGGTGCTGGGAAAAGCTCAGCTGGAAATACCATCCTAGGCCTGGCTGGTGGGTTTGAGACAGGCAAAACGACCGAGGAGTGTGTGAAGAGGCGAGCCGACGTGGCAGGAAGGCGTGTTACGGTTGTGGACACTCCAGGCTGGGAATGGTACTATTCAGCAAACGGGACTCCCGGTTGGGTGAGGAGAGAAACGAAGCGAAGCATGTCCTTGTGTCCTCCAGGTCCTCATGCGGTCCTTCTAGTGGTGCGATCCTGTACATCGGTGACAGCCGACTACCATCGGCAGATCGAGGAGCATCTAGAACTGCTGGGTAAAGCAGTGTGGGATCACACCCTTGTGCTGTTCACACGAGGGGACGAACTGGGCTCCGTTCCCATCGAACAGAGGATTCGAAACGGCGGCAAGGCCTTCCAGACGCTCCTGGAACGATGCGGGAACAGGTTCCATGTTTTGGAGAACAAGCGGCGTGTTGACAATGGATCGCAGGTGAAGGAACTGATGAGGAAGATGGATAAGCTGGTCAAAGAGAGAGGAGGGAGATATTATCAGACGGATCTGCTGCTTCTGGAGCTGGAAGTGGAAAGCAAACGCAGAGCACGAGAAAGGAGGAAGAAGCAGAGGCTGATGGAGGCACAGACGCACAGAGGAACCATCAGAGCTGTGCTGATGAGTAAGTAGATTGTGAAAAAGTTATGTTCTTCCTTAGCATTCTTACAAATTACCATTAGCATTCTTTTGCAAGGTCTTGTACCATTCCAATGAACACACATTATCAATATTAAACAGTTTCAGGTCAATATGACCCAGACAGAGTTCAGGTTCAATCAAGACACATTTACAGTCCACTTCCAAAACAAAGATTTACATATAAATGTACTCATTCCCTTGTCATCCAAGATGTTCATGTCTTTTTTCTTCAGTCGTAAAGAAATTGTTTTTTGAGGAAAACATTTCAGCATTTTTCTCCATATAATGGACTGCTATGGTGCCCCGATTTTGAACTTCCAAAATGCAGTTTAAATGCGGCTTCAAATGATCCCAAATGCGGTTGTAAACGATCCCAGCCAAGAAAGGTCTTATCTAGCAAAACGATCTTTTATTTTCATAAAAATAATACAATTTATATACTTTTTAATGCTAAACACTCGTCTTGTCTTACTCTGCCTGGACTGTTTTTGTTCCGGTTCATGACAGTTAGGGTATGTTAAAAAAAACTCCCATCTCATGTTCTCCCTCAACTTCAAAATCATCCTATATCACCGTTTTACCTTTTTTGTTAAGGGTGTTTGATCTTCTTTGCACATTCACTTTGCAAAGATTGGGTCGGTAGTTTTGCAGCAATGTAGTATGATTTTGAATTTCGAAGTTGAGGGAAAAATACGGTTGGAGTTTTTCAACCATAACTGTCTTGAGTCAGAATACACAGAGCTCAGGGAGAGCAAGGCACAATGAGCGTTTGAGATTAAAAAGTATTTAAATTGTATTTTTTAAAATGAAAATAACAGATCGTTTTGCTAGATAAGACCCTTCTTCCTCAGCTGGGATCGTTTACAACCGCATTGGGATCATTTAAAGCCGCATTTAAACTGCCTTTTGGAAGTTCGAGGCACCATATCAGTCCATTATATAAAGAAAAATGCAGAAATTTTTTCCTCAAAAAACACAATTTCTTTACGACTAAAGAAAGGAAGACATGAACATCTTGGATGACAAGAGGGTGAGTACATTATATGTGAATCTTTGTTTTGGAAGTGGACTTCTCCTTTAAGACTAAGATTTATTAAAAAGAGCTTAAATCATGCTTAAAACAAGAAAACAACTGCCAGTGGTATAACAAGTTCAGTAATGATATGTATCTTGATTTAAAGGTGCACTAAACAATTTTTGAAAAACGCAGTTGACCGCAGTGCCGGACCAAGTCCCAAAACACCAGGGTTACCAGGTTTTCACAACAAAAGCCACCCAATTGCTACTCAAAACTAGCCCAATGAAGTTACGAGGGGGGTCCCCCGTTAAAAATCGCATTCAGGGGGATAAAATGCACGTTTTTGTTGGGTTTCACCATTCATACTTCAGGGGCTAAATCTGATTTTACTGGGGTCACTTCAACCCGCAGACATCAAAAACAACCTGTGGCAACAATGTTATAGTAGCCCAATTCCACAGGAAAACCGTGGACTTGGCAACACGTGTTTTGCAATGATAGAGAGATGAGAGCGCTCATTTGAGCACACAGGACGGGTATTAGCAAATCAACTATAGATTGAGAGAGATGGCAGATTTTAAAAAAAAAAGAGGAAAATATCAGAGGAACAAAACAAAAAAAAAGAAGTGTTATGATCAGGCAAGAGGTAGGATAAACCCACGTAAATCTCAGAGCAGCTTTCCAGCTGTGGAGAGAGCTCAAGTGGTGGGAAGGGCTCGAATCGGACACAGAGGGTACATTGTTTCTTTTGATTTTGCATTGTTTCACATGACTTATCTATGTTTCAAAATGCTTGTGTGTCATCTTCGCTTGTTTCCACGATCGTCATTATGCCAGAGTTGTGTACGTATGTGTGAAGATATCAAAATATGCGTGAGGTCCTGTTGGGGTTTGGGCATGTTTGTTTGGTGCTTTCAAATATCAACATTGTTTGGCAAAAATCGCTTAGTGCACCTTTAAGGAAGTTTAGATAATTGTACTGGAAGATAAGACAAAAGCATGCTTTTACAATTGTACAAATGTATTTGCAGAAGTCAGAGCTATTTTCTAACTGTGAGTTTCAGATGCTTGCATAAATGTTTCTCTAGAGAGGAAATTGAACAATAGGACAAGGTTCCAACTTCCTACACTTCTGACAACACTGAATTTTCTATCATTTTTATACTTTTGTGATTAATGGATAAAGTTTTTTTTAATAGTTTTGATTAATTCCAATTCCCAAATTAGCTATTCAGATTAAATCTCCCAAATTGTTGGTTTAAAAAAACTCTTTGCAATTGGTTTTAGGAATGAGTCACTCACAAAAGAATGATTCACAACAACATTTCAACAAACTCTGAGTGATTAAATATTTTTGAGAGTAGAGCACGGCTACAAAAATGTATATTCAAGCAATATAAATTTCTATTCATTTATTTAATTTTCCTGACTTTTCTAGCCCTAGTAACCAAAATTTTTAACAGTGCCTAATCATGAGAACCCCATTGGAAGATCTGCACAGAATCCCTTCCATTTACTGAAAACAACAGCATTTTCAAAATTAAAGATTGAAGGTGGTAAGCTCATACATTGCCCTTTCAATAAAAATAAAGAATTCTGCACGCTTTGGCAGTGTACAGAACATCTTTTCTCTCAACAACATTTTCATCACCGAGAAATAAAAAATTTGTCATGATTTACTCACCTCATGTTGCTCCAAGTTTGCCTGTACATTCATCTATTATTTCTATAAAACACAAACACACACACAAAAACGTGATCTGAATGCATGTAAAGACTACACTTTTGTAAGATTTTAATGAAGGCTTACATAGTACACTATCAAATTGATGTAGATAACCTAAGTTTCGCAAAAAGACTTAAGGGCATAGTTCGCCCAAAAATGAAAATTCTGTCATTAATTACTCACCCTCGTGTCATCCCGTAAGGTCTTTGTTCATCTTCGGAACACAAGTTAAGACATTTTTTTAATGAAATTCAAAAGCTTTCTGACCCTGCATAGACAGCAGTGCAACTACCATGTCCAAGGCCCAGAAAGGTAGTAGAAAGGACATTGTTAAAACAGTCTATGCGACATCAGTGGTTCAACCATAACTGAAGCTACGATAATACTTTTTGGGCACAACCCACATGGAAAGAACCTATATGAGGATATATGCGCATATATGAAACCTATATGCAGTATATATGCACATATATGATAATATATATGCTGCATATATGCGTATATATGCCACATATAGGCAAAATTGAGGTGCATATATGTGCATATACAGGCCATATAGGTCTCCTGTATTGCTTCTTTATATCCACAAAAAAGCCCTATATGTACATACAAGATATGTCTCCTATATAGCTCATGGCAGGATCTGGTCATTTTAGCTCATATCTCACTTTGGCAACTGTCATACATGATGCCTAGCTCATATTTTCTATTATCAAGGCAATAACTAAGAACTAACTAAAAAAAAAAAACTTATGTGCGAACACAAATTGGTATCACATGTAATTGGCATGTTATGGAATTTACCCACACGGAAACAACCTATATAAACATATATGTTTTAATATAGGTTTTGATATAGGTTTTTAATATATTAAAAACCTATATCAAAACCTATATTAAAACATATATGTTTATATAGGTTGTTTCCGTGTGGGAAAGAAAACAAAAATAATGACTTTTTTTAAAAATTACTTCTCCTCCGTGTCAGTCTCCACTACCATTCACAAAAGTAACATGAAGCATACATGTGGTGCTGCTGACCAGTGTTGGAGGTAACACATTACAAGTAACGCAAGTTACGTAATCAGATTTTTTTTTTTCCAAGTAACTAGTAATGTAATGCATTACTTTTGAATGTATAAGAAAATACTGTTACTTGTTTAAATAAGTAACGCCAGTTACTTCTTTTTTTTTCATTTATTTACTGACAAGTCTCCTGTCTCGAAATCAGGAGTAATTATTGTGCATTAATTCATCTCACTCAAATGAAAGATCTGACTGAAAAAAAAAAAAATAATGAAACTCACAAGGTCACAAACATCCTTTGTGTATTTTAAGTCCCCTTTATTAACCTATGTCTTTGCTGCTGACTGGTCCTTTGATGATTAATTTCAACCATGCTAATAAGAAAAAAATATTTTATATAAACTAACATTTGTGCTTCATTTTTTTTTTTTTTTTTTAGAATTTACTTTTCTTTCAACCTGAGGTACATTCATTTCACTTTTGGTGTGAAAGGGCTTTTACATCTGCCAAAATTAGAAGTTTTTATATTATAAACAAACAAGCAAGCCCTGCCCAGGTTTAAAAAGTAACGCAAATGTAACTCAAAAGTAAAGCAACATAATTAGTTACTTTTTTAGGGATTAATGCAAAATTGTAATACATTACTTTTAAAAGTAACTTTCCCCAACACTGCTGCTGACGCAGAAGCTGGCATTCTGACGTAGAACGTCAGTCTCTCTTAGCTCATCTTCTGCATATTCTGGTTCGAATAAGTAAGGCTGGAAAAAAAATTGCAAGTCATCCTCTTTGTCGAAATCTTCAGACATGTTTACGAAGACTATTTTATGTACAGCTTTTTAACAAGGCGCAGTGCATCTGGGTTCTACTTCAGAATACCACCACACACATGCGTTGTGGCAATTTTGCGAATGCACGTCAAAGACTGTTGAATAAAATCATTACTTGTTGTGCACAAAAAGGAAACAAAAAATATTTGCATAGCTTCATAAAATTAAGGTTAAACTGATGTCACATGGTCTATTTTAACGATATCCTTACTTTTTTGGATGAACTATCCTTTTAATAATATTGCAACTGAATGATAGTTCAAAAAAAGCTATTATTTACAACCAAACCATATTTATTTATTTATCTATTTGTCTTATTGTTTTTCTGTCTCTGCTAGATGATAATCCACAAACTGAAGACCTGGATGAGAAGAATCTCTTCTCCAGAGGTTCACGGCGTCTCCCAGAGCTGAGACTGGTTCTGCTGGGAGAGAGAGAGACGGGGAAAAGCTCAGCCGGGAACGCCATCCTTGGAGGACCGAGATACTTTCAAAGCAGAGAGGCCACCGAGGAGTGTTCGAGACAGCAGACAGAGGTTTCTAACAGACTGGTGACAGTGGTGGATGTGCCCGGATGGGAGGGCGGTCCGGAGGGATTGACTCCAGAGAGAGTGAAGCGAGAGATCGGACTGAGCGTGACACTGTGTCCTCCTGGACCTCATGCATTTCTACTGGCATTGAGGGTGGATGCGCTTGTCCAAGCCCAGGCTGTGCGGGAGCACTTGGAGCTTTTAGGAGAGGCAGTTTGGAGACATACGCTTCTTCTGTTTACAAGGGGCGACCAGCTAAGAGAGGGAGTCACCATCGAGCAGCACATACAAGGAGGAGGAAAGGACCTTCGTTGGTTGGTGGAACGATGTTCAAACAGGTTCCATGTCATCAGCAGCAACTCTTATTTGGAAACTCGGAATTCCAAAACACAGATAACAGAACTTCTGGAGAAGATCGAGAAGATGGTGGCAGGAAACCGTTGCGAGGCATTTTCGCCACTAGTGCATGAGATTCAAGACTTAGGACGACAGAAGAATGAGAAATTCCAGCTGAAAGTCAAGGAGTTTAGCGAGAAGCTTCAACGGCAGGAGGAAGAGCTAAAGAAGATGAAAGAACGAGAGGTCAGGAGCATTCGGTGGTTTTTTGAAAGACGCAAAAAAGACAAAGTGCTATCTCCCGGTAAAGCAGAGAGGGAAGAGGCTCCGTATCGAGGAGAAGATGACAGGAGAAGCATGATGGGTGAGCTGGAAGAGAGGATGGCGTGGTTGACAGAAGACAAGGAGCGAGAGTTACAAGAGCTGAGCGCTGAAATGAGCAAAGTCATGGTGACTCTCCATCAGGGACTGAAAGAGAAAGAGCAACTGCACATGAGATTAGAGGAACGAGAGCGAGAGGGAGAAGAACTTAAAGAGAAAGTGGAAGAACTACAGATGAAACTGCTGGAAATGGAGCGCATGGGTGCCGTAAAAGAGCAAGAATGGAAAGAGAGAGAGGCTGAGATTCAGCACACGCACTTGGATGAGATGAACGAACTTCAGAGCAAACTGTTGGAAGCTGAGAAAGACAATGATAGGATGAGAGGAAAAGTTGAAGAAACTCAAAAAGAGATGGAAGCATCACAACACAGACACGAAGAAGAAGAGCAAGACATGGAAAAGAGATTAAAAGAAAAGGATAATGAAATTAAAAACATTTTAAGAGAAATCGAGGAGGTGAAACTGAACGCTGAGAGCAGAGAAAAAGAACAACGTGAGAATTTCAGTGAAAACCTTGAGAAGAGAGAGAAAGAGATGGACAAGCTGAGAGAGGTGATAGAGATGATGACCAAAGAGATGGAGCAGCTACAGATGTCCTATCAAGAGCAAGTGAAAACGACAGAAGCCGAGAGAAAAATGCATGCAGAAACTGTGGGGAAATACAACACACTCATTGATAAACTTGTAGGGAAAGATGAGGAAATAGAGCGAACCATGAGAGAGAAAGAAAAGGAGCTACATCGAAATGCTGAAACGCAAGGGAAACTTCAGCAAAAAGATGGCGAAATAGTCAAATTAAAACAAAGAGATCAGGAAAAAGAGCTTGAGATTGAGACCCTGAAGCAGAACATTAGCGAAAAACAGAGGGACATAGAAAAGTTGAAAGACACTGTCCAGGCAAATATTGAAAAACATGTAGGTGAAGTTCATGTTTTGAAGGAGGAGTTGAAAACAAAAGAAAATGAAATAGAAAAATTAAAACAAAGAGGCCTGGAGAAAGACAAAGACATTGACAAACTAAAGCAAAACATTAGCGGAAAACAAACTGATATTGAAAAGTTAAAAGACAGTATTGATGAAAATGCAGCTAAAATAAAACTTTTACAGGAAGAATTGAAGGTAAAAGAAGAGGAAAATGAAAAATTAAGACAAAAAGGCCAAGACAATGAACGAGAGATTGACATGCTTAGGCAAAACATTAGTGAAAAACAAAAAGACACTGAAAAGTTAACAGACGATATTGAGGCACATATCAAGGAAAGTGCAGCTCAACTCAAGCATTTAGAGGAAGAGCTGAAAATAAAAGAAGAGGAAATAACCAAATTAAGACAAAGAGACCTGGAGAAAGACACAGAAATTCACACACTTAAGAAAAATATTATTGGCCAACAGCAGGATGCTGAAAAATTAAAAGACAGCATGCAGTCGAAAATTGAACAAAGTGCTGCACAACTGAAGCATTTAGAGGAAGAATTCAAAATAAAAGACAATGAAATAATCCAATTAAGCACAAGAAACTTGGAGAAAGATAAAGAAATGAATGTACTGCGTGAAAACATTAGCGAAAAACAGAAAGAGGTTGAAAACTTAAAAGAGAGTATTCAGGTTCATGTTGAGGAAAGTGCAGCTAAACTCAAACACTTACAGGAAGAACTACAAACAAAAGAAGATGAAATAACCAAATTAAATCAAAAAGACATGGAGAAAGACAAAGAAATGACCACACGGCTCCAAAACAACAACGAAGAGCATAGAAGAGAAGTAGAAAAGCTGGTAAACAGCATTCAAGCAAATACTCAAGAAGCTGCTGCTCAACTAAAACATCTAGAAGAAGACTTTGACGGAAAGATAGAGGCCTACAAAAGAAAGAACGCCATGATGGAAGAAGAGATGGAAAACATAAGGAAACAGCATGAGGAAACAGAAAGACACTTGAATGAGCTGAAACAACAGACCAGGGAAGAGCGAGAACGAAACAACGCCCTACAAAACGCAAACACAGAACTGGGAAGCGAATTAGAAGAGCTGAAGTGCAAATGTGAGGGCTATGAGAAAGATCTTCAGACTTCAGTCAAGCACTGTGAGAAACAGATGAAAGAAATGAAAGGGTTAGAACAAGAGATAGATGAGTTAAAACGGCAGCTGGATGAGAAGGAGAAAGAGAAAGAGAGCGATATGCAAGACATGAAGGCGTATTATGAGACAAGACTAAGAGAAAGGCATGAAGAGCATGAGGTGAAAGAGATAGAGAGAGAACAAGAGCTTCACAGGAGAGAGAGGGAGGTAGAAAAGAAGGAAGAGAAATTAGCACAACACAAACAAGACTTGGCAACTAGAGAGGATGACATGAATAGGCGAGAACAGGATTTGGAAGTGCAAATGTATAGAATTAGAGAAGAGGAGAAGAATCTGGAAAACGAGAGTCAGAGTAACAAACGTCTGGCTGTAGATCTGGTGCGAAAGAAAGAGGAGACTGAGAAAAAAGCAGAAGATCTTATAGCTAGAGAGGAAAATTTAAAAGAGCAGGAGCAGCAGATAAAACGTAGAAAGGATGAGCTACAAGCAATGGAGAAGATACTGGAGACCAAGGAAAAGGAAATGAAAGATTTGACTGAAAAGCAGGAGAAAAATCTGGAAAACCTTAGACAGCAGATGGAGAAGAAAGAACAAGAGCTGCTGGAAACGGAGGCAAATTTTGTTAAAGAACAAAGCAGGCTTAAGGAAGAAGAAAAATCTTTGAAGTTGCTCAAAGCAGATCTGGAAACTAGAGAAGGTGAACTTAATAAACGAGAGCAAATTTGGGAATCGAAAACCCAAGAGTTTTCAAAGATCTCTGAGGAATTTGAAAACAACAAACACAACGTGGAAAAATGGCATGCTGAGTTGAATAATAAGGAAAATGATCTTCTGCAAAAAATAAATGGACTGCAGATAAAGGAGGAAGAACTTGCTCAGAGGGAGCAGGAACTTGAACTTAAAGGCCAAAGGCTGATGGAGCAACATCTAGACATGGAAAATAAACAGCAAAACCAGACAGCTTCATTTGATAAACGTGATTTGGAGCTCAAGAGCATTAAAGAAGCATTAGAAAAACTAGAGCAAGAGCTGATAAAGGTTGAAGAAGCACTTTCTCAAAGAGAGCAGAAGCTGAAGAGTGAAGACATCTATCTGGAGAAAAGACAGCAAGTCATGCAAAATAGGGAACAACAGTATAAAGACATGTTGCACAGTCTTTCAAAACAGCAGGATGTTTTGAAAGACAAAGAACGCTCTTTAGATACCAGAGAAACAGACCTGCGCCAACAGGAATTGGAGCTTGCTAAGAGAGATAGTAACATGGCGGATAAAGACAAACTTTTGCAGAACCAGGAATTAGATCTAAAGAAGAAAGTGAGCGATGTTGAGAAGAAAACACAAAAGCTAGAGCGCCAGAAAGCAACTCTAGATGAGAAAGAGAAAGAGCTTGAGGAACGTCAAAACCAACTGGACAGCAAAATGCTGAAGCTAAATAATGAACAAGACAAGATGAAAAAGAAGCAAGAAGAACTTGAGAAATGGGAGAAGTATTTGTATAACACAGAGCTCAAACGGATACACAAAGTGCCTTTCTCAAGGTATCAGCAATTGACAAATAGCACTGAATTTAATGGGAAACAAATTGAAGCTGAAGAGAGCCATCAAACGTATCAAGAAGTCGAAGTGGATGGTGGTGTTTGTGATGCAAAAGATGCAGGAAGTGAAGAGCGAATAAGGTTGGCTACTACAAACCATGCAAACAACAGATCGTTAAAGATCCAAAGGGTTAAACGAACACTGGAAGCCAAGGAAAATGAGGAGGATTCTGAAAGTGATGAAGACTTCTTTGAATCTTCAAGCACCAATTTCCAACCTACCCTGCATGCATTCTGGGCTGTGTCTGAGCTAAGGCTGATGCTTTTAGGGGACTCCTGGTCATCTCGTCACCCAGCGAGATGCACCATCGTAGGGCCTGACACAGATAGAAGCAACCTATGGAAGGGAGCGATATCCGGCAGACAGCTCACTATCGTAGAGCCTCAGGGCCTTAAATGGAGATCTGGATCTGACAGTAAAGAAACAACTCAAAAACACCTCTCTCAAAGCATCTCTCTGTGTCAACCTGGACCACACGCCTTCATCCTGGTGATTCCTGCTTACGTATCCTTCACTGGTCAGTACAGGCGTGCGGTGGAACGTACCATGTCTACGCTAGGAGAAGCATCCTGGAGGCACACTATAGTTCTGCTCACCTGGGCAGAAACATTAGGAGAAAACGTCCAGCAGCATGTGAAGAGAAACAGTGACTTGGAGCGGCTGGTTCGAAAGTGTGGGAATAGATGTCATGTGCTTGACAATGAACACAGGGAATCTGATGTGGCAAAGTTGCTGGAGAAGGTTGAGGAGATGCTAGGAGGAAACAATGGACAATACTACAAACTGGACTGAAAATGAGTACTAAAGAAGAAAGAAGTTCACTTCCAAAACTCACCCCCTTGTCATCCAAGATGTTTGTGACTTTCTTTCTTCAGTCGATAAGAAGTCATGTTTCTTAAGGAAAAGAATTCAGGAATTATCTCCAGACAGTGGACTTCAATGGTGCCCCCAAGTTTTTACTTCCAATATGCAGTTTAAATGCAGCTTCAAATGGCTCTAAGCAATCTCAGCCGAGGAAATCTGTCATTTTCGTAACAAATTGACAATTTATATACTTTTTAACCTCAAATGCTCATCTTGTTTAAGTCTGCGTGAACTCTGTTTTTTTCCAGTTCAATACGGTCAATATGGCGCTACTGTAAAAAAGAACGTGGGTACAACTTCCGGTGAGATTGCGGACATAGTATACCAATGGTATTTTGTTTGCTAATTAGCAAAGAGGCTAAGTGTTTTTTGGACCATTGTTTACATTGTAAAGATGCACACCTTTATGAGAGATGTCATTACGTTCTTAGGGAAAACATATGCTCTTCGAATTTGTGTTCCCACATCATTAGCAAGTTTGGATCGCTAAATCTTGAATGACTGTCAACTAGTGAAATGACATTTGATCCGAGACATCAGAGCTTGTGTTAAAGGGCATGTCAGACGAAGCCTCGATTCGAGGCTTGTTAATGTAGAAATCCCTTTCGTAGAAGCCTCTCTTTCTGTCTAGTCATGTGCACGGTTCACTTTGCGTGTCCTAATGTTAGACTCAGATCTTACTTTGCGAGTACATTTTCATTGGGACCTATTTAATAATTACATTTTTAAATACCCAGTCATACAAGTAATATGAACAATACAAATAAAAATAAATATTTGCCATATGCAATTAATATATGTGTACATTATTCTTCTATTACATCATATTGATATTCGTACTGGCATGTAATGGCATAGTTCAATGGGTAAATTAATTTATCAGTGTCAGAAATTCAACAAACAAACACACACACACGATTAGGCTTTTATTTGTGCATATAATATGAATCGATCTATGGAAATTGTGGTGAATGCTTCTTCCGACGGAGCTTACAGGCTTTTGTGTGCTGTATTTCTTAATAACCACCAGATCGCGCTGTTTTCGACACTCTCGAAGCTTTGAATCTTTTCCCGAAACAGTCAGAGGAAAGCTTCGGTGCTTTACGAGGCTTCATTTGCAGGTCACTCCTGTCAACTGTTGAATGAGTGTCAAGTCCCGCTTGTTTACGTTGAACCGGAAGACGCTCCCACTTTTGACGCAAGGCCACATGGGGCGTAGGAAACGTGTCTATATAAACTGTAAATTTGTTTCGAAAATGACCGATCGTTTTACTAGATAAGATATATTTGAAGCTGCAGTTTAACTGCATTTTGGAAGTTCAAACTTGGTGGCACTATTGAAATCCACTATATGAAGAACATTCCTGAAATGTTTTCCTCAAGAAACATAATTTCTTAACGACTGAAGAAAGAAATACGTGAACATCTTGGATGACAAAGGGGTGAGTAAATTATCTGTAAATTTTAAATTCTCATTTAAGGATTTAAACTGAGCCTTTGTGACTGTAAATAATTAGCCTATTAAATTATGATATATCCAGTAGACTGTCTTGACATTCTTGGCTTTAAATAGTATTTATGTCATTAGCAGTACATGTGAAAATAAACCATTTTCGTTTAGAATGAAATATTTGTTATTGTGCAAAACGAGTAGATGAATTACAGCAAGCAATACGTGCAAGTATAATGTAATTCACACACTTACCAGACGATGGCACACTTGCATTAGATGTCCCTCTGAATGACCAATACTGTTATACACAGCATTTTGTGATTTTTCAGCTAATCTGCTGGCAAATATTAGGAAAAAAACGTTTTTCTCCCTTGCTAATCCCATACAGTGAGGTAAAGTACATGATTCATTTCCAAACCGCCTCAAGTAAACAGACATATTTTATGTGTAACTTTCATTTCAGTCTAAAAATGAATCATTAAGATTTAGCCGCGCTCCTCATAATGTGTTGCGAGAATTGGAAAGATATAAAGACGACAAATTAGTTACATTTAACACCGATTCAAGCATTCAGGGATTCTCCGAAACATGAACAGAATGGATTTTCCATTAGTGCCTCAGCGAAGTGGCGTCTTGCTGTGCTTCCGCTGCGATTCTGACAGGTAAATTATTACCTTTAAAAAAGGGGGTCTGTTTCGTCTGAAAGAGAAACTCTTTCCATCGAGTGAAAAACACACATTTGAAATGAAATTCTCTTTTATGGCCCTCACACAGAAAACCCAAACGCTTACATATAATCTGAGGTAATTGCGCGATGGACTCGGATATTCCTCCGCCTCGCCATTAGATGAGTGAAATGTTGAAAAATAGTTCCTCAGCAGCGTCCCACAGTGTTTGTATCTGTCTGCAGGGGGTCTATTTCCAAGTCGTTTGAAAGAATCTATAATTTATCACTTATGACATCAAGTAGAGATTTTATTTTATCTGACCACATTGTTAGATTTTAGGGAAACACTTCAATTAGACGAAAATAATATGCAATCTCACTGAAAGTGTGCCTGAGTGCATTAGTCGACTCCTTTCATTGTCCATTAATTGTTATTTTGGGTTTTCTAGTCATTATCTGCACTATAGCCTTTTAAGGTAATGAACAAGGCCATGCTAACATCATTTCACCAGCATAAACTTCAAATTTCAGTCTCCTCTTCATCCACTAGACAGATGTGCATTCATTGCCATTCTTATTGTATGTGTAGCGAACCCAGCTATCTCTAATGGATGATAAAACCTCTTGACAATTCTAATTAGCCTAAATTCACAGCAATTACCATATGCCCATTTCTCTTTTGGTCAGATCAGATCAAGCAGTGCTGAGGTTTTTATATGTAAGGGTGTAAAACATTCACTCCATTCATGTTTCACCTTCTAATTACATTGTTTTAGTTTGACTGCATGAAACCTTTCTAAATTAATGTTGATTTTACCAATTTTCCAACACCCAAGGTCACGTTTATTGTCATTTCGCTCCTAAATACCTTCTGGAGATGCAAGCGGAACATGTAGACTAACAGACAAATTTACAAAGTTCATTATTATGCATCGACAGTCTGTAAAAAGGGTTCATCCATATATGTTCGGTAGATATAGACAGTAGCATTAAATGTGATTATATTAAATAATTGAGTACAAGAATCAATTTTTGTCTAAATGTGTCATTATATTGCAACAGGTTTTGAGTCCAGATAATGTTTTGTTTTTGTATAGTTGCATGTCTGGCATAGGCCCATCAACCGTTGAGAGACCCTGACCCTGCAGATGCCCTTTAAAACGCCCCCTTTGGTGCTTGTATTTCTGTTTTCGAGAACTTCAGATGCTGTCTGCAACACAGTGTGCAGCAAAGTTCTAAAGGTCAAACCAATGTCTCTGAATATAGACATATCAGTTCTGATGGACCATGAGGAGCATTGCTCTAAATGCTGATATTCTTGAAAATGCTGATCTAGGTACAGGTTTCCTATCTTTAAGTATAGCATCATGCTTGGAGAGATCTAGAAAACAGACCTCAGATCAGCAAATCTGTGAGTAAAGGCCAGCCTTTAGGCACATTTACATGTGGACCATGAAGAAAAGACAATTTTATGCATTTTTAGGCAATTTCTTTTTTTGTTGTATCTTAAAAAGCTTCTGACTTCTGGTAAAGCACATATTGCATTTCGTTTTGACCTGGACAAGCATGTGAGCAAATGATTCAATGGCTTATTAAATGTCATTTTATTTACACTTCACAAGACAGAACAGTGTATAATTTAAAATAATAATAACAATAAAAAGATGTTTTGGTGTTTCCAAATTCAAGCCCCAAAATATAAATGCAAATTTATGGCCAGTATTTAAAAGAAAAAAAAATCTATCATCATTGGCATGTGTTGCAAAAAGGTAATTCAAACTTCATTAATATTCAATTCTGATTGGTCAATCACTGCATGTAAAAAGTAAATAAACCAGAGCAAAACCAAATATGCTCTCTTGTTTTAACCATCATAACTGTTCTGATAAAAACATAAAATATTGAAGTATGATGGGTTTTGTGATTGTGTGAAGCCACAACCCTCCTAAATGTGAAAAAAGAAGAAAAAATGTACTTACAACCATTTAATGTATACAATTATTAACACAAAAAGCACTGATGAGAGAACTGAAACTCAGTCTACCACTGTAGATGTTCCACCAAGAAATAAACTATGACACACATTTTGTTTCCTGTACATGTTTTTCTGTGATTGCTGTAAAAACATTACTTGTCAATAATTTAATACACCAGTGTCATAAATTTATACTATCGTACAAATTTAATTTACTTGCTATAAACCTTCTTTGACCCCATATTTATGATCAGCCCTCAAACTATAGTGGACATGACATCAAGGATGAATGAAGGATGGGAAATATCCCAATAATATTAAGAAAAAGCAGAACAGATCATTAAGAATATGAAGATAGGATTTTTTTAAATATCACTACATACTGTAACAAATCATAGTTGTTTTTACAATGCATTTTCCCACACTATAAAAGTTTTAACTGTAAATTTGCAGTAATTGACTGGTTGCAGCTTCACCTGCAAAGTTCTGCTTATTTTTAGTATTTTACGGTATTTAGAATTACAGTGTAAATAAACATTGTCCTGTAAAAAAAAGCGGCATATTTGCCTGTAGTTTACTGTTAATTTTGTAGTACTTTACAGAATGTTACAGTATAATATACTAAATTAATTGTTTGTTTGTTTGTTTGTTTGTTTTTCATTTGATTTGTAGAAACTGGCTACCTTAAATGGGCCAACTGCTATTTATATTTATTAACTAATATGTATAATGTCAGCATATTATTTTATTTGAGTCCACTAAAAAAAGAACATCCCCTAAAATTGATTTAGGATACAGTCTCTGAGTGTCAACTCTGAACGCTGATAATTTATAATACTGTATACTGCAGCAGTTTCATTCATCATGACTGTAGGCTTTTGCTTCTCTGTGACAGCATATTAATAGATCTCATCAGTCTGAACTGTAAAACAGAAAAACTTGGAATAAATGACATTTGAATTATTTATAACAATGCAGGAGAACAATTTTGAGAGAGAGGGAGATCCTACCATGAGCTCTGTAGCATTTGACTCCCAGTATGATGGTCACTAGCAGATATGGAGAAGCTGCCAGTAGAGAACTGAGCAGTTTGAGAACTGATGATGGGGCTTAAAAACATGAAACACAACCAGACGATTTCATGAACATTAAAACACATTAGACTTATCTAAAATATTTAAATAAAATATACAAATTTAACAGGATCCACTGAGCTTAGTGAGCAGATTCTTCCATTGATGTAAAATTGAGTTGATTTGTGTCTCAATGTAATGCCAGTTGGACCTGTTTGTAAATCATGTTCTGCATTTACTTATTTATGATGTAAAGAAGAGATGAAGACACTCACCTGATACTGTCAGTGTAACTTCATCACTGGTGTGTGAGTATCGTGATCCTTGTGTTTCTCTTACAGTACAGCTATAATTACCTGTGTGAGATTCATTAACAGAACTGATTCGGTATTCCTGAGATTGACTGACATGAATCACTGAATCATTTTTATTCCAGCTGTAGTTCCAGCTGCTGATGTTTGTCTTCTGTATGTCACATGTGAGAGTGACAGTCTGTCCTCTGAACACACGTCCATCAGGTTGAACACGCACCACAGGCTTGGGCCTCTCTGTAATGATCGCAGGACACATCTAAATGACTGTAGGCTTTATAAGATTAATTTAACTGACTGCATATGATACTGTTGATAGATGATATTAATTTGAATAATATTATAGCAAACTCAAAACTAGATTGCCCAGTAAACAGAATGCACATGCACACAGAACAAGAGCACTTACCACTTACTGTTAGCACAACCCTTTGACTTTGAATTGTATGGTGCTTTCCTTTATATGCACTGCACCTGTACTCTCCTCCATCAGAGATTTTCACATCACTCAGTATTTTCGTTCTCTCACCAGTATTTATTCTCCTAAAGTTTTTGTACCAGATAACTTTAGTTTTCCATCCAGATGACCGTCCAATATTACAGCTCAGAGTAACTGTGTCTCCAGTGAACACTGAACTCTGGGGCTTTACAGTTAATTTGGGTTTGGCTGTAAATATTTCACAAATTTGATTTAATGAACAGTTTTCAATTATTGTGTATTACTTATGACTTTTATCATTTATATGAATGTCTAAACTTTAATACACCTTTCAGCCTTTTCAGCCACCATTGATACTTTCTATATCAATGGTGCAATACTTATTTTTAGAGTGTTTGTTATTGTGCAATCCCAGACAGCACATGAAAGATGTCTGTTAAAGATCACTTGATCTGGAAAGTATCTGCTGTGTACGAACATCTGATAGATGTCTGTAGGATGTCAATTTTACATTTTACATACATCCTAAATCATAAGCATCTTAAAGACATCTAATAGACATCTATTTGACATCTGATAGGAAACGTCCTATAGACGTTTTGCAGATGAGCAAACACTCTAATGAATACAAATTAAATAATAAAGTCAAATAGATGTCACCATGATGTACGTGTGCTATCAGATGTCAAATAGACATATATTTGATCTCTTTAAGATGTTTATGATTTAGAATGTATGTAAAAGTGACATCTGAAAGACGTCTGTCAGACGTTTGTACACAGCAGATGCTTATAGGACGTTTCCTGTCAGATGTCAAATAGACGTCTATTAGATGTCTTTAAGATGTTTATGATTTAGAATGTAAAACTGACATCTTACAGACATCTTTCAGATGTTTGTACACAGCAGATGCTTTCCAGATTAAGTGATCTTTAACAGACATCTTGTAGACGTACGTGTGCTATCTGAAAACGCTGCGCATTCATGTGTGTGTAATAAACAGAGTGTACACACGTTGTGCACCCGCCTAAAGGTGCATATTACTAACGTGCCCTCTAAATAAATTAAAAAAAAATACTGTGCCATTGACATTGACTGCCATTGGGCGAATGTTTATTTGCTATTTAAACAAAGTAGCGCTGGACATAAACATGATACTACACTTGGATTGCACAGGATGTATAATAGGACCCAATGCGTTATTATGTTTTTGGGCTGAGCAAGATTATAATGTTTGTCAAAAATTATCACTTACACAACACAGTCAGAGTCACTTCTTCATTTACAGTTACAGTAACACATGGCTTTAATGAACAATGAAATATGTTTGTATATAATGAACGGACCCCAGGTGACAGAAAGTAACTGAAAAGTTACATAATGTGTTACTTTCCATGAAAAGTAATTAACACAATTACTTTTACAAGTAACTTTCCACAACATTGGCTACTGTTAAAATTCAGATTCATAAGGTGCCAACTTCTTACGCGAATTAGACTGGAAGTTTAACTGGATTTATTATTGATGTTGTGATGTTCCTAAGATGAATGACAGACCTAATCAGATGTTTTGACCTAATTAGATGTTTTGCACTTCAGCCTCAGTATCTCCATGTCTGAAAGTGACAGTCTTTCCCCTAAATATTTGATATGGGTTAGGCTGTGCAGTCAGAATAGGTTTGGGACCAAAGCTCATGGTACTTTCCAATACCATTACCCTCTCTCACTCCTACATTGCTTTATGTCAACACTCTGTACAATCAAGGCTAAAGTGGCTCATAAAATCAGTCTTGATCAGTTCCACAAGTGAAATTCGTGTAAAGATTTAAATAAAAATACAAATCACCTTGAGCCTGTCCAGGGTGGATGTTGGAAATCATCACTAAAAAACAAGTAGAGAAAATCACATTGATTTAAGATGATGTTGCTTCTGAATACCATATATGACTCTATGAATATCGGCAAACCTTTCTCATTTATTTTACTGCGCCTACTTAAAGTCCCACACCAGTCACTAATTTTATCATCTAAAACTCATCTTTAATGACAAATGTTTTTCCCCATGAAAACTGATTTATTTGTGTCTTAAAATGGCTTGAATGTAACTCTACACCTTTACCTCATTTAGTATACGCAGAGCCATGACTATGCTAACTAGTCTCCGCCTCCACTCAATCGCAACAACTCAACCTGCTCTACTTTCACTTAGTAAATGCTACACAATGGCAAGAGGCAATAATGAATAGGCTAAATGGTTATCTGTGACACCGTGAGTGACTTTTTTCAAATAATGAAAGGATTAGAGGAGTCCACTTCCACAACAAAAATTTACAGATAATATACTCACCCCCTTCTCATCCAAGATATTCATGTCTTTCTTTCTTCAGTCGTAAAGAAATTATGTTTTTTGAAGAAAACATTTCAGGACATAGTGGACTTCTATGGTGCCCCGAGTTTGAACTTCCAAAATGCAGTTTAAATGCAGCTTAAAACGATCCCAAATGCAGCTGTTCTTCCCAGCTGAGAAAAAGGGTCTTATCTTGGTTGTTTTCATAAAAATAATACAATTTATATACTTTTTTTTAATGTCAAAGGCTCGTCTTGTCTTACTCTGCCTGAACTGTTTTTTTTCTGGTTCATGACAGTGAGGGTATGTCGAAAAACTTCCATCTCATGTTCTCGGTCAAAATCGCTCTATATCGCTGTTTTACCTTTTTTGTTAAGGGTGTTTGAGATTCTTTGCATGTTCTCTTTGCAAAGACAGGGTCAGTACTTCTGCGGTGATGTAGGGTGATTTTGAAATTATTTTTGAAGGTAAGCAAGAAAATACGATCTGAGTTTTTCGAAATACCATAACCATAAGTCAGAAAACACAGTGTTCAGGGAGAACAAGACAAGACGAGCGTTTGAGATTAAAAAGTATTTAAATAGTATTTTTAACATGAAAATAACCAATCGTTTCGCTAGATAAGAGCCTTCTTCCTCGGCTGGAATCTTTTACAGCTGCATTTGGGATCGTTTGAAGCCACATTTAAACTGCATTTTGGAAGTTCAAACTCAGGGGAAACCATAGAAGTCCACCATATAGAAAAAAAATCCTAAAATGTTTTCTTCAAAAAACATCATTTCTTTACGGCTGAGGAAAGAAAGACATGAACATCTTGGATGACAAGGGGGTCAGTACATTTTCTGTCAGTTTTTGTTCTGGATGTGGACTTCTCCTTTAAAGCCTAAAAAGAGTGCTCTCCTTATAATCACTAAAAAGCTCACTCTGTAAATTGCAATCTGATAAAGTTCCATTATAAACCAATGAGGTTCACTTCAACCCGCAGATTAAACATGGACTAAACATTGCCATACTGGCAATACTCGGATGTAAACAACACAGTTAATGTACTACTGAATATCTTGTTCTAATAATTTATGCTCTCTAAGCAAAAAAAATGTGTGGAAGCTGCTAAATCATATAGAGAAGGACTTAGTAAGCAGGAAATGGCACAATATTTTGACAAACCTAAGTTAATAGGTGGTAAAGATACATATGAGCAGTATTAATTAAAATATTAGCCTAATATTTCACCTACCTGACCAGAAATAATAAGAACAAACACGGATGTTGTCAAGATTCTTGACCTGGAAATCCTGGTTCAGTTTGGCAAACCACAAAACGCATTTTGTGACAGTTTTTTGCACTCTCTTCCTTGATTTGTTATGACTTTTAGCAGTCTACAGTACTCCAAATGATTAGTACAGGCCAAAACATGACAATAACGGATCATTTTCAGCAGCAATAATCATCAAATTATGCGACTTTCGTTCGATTCAGCAGCATTGTTTACATTCAGTGCCACCAATATGGCCTATTGATGACACGTTGTGCCACGTTTGCACATGGTTTGTCTTTAAAAATATTTTTGATAAATCACAGATCTTGCACTTATTTTACGATGCATATTGTAACACTGGTTATAGCCACAAAGCAACAAAGCAGAACGCAAACCATAATTCTCTGGTCCATAAGCTCAACTCTGTCCATCTCTATTCTATCAAATCAGCTCTGTTTATTTTTACCAGTGGATTGCAGATAGTATTTCGCATGTCATCATGTGGGAAGTGATGTCACTGTGGTCATTAACATCATTATTTGGAATTTAGAGTGACTGCAGAACCACAAGCCGCCTCACAGCGTCATCTATACATGGTATTCTATTGATGAACAACAATTCAAGAACGACAAAACTTGCCATTAAACCAAGACTCACAGTTCAACGTCACAAGTAAAGACTATGTAGTTGCACTCATATCTGCTAATGACAACAAATAATCTACTGAAGACAGCACTTGTATCAACTGAACATGTTCAGTCAGGGTTTGTTGGGTTCGTGCAGTATGAACTGGCATTTACAAACCTTAAATTGCACAATTGAAGCCATCATAACTGTGATAAATACACTGATGTCATTCATCTACAGCACATTAGAGTGTATTTGACTGTCATGAGCTACAGACGGATCTGATACTCTACCACAGATCAACAGCATGAATGAAAAACAGATCAAATACATAAAAAGATTAAAAACACAAGATCACAGATTCACTTCATCACTACACAAAATGAGAAAAATAATACATAAATGAGAAAATGATACTCACCGAGTGTTAGAGGAAGTAGACTAAGCTCCATACTGATCTATTAATGCACAGAATTAAACACGCAGTCTGTTATAGAATTAATATGTCCTGTAAAGAACAGTGTGAGAGGAAGAGAGAAAATTTATTTGACAATATAGAGATGACAATACAGGAAATGCATGTGCAGACAACACCTAGCATCAAAAATGTATTTTGGCTCGTCACTACAGTGTCTGTGTTTTAGCTCTAAACTGCAAATCTAAGGAATATTATTACATTATATATTATATAATATGATATCATATATCATAGTATACAGCATATATATATATATGTGACAACAACTTTCTTAAAGAAACTTTTTTTGTATTGTTAATGGCGTCAGTCTTTGTTTTGTAATATATTGTTGAGAACATATTGAAGATTTCTTATAACAATAAATAAATCAGAAATACTTTTATTAAGACAAAAAAAAAGGAAAATGAAAACTTTTTTTTTTTTAAGTAGGTTTACTTTGTGGTTTCAATCTATATTCTGTTTGTATTTAATTTTCTACAGTACGTGATTATTGTACCATTAAGTTAGAAGTTTTGAGCCCATGTTTTGCCTAAAGTATTAAGTATATATATTAACAATATATAAAAATTTACAAAATAAAAAACATAAATTTGCAGCTTATGCTGGATCTGAACAGGGCTGTACGCAAGTCACTTTCAACCAAACATTAATTTACGAATAGAATCATGTTCATGAACCATGTTCGTCATGTTCAGAGGCGTGGAAATGTTGCTACAACTGAGCGGTGTGTAAAACTCTTAAGACATATTTTAAAGATTCTAATCTGCGAACTTTAACATTTTTACATACGTTGAATCCAGCGTTCAGTTGATCCTAGGCATTCGTCGTCACAGTTGTAAACAGGACGGCTTTCTTCTTTTGTGAGAAGGCTTGGCGCTGTGGCATTTTTGTTTCCAGGAGGAACGTTAAAGAACGTGATACACGCGTCTCTAACAAATGCTGTATAATCTAACCAATCCGATGAAGACTTCAAAATTCCAGAAGTGTTTCCATCTTAGTGTGCCTTATGCATCAGACCTTTAGCCAATGTTCCGTGCGTGTGTCGTCTGAGGCTGAGACTAGCCGAATGTTAAAAATAGGAAGTGTGAAGAAATCTGTGTTACTCAGAATTTCTGAATCACTATTATAGACACTTTTAGCAGTTTTATCAGTGCAGAAGAATTTACATAAGTGACTGGTGGTCAGTCTGAGTGTTGTCTGAGTCTGAGTCAAACCACATCATCATTTACGGCTTTTAAACTCTTCATATGAACAATGAAGCCTCTTCTGCTTCTGCTACCTTACACTGTGTGTGCATGAGTGTCTTTGTAGAGATGTTATATATGATAATATTAGATGGCAGTCACATGACAACAAATATCATAACTCTAACATTTCAAAGCCATGATATTAATATTATTTTAGCATTTGATGAGAGAATTGGTTAAACCCAAAAAGCAGAAATCTTTGAACTAACTCGCCTTCAAGTGTTTTGGAGTGACCTTCTTGACCTTGACCTTCCAATTAAGATATGTTCTCTACCTATTTCCATTTTAAGCATTTTCATAAAGATAAAAAAAATAAAAAATTGATTATTCTTAGATAGAGAGTTAGCCATCTTACATAAAATACACACCTCGACCACTCACAACTGTTGTATTAGCAATGCACTCAATACAAAGGCAGTCATATATTTGGATGTTGAGCAGCGAGTTCACTGGCTACACTATAAAAAAAAATGACAGTGAATTTAACAGTAAAAGACTGTAAAAATGCTACAGTAAAAACCTGTTAAATGGTTAACGGTAAGTTCCCCTCTTATATACGTTGAAAAACTGTATTGGACACTGCAATTTTATGGTAGTATACTGTTTTCAGAGGTGAAAAAGAGTGTATAATTTACAGTCAATAACCATAAACTGACATTACCAGAATTCCCTGCGTTACCTTGCAAATTTGATGTTTTTAAAATAACTATGTTTATTCTTAGTTTTTTCTTATTAGTTTTGTACTTTAAGTTTGTATGTTACATCTAATGTTTATTGCCTTTCAGTTTCATGTGTGTTACCATGATGGTGTTTAGTGTTTTGTGAATGACACAGTGCACCTACTATATAAAAGCAGCTTTGATTCACCATGTGACTTTCTCATCACCACCTGCTTTTGGTGACACAAGGTACAAAATAGATCTCAGTACTTCAATAGGTTGGTATATTAACTTCATATCAGGTTAATTGTAAATTTAAGTTAAATTTTAAAGCTAAAACATTGCTACCATATTTTTTATGGGACAATTCTGGCAATTCTGGCAATCACAGCTTCTTGTTGTTGTTGTTTTTTTGTTTTTTTTTTCTTTTCTTTTCTTTTCTTTTCTTTTACAGTGTGTACAGTTACAGGAGAAAACCAATCAGCTGTGCCATGTGATAATGATGTCATTATGTCAGATTGAGTTAGACCTATCAGACTGCACCATCTAGAGTTTCATGCCAGAACTTTCTATTGATTTAATGTTAGGTGGGACACATTTTTAATTCTCATATGATGAGGTACTGTCACAACACATGTTGGATGAACATACTCGTACAAAGATGATGGTAAAATCCAAAAGTCTTTAATATAATCCACAATGAATTTACAGGGAGACAGTAAAACACATGCACAATAGACGGGACCGGACACGAAGCATAGAACTAAAACAACTTATAAAGGGTGGCTAATAATACTAATAATTAGTTAACTAATTAGGACACAACAAGGGCAGGAAGAACCTAATATGGGCACAAGAGGGAGAAACCAACATAAACAGTCCACAGGTGTGTGACAGGTACATCAAATAATCAATAATAATGATAGAGATTATTGTGAGTTATTATTATTAAGTCATTACACAAAATATGAAGTGATAAGAACATTTTGTAACAGAAGATTTATTCTTATTTATTTGAAAAAGAGTATATATGTCACCTGTTAAAAATATTTGAGCAAATAGGCATTTGAAATGAAACAAACAAATCAATTAGAAAAACCAATAGCAATAGAAAAACTGATGCAATGCTGGTAAAATCAGATAAAGACCATGCATCCAGGAAGAATCTGTCTTAAAATTACACAGCAGATTCTTTCGTTTTTACTTTGATATCAGTGTAAGTGATGCCTTTATATTGGCCCTTGGTTTCATACTGTAACACACTGCCGTTCTTGCAAGTGATCTTCACAGTGCCAGTGTAAGGCAGGTCAAACGTGACTCTGCCGATGCTGATGTGAACTTCCAGCTTCTTTCTTGGTGGGATTTCTAAAGTGGTAGTCAGAGTTTCGGTTCTCTCATCTGTCTCCTCCAGACTATAAGTGCTTTGTGAACCAGTGATGAAACTGAACCCAGTAGAGAGTTGTACAATCTCTGCAATCGTAGCTTTTACTTCCACACTAAAAGTTTTTGTAAAGCTCTTACTCATAGACCATGAATATTTTTTGATAATTTTCTTTGAGGTTTCAATTGTTTGCTGTTGATTAGTGGAGGTTTCATTCGTGTAAGAGACAGATTTCAGCTCTTCCACAGTCACCTGTGGTATCATTTGGGTAATAGTGGGATAGTTGACATTGGTGAGAACTGTTGATTCAATCTCATTGAGAAACATAAATCCCATGCAGTCAATATCCTCAGCAGATCTTCCTACAACTCCCAGACAATATCCAGAGCCGACATCCATGGGATATTCTTTTTTTAAACCCCAACTTGTCATCTTCGCAAAAAATTCTCCACCCTGGTTGGTCTTGAATTTGATGGCTCCAAGACGTGTTCCTGCTCCGTTGCCCCACAGGGACAGCGAGGTGAAACCCTCACCAGTCTTGAACGTGTACTCTTGATACGGCCCGTCTTGAGTACCAAAGCTCCCAATTCTGCCATCTGACAGCCAAACCTTGACAGCCTTCACCTGCCATTCTCCAACCCAGACCCCGATCTTCTCTAAACTGGCACCGTTCTTCTTACCAGTAAATGAAAATTGAGAACCTGCTTTACCACCAATTAAATGCAGAGTTGTTGGGTAGGACATCTCTGAAGAAATCTATAAAATGAAATCCCAGAACTAACATCAGAGATCTAAATCATATTCATTCATTCAGGTCTCTTCTGTGTGAATTCTATAATAATTAGTAACAATTTTTTTGGAGATCTAAATTAAATTCATTAATTCATGTAAACAACATGCACTACATAAGTTCATAATTGATTTTGCTTTGGTTAATTCAGTTACAAATTCTGCCATATTTAAGCCAAAAACATGTTATAAAATAGTATGTTCTTCATGAAAATTCTAAAACATTTTACACAACCAACAAACAATCTATAGGAGGTACAGCTTTTTAACATTTGGCTCAGGTACACTCTCCTTCTGTAAATCTTCGACATTTCTGTCCATATCTTGGAGTTCTTTTAAGCATCTTCAAAATAGGAAAATGCATGGTTTAAAACATGAGGATTGAAATGTACAATTCATCCACAAAAAATCAAAAAATGCCGCTAGTAATGGGTCGTTCTTGAACGATTCGTTGATTTTCAACGAGTCTTTAATGTGACTCGAGAAGAACGAGTCATCTCGGGGAGTGATTCCTTCAGTCGCGCATGCGCAGCATCCTATCCACAAATTTCCTACGCCTCATGAGGCCTTGTGTCAAAACTGGGAGCATCTTCCGGTTCAAAGTAAACAAGCGCGACGTCACGTGACACTCATTCATTCAACAGCTGACAGGAGTGATGGGCAAATGAAGCCTTGTGAAGCACCAAGCAGTAGATGTGTTAGGGAAGTAACACGTAACATTGTAATTATATTTTGCTAAAATGAACGAAATGACTTGAAAAAAGATTAGTTCATTTTGCTGAACGAGACTCAAAGGTCAGAGTCGGTATAATAATAGAAGCGTTATGTCAGCCTTGGTTGTGAAATGCCATTGGCTCTTGTGTGTCCCGTGACCGATTGCGTCATGCTAATGTTCGGGAGTATCTTTTGAATGAGATGTGAGCGTGAAAGGAGCAGGATAAATTATACCTTATGTTCTACTCTTTGCTTCGCAAAAAGATATCGTATGACTTCAGAAGACTTGGAATGCGACACAACTTGTGTCTAATGCTTTTATACTAGTTTACAGTCAGTTTCTGCAATAAATACCTGTGATTGTACTTATATTTGCCTGTTACGTGTTTTATATTGTTCAGAAGTGGGTAAGTTTAGGGTAGGGGTGGGGTTAGGTGCTCCAATGAAAGTATACATTTATTTAAAATTATTTATGTTTTTTACAAAAGCATGCAAACCATTAAATTAAGGCAAACAACTGAAATTAATGGAGGACGCTGCACGTCCAAAAGTGACGCTAAAGGGGTACGTTGAGCGTCAAAAAGCGACGAGTTGGGGAGGGAGAACATGTTGGCGAGTGTGTGTAAGCATGCTTGTTTAATTGTCTTTCTCTTCCATGACACAGGCATAGGTAAATCCAAAGCTAACATATATAAATACAACTAAATATTTACTTGGGGTAGGTTATAATATGTTTCATTTATGATACAAATAACCCAAAGACTTAGCCACGAGCTAGCTCACCTACTGCTAAAAGCCAAAACATCAGCAGTAATGGCTTGCCTGAAAAATATCTAAACAGAAACACAATAAACAATTTAACTTTTAACTATAACACAGGCATTACAAAAACTTTTTGAGCTTTCTTACCTCAAAATGAATTTGTCCCCTCTAAAATCTGCTGTGCCTGCAACAGGGCTTTGCTTCCTCACATGTAGAATAAGGACTAAGTTGTGTAACTAGTGTTACAACTGACCCGTGTTACAACCATCCCGGTCTCCTCAATATTTTTTAAAACATCACTTAAATCAAAAACAAAAAGTTTTTTGTGTTCACTTGAAAATGACAGTTGTGTGTGTTTGGAGCATGGTTGAAACTAAACAAGAACAAGGAATGTGGAACCTGCTTTACAGCCTTGCACACAAACCTGTTTGACTGTAAAGCCACATGAAAGTTGTCTTCCTGACAAAACAAACATACAAATGAATAAGCCGAGACAATTACACATAACAATACAATAAGAACCTCAGTGTGGGAATGAAATGACAGAGAACAGCATGAAGACAATCAAAGAACCATAAAAACACAAAGAAATTAAAATTGTTACAACTAAGATTCAAACTGACATGAGTTCTGCTGTGTAGAAAAATAAAATTCAATCAATCAATTCAACCTTTATTCTGTATAGTGTAATCTATGATACACTTAATTTATTCACATTTTAGTGGTTTAGATTATTATAGTCAAGCATATAAGATTTGGAGGAACATAAAAAACAGAAGGGAGTATTGATGCCATAAAAGTACAGTTCATGAAAAATACTTTTTAGTAACAATCTAAAGAACATTTTTCCGCTATAAAGAACCCTGTGTGCAGTCGAAAGGTTCCATGCTGTTAAATGCTGTTCCATGCTGTTCTTCCATCAGTGCTAATAAAGAACCTGCATTTTTAAAAGTGTTCTTTAAAATTTGTCAACAGATAATACAGCTGATGTTGTTTTTAATGTTAGTTGGTTTGTGTATTAAACAACTTAAAAGGTGTGACCTTATAAAGGTTTTCCAACATTTCTTCTAATGCATTCACAGTTATGTTGTCGGGAGTAACGTTCTTGTTCTCCCCAATAAATCCTCTCGAGATATGACATTCCTTATTATGGTCTAAACAGCAGTATGCAGTCCAGAAATGACTAGGCACATTCAATTTTCTAGGTATTTTACGTCTACGTGGTACCACCCCTGTTACAACGTAAGCAGTGTTCTTTTTTAACAGACATCGCTCAGTCAGTTCTTTTGCAATTTTTTCTTCTAGTATCCTCCATTGACCTCTATTAAAATGGGGGTCTTGTGGAGCAGCATTGGTGAGCGTGAAGGTGGCATCAGCACAGCCCTGTGAGCCTGCTAGGTAGACCGGTGCCAGATGACCTTTGTCGTAGCCAGAGTCCTTATAATCATCACTGACAGCTTGGTTGTCTGATTGTCTGAAAGGCTCAAGTACCATATTTGGTCCATCTCCTGCATCATCAAGCTGGAATATTTTATAAGCAAGAAAATGCACATTAAAAAAGGCTATACACTTGCCACCAAAATATCACAACATGAAGGAAACAACTGTTCATTTTCACTTTTCACAGTGTAAGACATCATTAATCTTTTAAATGATTATTAATTACGTGCAAATTATTACAAAGTATTTTATGGCTAAATACAATATGTTTGAATTCAAAAACATACCAAATTGCAAAACATTGATGCGGATAGAGAGTGATATTCTTACTTGAGGTTCGATGCACCATGAGGATTTTCTTTCACATCTAATGTGCTTGTTAAACTTGTAGGCTGAGTAGACTGGAATCTTCTTGTTAGTGTCATAAAGTGTGGCGTAATGAACCTTTCCCTTTAAAGTTTGGCAGATTTTTTTGTACTGATGTCCAGATAGTATTGTTGGTGAAATTCCATTTGCAAAAAATTCAGCACATTTTCCCCGAAAATCACGCACAACTTCAGCTGAACCACCAGAAAAGACTGACACCATCGTCACATGAAGGAACGTAATGATCAAATTCATTTCTCTGCAAGTAGTGTATGAAAATAGTGTGAAATAATATAAACATAAGAAAACAAATGTAATACTGTATGGCAGAAAATGCAAACTGACTTATGTTATCCATCACTCTTTGTCATTTGGTTAATAGGCTAATGAGCAGATATTGTTTTAACAGCATGAAAAATGTATCTTACCTACTGCTGTTTCTACAAACGCTTGTTGCGACTTTGTCTCTTTGTACCATGGTTCACTCCATGAGCACATCTTTTAAATGCAATGATTACACAACAATATGGTAAACTAAGTCATATTTTTCAAGATTTTCCACCTTGTTTTACACAATATATATTATCCAGCAATGCACGTCATGCCTATTCACTGTAAAATGTTTTCTTTGAAACTCATTTTTGTGTAGGTCATGCAGTTTTTATATTTTGTCATGTCCTACTATTGTGGGAATGAGTCAGGAGCTCATAAAAACATTGCATATCAAGTGTTTCACTTCAGCATTCTGCTTTATGTGCAATTACTTGCATTTCAGAAACAATACCATACATAACAAACAATCTACCTAACATGTCACAATGGACCTGGTTATTATAGTTTTTTTTTTTTTTTTCAAAACAGTGAATCAGTGGTGAAACTGAATCCAGCAGAAATTGGTACAACCTCTGCAATCACACCCTTTACTTCCACACTAAACTTTTGGGAAGCTCTTACTCATCAGCCATGAAGATTTTTAGATCAGTTTCTTTGAAGCTTCGATTGTTTCCTGCTGTTTTTCAAATAAGTTGTTCTGGTAAGTAATGCATTTGGTCTGTTCCACTGTCACCTGTGGTATCAGTTGGTGGAGAGTGGGATAGTTGACATTGGTGAGAACTGTTGATTGAACTGCATTGAGAAACACAAATCCCATGCAGTCGATGTCTTCATCAGATCTTCCTACAACTCCCAGACAAAACCCAGAGCCGACATTCAGAGGATATTCTTGTTTAAAACCCCAACTAATAATTTTTGCAAAAATTTTCTCCACCCTGGTTGGTCTTGAATTTGATGGCTCCAAGATGTGTTCCTGCTCCGTTCTCCCCACAGGGACAGTGAGGTGAAACACTCACCAGTCTTGAATGTGTACTCTTGACACGACCGTCTTGAGTACCAAAGCTCCCAATTCTACCATCTGACAGCCAAACCTTGACAGCCTTCACCTGCCATTCTCCCACCCCGATCTTCTCTAAACTGGCACCGTTATTCTCACCAGTAAATGAAAACCGTGCACCTTATTTACCACCAATTAAATGCAGAGTTGTTAGGCTGGACATCTTTGAGGAACCTTGAACCAGAAACAAACCAGCTATCATGTCTAAAGTCATTTATTTAGACTGCAGAAAACATATTTGTCCCATTTTTGTTGATGATCTATCCTCCCTTTACCTGAACAGTGTAAAATGCAGAAGTTACATATATCTGCATATTGTCTGATATATTCACATTAAGCATAGATATAGCCTCGTTAAAAAATAAATTTACTAATTAATTTTAAAAAAAGAAGAAAAAAAAAACAATTTCACATTTCCATACTGTTCACCCTTTTACCAGATCATTTATATGCATTATTGGATATTGCATACTGCATAAGTGCATACTTGATTTTGCTTTTGGTTAATTTCTCGTCATCGCTTGAGTTTAATTGGGTAATTACAAATTGTGCCATTTTAGCTACAAGTAATAAAGTATTGTGTTCTTGGTAAAATTCTAAAAAATTTTATACAACCAATAAACAATCTAAAAGTCTACTATAGGAAGTAGAGTTTTTTAACATTTGGCTGATAAACTCTGAAATATCTTTTCTGAAAATATTCAGGGTTCAGATACACCCTCTTTGTGTTTTGTGTAAATGTTGACAAAACAGCTTTGTTTGCAAGTCTGTTAGGCAGATTTTAGATCATTTCTATGTCCTGCAGTAACACTTTTCTGTTGGATAGAGAGCAGGGATAGTTGTAACAATTTGACGTTTCTGTCTGTATCTTGGAGTTCCTTTAAACCAGTGTGTTCAAAATATAGTTTAAGATGGAATATTTTATAAGCAAGATGCCAAATCACAAAACATTGATGTGATAGAGAGTGCTATTCTTACTTGAGGAATCTTGTTGTTAGTGTCATAAAGTGTGGTGTAATAAACTTTTTTCATTAAGGTAGGCAGATTTATTTTTTTTTTGTACTGATGTTCGTATAGCATTGTTGGTAAAGTTTCATTTGCAAAAAAAAAAAAAAATCAGCATATTTCTCCTGAAAATCACTCACAACTTCATCTGAACCACTAGAGAGGACTGACGCCATTGCATAAAGGAACGTAATGATCAGATTAATTTCTTTGCATGCAGTGTATGAAAATAGTATATCTGCATTGGCTATTAGGTTCCGCATCAGTTACAAAATATTACTACTTACCTAAAAGGCCCTTAATGGTTTAGCTCCTGCGTACCTAACTAGTCTTCTACCACGCTATAATCCATCATGCTCCCTAAGGTCACAAAACTCTGGAATAGCCTTCCTGATAACGGACACACTCTCTCTGTTTAAATCTAGATTAAAGACACATCTTTTTAGCCAAGCATTCAAAAAATGCATCTCATAATCTTGTACTGCAGTTGTATCTGATCAATGCATATTATTATTCTTTAGCTTGGGTTGAACAAATCATTTTGCTTGGTTGGAACAGCAGCTATGCTAATTATGTCCCTATTTGTTCCTCTGTTTCTGCCAAAGGATTGACATCCTGTGGTAACTAGGAATTACACAAGCTTCAGTCTGGATCCAGAACACCTAAGAAGAGATCCTGCTAACCCCTCAGAGGACCTCAAATGATACCAACTCTAAAACAACATATAGCACTACCAAATTGTGCTATACGTTTGATTGTGTTGTGAATTTTTTCTTAGAGACCAGGAGACGTTTTTGGATATCTTGAAGCAGAAGTTTCTCTTTATTCAGATACTCGCTGCTCTGCACTGCAGTCTTCAAAAAGTCGTCTAACAAAATCTCAGCACAGCAGAGTATATAGGTTTGAAGGAGGAGGGGTACATAGAGGTGGAATCAATCTAAATAAAGCATGCAAATGTGGTTCAGGAAAACAGCTCAGTTAAAGATTTTCCCAGCCTTGATCTATTTAGCATACAAGTGTCATTCAAATGCATAGGTGCTTAAACAAAAGGCACAGTTGTACCTTGAGCTTAGAATTCACACTTAACTTGGGAAAACCTGCCAGATGTCCAGGAACTGCATAAAGACAAAAGGTTACTGTCTCAGGGCCTGGGCTGCCTGCTCTTAGACTGACACAATATACATAACTTTTTCAGTTCATGTTGTTATATTGGAACCTATAATAAATATGCAAAGGATCGGCATATTTTAAACAGATTCTTAAATTTGTAATGCTTCAATTGCAACATATGATTTATCACTGTTAATAGTGTCCATTGCCTGTTTGATTATGTCATTAACTGATTTTTACCATACAGTATATTTCTGCCATATGCACAGCAACTTGACATAGTCACCACTACTAGCAAGCTACTATTAAATAGATTGTAGAAACTTTAATTTTCTGTAAAGCTGTTTTGCAACAATTTGTATCGTAAAAATCGCCATACAAATAAACTTAAATTTAATTGAAATTAATTGAATTGAATTGAATATCATTCTTTATTTGCCCAAAGATACATTAGTCATTTTATTTCAGATTGTAGAATACCATTTGAATATCTTACAAACCTTTAAAGTCATTACTGATGCCTTATGCAGACCTACATTAGGTTTTGTAATACAATTTAAGTGGAACTCTAAAGCCTTCAGCTGAACATCCACCAAAGATTAAGAGGCTAAAACGTGTCACAGTGGACCTGGTAATTACAGGTTTTTCAAAACCTGTGTGTGCGTGATGGGATGGAAAATCAGTAAAGCAGATTTCATTCATATTTTTTGGTCCTGTCAAAAGTTGAGAGACTACTAGTCATTTATAGTTTAAACACTAAATAATGCTTTTAACTATGCTTTTAACTATTTAAAAACCCGGTGTTGAAGTTGCTATTTTGGGGTCCAGAGAATGATGAACAATGTAAAAAGTGTTATTTTCTATTGCCTGTCTGTTAGCAAGGAGAAGAATACTGCTGGAATGGAAGTCAGGGAATCCACCTATGGCTCCAATATAGATGTGTGTGATCTGATATCAATATTTAATGAGAGGATCAGTAACATTTATAAGATTTGTTAACCCATGATTACATATTTTGAAAGGATAAAGACTCTCACCCCCAACTGATTAATATAAATATAAGATTTGGAAAGGAAAGGAAAGGAAAGGAAAGGAAAGGAAAGGAAAGGAAAGGAAAGAAAGGACGTGACATGTGGCCAAGTATGGCGATCCATACTCGCATCTGTTTTATGCCAGCTCTTCGAGAGCATGTACCTGGCTTACCTGGCTCACCTCAGATAATTTCCATATGAACAGTGCGCTCAGAGCGAGGCAGGATCACATTAACTATAATGAGGTGATAGAGGAGAAACTGTACCTCTTCTAACTTTCACACGGATTACTTAATCAGAGAATATTTGTTTTCAAATTGAATTATTTAAAAGTACACATTTCAAGATTTCTATACATATATTTATTATGTCTGTGAGTCACGTAATCACTGAGATTCAGGTTGTTTCATTTATGTGTCTGTGAAGAGAGATGACAGAGACGGAGAAGGCAGAGAGCGCACCCTGTCTGTTTTCTTTATTTTATAAAAGCACAGGGATTTGTTGTTATTATGAGTGTATACAAATAAAAGTAGACCCTCTACAGATTCAAATGATGTATTGCTTGTATATGAACGATCTAATATGACGGAGAATTTTACACTCTTTTCGGCTTTATCATTAAAACATGCCACAAACCGCGCTGACGCGTTTTTCAACCCCAGAGGGTTAAACACCAGGTTAACTGCCCCACCTGACATCAATAGTAGTAGTGTTGATCACTTCAGAATAAGTTAAGAGAAGTCTACAAAACATTTCGAAGACTTTAGATATCCCTCGGAGTACTGTTCAGAGCATCATTAAGAAACGCAAAGTGTATGGCACCACCAGCACATTGTCTACATCAGGCTGTCAGTCCAGAGTAGATGACAGAGCCAGGAGGACATTCATAAGAGAAGCTACTAAGAAGCAACTTTGAAGGACTTACAAGGCTTTATGGCTAGGTCTGGTCAGTCTGTGCATGTGACAACTATCTCCCAAGCTTTACACAAAGCTGGCCTGTATGCCAGGGTGGCACGAAAGAAGCCTTTCCTAAAAAGGTGTCACACTCAGTCTCATTAACGCTATGCAAAAACACACTTGGAAGAGTCTGATACCTTCTGGCAAAAGGTGTTATGGTATGATGAGACTAAAATTGACCTTTCTGGACTGAACTCCAAGCAATATGTTTGTCAAAAAACAAACACAGCACACCACCCAAAACACACCATACCTACTGTGAAGCATGGTCGTGGCAGCATTATGTTGCGGGGGTGTTTCTCTTCAGCTGTGACTGGGCGATTGGTCAGGATTGGAAAATGGATGCTGCCAAGTACATCCAAATTCTTGAGAAAAACCTGTGTCCCTCTGCTAGACAGCTGAAAATTGACAGGTCATTCACCTTCCAACACAACAATGGCCATAAACATACTGCCAAAACAACAACGAAATGGCTTAAGGATAAGAAGGGGAATGTCCTTGAGTGGCCAAGTCAGAGCCCTGACTTAAATCTAATCGAAAGTTGCTGACAGGCTGCTTATAGCCTACAGGTGTTCATCATCGCTGCCGAACAATTGGATACATTTATAGGTTTGATTTAAATAATTGTAAATATTCCACTTCATAGCGTTCTTTTTGTTCTCTGTCTTTAAAAGTTTGCTTCTGTTTGACCAGTTCAGTGAAAGGAACCAGCTTAGACGAGTGATTCATTTGTGATTCGAAATTTATAGGAATACATTTCTTAAATAATATGGGACCAGAAATTCTTAAATTCATTAATTAATAAAAATATTACAAATCTGTGTTTGTAAAAAGTGTTTATTTAATAAACTGTAAAGCATTAAACATGCTTGTTTGGAACATGTGTGGGTTTAAATGAAAACCATATTTTGTAAGGCCATTCTGACTTTTCATGTTTGCTTTATCATCACTTTGACTACAGCAGTTTTCCTACGATATTTCATCACCATAGCTTTAACTCATGATTTTGCTAATTTGTATGTCACTTTGGATAAACACATTTGCCAACTGAATAAATGTAAATGTATAACAGAGATAAGAACACTGTTTTTCAGAGGCACTAATTATAACCATCATTCATGCAAAATAGAGATCCATATCATCTTTTATACTTTGAAAACAAATTTATCTTTCTTAAGAATTTTATATTCTAATACTTTGAAATACGAACAGAGAAAGCAATTACTGTGGTTTTAATAGAAGATCCGGCCCTGGTTGTCATGCCGTCAAAACTAGGGGTGCACAAAGAAATCCATTCATATATGAATTGCGATTTGGTCTTCTAACCATTCTAATGGATTCACAAGTTTCAAGATCAAGGTTCTAAAGCAGTGGTTCTTACTCCTGTTTCTCGCATCCCCCTGCTCTGCATCTCTCTCTCTCTCTCTCTCTCTCTCTCACCTGATTTAGTTCGTCAGCTCCATCAATGAAGTGTGATCCAATTATACACCTTATGTGTATAGACTGGCAGATATTTTTTGCATAGCTACGACAAACATTAAAAATGGTCGTGCACATTTTTTACAATTAATTTTCAAAAATGCTTCTGTCAGGGTTCTCTACGGTGTCGGAGCACCAGGCTTCATAAAAGCCTTCAAGAGATTATCAGAACGTTCATAGGAGAAGGGACAGAGTGTTGTAGAAGAAAGGTGAATTATGTGAAAAATTATGCATTTTTTAAAATACGAAGCATTAACACACGTTAGACTGCACTCTATAAACACAATCAAGCCTAGAAAAAAAGTGACTGTTGTCACTCTCTCACAAACTCTCACAAAAATTCACTATTCTCTACATTAGTCTACTAATACAGTCCACTTGAAGGAGTACACTGGAGTACACCGGAAGGACTGCTGCCTTTGCATAGTTTGTGCTTGCTGTTTAATAATCATTTTAAACTGGCAAACGGGCAGCTCCAGTAGAAAGAATGAAGGATTAATCTTGAACTGTCATGGAAATCATGTATAAACTCTAGTTAAACAATTTAATAATCAATTTACAATGATTGAACACTTTGAACATTTATACCTGTGTTGTTAGACCGGAAACCAACAATGAAATTAATTGTTCTACCTATTAGATTGTGTTTTATTAAAGGGGTCACCGGATGCCCATTTTCCACAAGTTGATATGATTCTTTAGGGTCTTAATGAAAAGTCTCTAATATACTTTGATTAAAAAATGTCAATGGTTTTGTAAAACAACACCCTTTTTACCTTGTCAAAATGAGCTCAGCAAAAATCATCTCATTCTAAGGGGTTGTTCCTTTAAATGCAAATTAGCTCTGCTCACCCCGCCCCTCTCTTCTATCTTTGGAATGAAATCTTGTTTACTTTAGCTGGATTTAGCCGAGTTTAGCCGCTAAACTTCCTAACTACCACGTTATAAGGAAAGGTGATCGCAAAGATTCATTAAAAAACCGCTTATACGCACTTCTGCTGTAAGTGAAGCTGGATCATGAATGATTCACGCGAACATAGATGGATATATGTAGATCGGGAGGCGCATTCCCTTCACAAACAAATGTAATCTACTGCATCTTCAGCTGCTCAGATGTCGGGAGTAAATGACGACCACTATGTTCATTATTACATCCAGCAGTACAACACCTCTATCGCTCAATCTAAGATATTCTTGTCTAATTTACATCCCTGCTTCGGCATCGAAACAAGAAAAGTTACTGGACTGTTACAGCTGATCTGAGGTAAGACGCTCATGTCAATCAACTATCATGGGAGCGGCCTCTGTCGGTGTGACGCTACTGACATCTGAGAACGGCTCGATTTGAAAAAGGGGATATTATTTTCACAGATTAATTAAAAACCACTGCATGGATTTTTATTATTATCATTATAGGGTAGATTTGTACATACACTGCCAACACACATTAATGTTCAAACAACATGAAAAAGTGAACTTAGCTTCCGATGACCCTTTTAATGTCTACACCTACTCCAACCCTAAACTTAGCCGTTACTATAATACAAAAACAGTCTTATTGATGTACAGTGTGACAAAAATAACGTTAGACAGATGTGGGCATGCCCAGTAGCCAGAGCTGTATACCTTCTAGCCTTAACCTAAACCTAAAATAAAACGACCTCAATAGAACACGGCCAATGAGGCCGTTACAGCAAATACAGTAGTATACAGCAATTTTAAAAAATACAGTAAGTCTCTGTATTTGTGGTCTGACGCCACAGAAAATTCCCATAATGCAATGGTTATTACAGTTATTTACTGCAAAGGGAATTTGCAGTATTATACCGGGTGATGTACAGTTAATAACTGTAGAAATTACAGAAATGTCTAACAGTGCACAAAATCTTCATGGTCTGTGAGTAACAGCTTTACAGCAACATTTAATGTGGAAGTGAAGGCAGGGATTCCAGAGCTTGCAGAATTTACAGCAGGATACAGTATCAGCATTGGAACAGAAAGCACTTATAGTCATGAGCAGTCAGATGAGAGAAAGGAAACCCTGTCTACTGCTATAGATGTTCCACCAAAAAAGAAGGTGGATGTTGACATCACCATCGGCAGAGCCACATTTGACCTGCCTTACACTGGCACAATGATCATCACGGCAGTGTGTTAAAGTATGAAACCAAGGGCCAATACAAAGGTGTCACTTACACTGATATCAAAGTGGATACTAAAGAATATGATCTGTAATGTTAAGACAGATGTAATCAATAAATTCTTTCATTTTATGTTTGGATTTTTATTTACTTTTATTTATTTTTATTTTATTTATTTATTTTTTTGATTTATCCACATTTAATTGTCATTTTCTTGGGCGTTTGTGATTTCAGGGGATAATAATTTTGATTTTAATATAAAAACACTGATGTTGCTTCTACTTTGTGTAATCACATTAAAATAATATCTAGGAAATCATGTAGAATTTCAAACATGTACAATCTGACATTTAATAAAAAGCTTATACTTAAAATTTCTGTTTCCTGCACATGTCCTTCTGTGAAGAAACCTTTACCATTTAATCCTAGTTTAGCACACCAGTGTAGAAATGTATGCCATCATACAAATTTGTTTAATCCAGGTTTTCAAAACCAAACAAATGCAGTGAAGGTTCAGGTTGAGCAATTTCATGAAACTTGCTATTAACCTTCTTGGTTTGATTAATCCTGAAGTGGACATGACATCAAGTATGAATTTGACAATGTTAAGTTAGATGCACAAAAAAACACAACAGATCATTATGAACAATATGAAGATATTACTGTTTTAAAACATCACTGGACTTGATTGAATTTGTCATACCTGACAACTAATCATAAATTGAAAAGGTCTTTTACAAATATATAGATGATAGATAGATAGATAGATAGATATGCATATAAAAGTAAAATAAATTTTACAATTAATAAACATAAAAATAAACATACAAAGCATACAAGATATAACATGCTTAAAATACTTGACCACATAGGGTAGACGACTTTAGAGAAGCTAGCAATAGCAAACTAGCTTTGAAAGTAAGATCCCACCATCCCTGCACATCCCTTATCAAAACCTCCACACCTCCTGCGAAACACAAGAACATGCACATGCAGACCAGAGGCTAAACATCATTACACCTAATGGTATCAGTAGACACAGCTATACTACTTAAACTCTTCTCAGTTGTCAATCCATATTGCCAAAGCTTATTTGCTGTAAGGTTTACCCAATCTAATTTTCCACTGGCTCATAATTATGAGAGTTAGAGTATCAGCAGGTGCCTTCTTGAGCCAGCTGTTTAGTTCAAATGGGCCAATATAAATAGAGAACACAGGTAATTTCGGCTGAAATCATTTTATTTTTAACAGTAAATTGGCATTACTGTCTTTAGTGTGCCATAGCAGGAACACCATAAATGTATTACATTAAATAGAAAGGTAAAGGAATATTTTATTAAACAATGCAATTAAAAATGAACTGATCATGTTGTATATAGGTGTGTGTTTCTGTGCATTGGTGTTATTTTGTATGGATACATATCTACGCCTATAAATCTATTTTCACCCTCAATTTCTGTGTGAAGTTGTGTATGAAGCCTATTTTACTGACATCTGCCTTTCTTCCCTTTCTCTTCTCTCTTCTTGTCCCTATGTTTCCTTTCTTTGCTTGCCATACTGTCTGCAATGCAGTTTTTTTTAAAGACTGTTAACATTTTGTACGGATACATATCTAGGCCTATAAATTCATTTTTACTCTCAATTTCTGTGTAAAAGTGTTTGTGTGTATGCAGCTCATTTTAGCTGAAAATTGTGGCCCATTTTAGCTTAGCCATTTCTACCTAAAATGACCTCTTTCACAAAAATCAGTGTTTCTTTTTCAAATTAAACATTTTTATTTGAAAGAGCATGTCAAAACATTGTTCATGTTGGTAATCTTACCTATAATTCCTTTAGTATCCTTATTAGTGATTAATGAAATTTACTATGTCATGCTCCCTTACCCTGCCCTTTGGATTTTGGAATGAACTTAATGTTATGTAAACGCTAGTGTGTTCCAAAACAATGACAAAATTCATATCAAAGAGGTGCTAAAATCTGACTTTGTGGTATGCTTTAAAATTAAATTATTATAATTCAAGTGATGAAGGGTTTCGAAAGGCCGATAATGATCAGTGATGACGAGTATTACTGTAAGGTTAACCCTGCCTATGGTTTAAATATTTGACAATGATTAACAGCTAAAAACATTCGTTAGAACTTTAGAAAAGTAGTTAAAAAAAAAAAGTAATCAAATATAATAAAGTAATTTAAATAGTTACACTGCTTATTATATTTTAAATAGGGTAACTTGTAATCTGTAACCTATTACATTTCCAAAGTACAGTGCCTGGCGAAAGGCAAAAGATGCAAATTAAATTGGGGCTGTATAACCAAAATGAATTGTTCGATATCCTTAACCATTTTACAAGCCCCCTTTGGAGATCTATTTAAGCAGCAGTCCGTTCCAATACATCTCACCTTTCTGACTTTCATCAGACAAGCTGATCTTGAAAAGAAGTGCATCAGACTACTGTTGTTGTGAGTATATTTCTTATAAGGTCTTATTCATGTATCAAACAACTTGATAATTTGCAGGAGGTTACACTACAACATAGTATGAATGACAGTAAATGAAGAAAAGCAAATACTTTATTATTATAATTATTATTATTATTAAATTGAATACACAGAACAAAAAAAATCAAAATAAATTCTAAATAAATGTGTTTAGTGCACACACAGAGAGCCGTGTCTCAGTGCACCAAATTGTCTTTTGCATCTTCTTGCGCTTGAACAAACAAATCCACCTCACCAGTCTAAACATGCAAAGACAAAATGAGGTGAAAGAGCTTCATTTAGCACCTGTGGCTGTGTTCTGTACACACACAGAGAGCGCACAAACACCAAATTGAGTTCTCTTTTGTGTCTTCTTTGCTTGAACAAACAAATACACCTTGCCAGTTTACACATGCAAGGACAAAATGAGGCAAAAGAGCTTAATTTAGCGCCTGGAGCTGTGTTCTGTGCATATGGCGCACACAGAGACCCTGTGAACACAGAATTGAGTTTTGCCTCTTCTTGCTTTGGAACAGACAAATACATACAAAATTATGTCCAAATACTCGAGTATCCTCGAAAAACTCTCTGTAAAGTGAACTTAAACAGTTGGATGTGTAGCATTATATTGGATGCATTGTCTCTTAAAGTGTCCGCGCCTACTTTACTGGTTGCTATCGGTGTCCTTAATGTTGATCCAAGACAATAAAAGATAGAAAATCACTCACTCTTCGCTAAATTACTTTGTAGCAAATAATCTATATTTAATTTATACAGTGAGGACTATGCAGTGCTGCTTTACATTTGATTACTCGGTTTCTCTATACCTAAATACCTACAAACTTAAAAGAAAAAAAAAAAAAAACTTAAACGTTGTTTAATTTATGTTTTTGTTCTATTTATTTATTTATTTGTACTATTGACACAATTTCTAACAGGGCCAACAGATACAAACCCCAGCTAAGGCCCTGCAGATGTGTCTGCAAATTTTCAAGTGTATTCAAGCCTCAAAAGCCCCTGAATGCTTGAAAAAAAATAAATAAATAAATAAATAAATAAATAGAATCATCAGATAAACAATTAATGCACTTGTTTTTTGTTGTTGTTGTTGCTGTTGTTGTTTTAAAATCTGTGATGTTAATTTGAATGTTATTCTGTGATCTTATTTTCAGATTTACTCTAAAGATGCCCATACCAACAACTGTGCAAACTATTGGTGGTAGAGGAGGTCATAAGTTTTCATTTACTGGTGAGCATAACGGTGCCAGTTTAGAGAAAATTGGGGTCTGGATGGGAGAATGGCAGGTGAAGGCTGTCAAGGTTTGGCTTTCAGATGGCAGAAGTGAAATCTTTGGTGATCCAGCCGGACCGTATAAAGAGTTCATGCCTGGTGAGTGTGTCACCTCGCTGTCCCTGTGGGACAATGGAGAAAAAAGACGTCTTGGAGCCATCAAATTCAAGACCAACCAGCGTGAAGAATTTTTTGCAAAAATGACCAAATATTCACTACCAACAGAAATGCCCATGGATGTCGGCTCTGGATATTGTCTGCGAGTTGAAGGTGGATCTGGTGCAGATATTGACAGCTTGGGATTCGTGTTTCTCAATGCAGTTCAATCAGCAATCAGCAAGTTCTCACCAATGTCAACTATCCAACAATAAACCAACTGATACCACAGGTGACTGTAGAAGAGATCAAATCCATCACTTACAAAAATGAAACCTCCACTAAACAACACGAAATACTCGAAGCCTCAAAGAAAGTGACCAAAAAATCCTTATGGTCTATGAGTGAGAGATTTTCTACAACATTTAGTGTGGAAGTGAAGGCAGGAATTCCAGGGATTCTAGAAGCTTCTACAGGGTTCAGTGTCAGCGTTGGATCTGAAACCACTTACGGTCATGAGCACATCGATGAGAGAACCGAAACTCTGACCTTCCCTGTTGATGTGCCACCTAAAAAGAAGGTGGATGTTGACATCACCATCGGCAGAGCCACATTTGACCTGCCTTACACTGGCACAGTGAAGATCACTTGCAAGAATGGCAGTGTGCTATAGTATGAAACCAAGGGCCAATACAAAGGCGTCACTTACACTGATATCAACGTGAATAGTAAAGAATTTGATCTGTAATGTCAAGGCAGGTTATACATGCAACATCAATTCTTTGATTTTTCTTCTGATTTGATCAGTTATGTATCAGTTATTCTAATTTCAGGGGTGTTCAGGGAAAATACATATTAATGTTATATTCAAAATGATGTGCTATTATTTTAATACAGAAGCATTCACATAGCTTATGCTTTTTGTAATCATTTTAATCTCTAAAATATCACTGATATATCAGTTATTCTACATTTAATTATCATTTTCTTGAGTGTTTAGGGGAAATCAACATTGTTATTCTTGAAAAAATATTTTATGATGTTAAAACTGAAACATTCTTATAGCTTATACTTTGTGTAATTGCTTTAATATAATCTCTGGAAACGAATTATGTGATTTACTTGATCATGTAAGAATTTTAGATGTGTTTACTGACATTTAATAAAAGGACTACACTCTGTTATAAACCAAAAACAAAACTTGGTCAATTCATTTTTTCTTACAACATTTTGAACAACTAATTATCAATTTAAAAAAAAACAACAACAACAATATCAGTCCCTTTTATAAATACATGCAAATAAAAGCAAGAAAGAAAAAAAAGTTATTTGTATATTTTGCCACGGTTGTACTTACAAATGCTAAATCAATCGCTTGTGACTTTCGAGTTTGGCTGATGTTTTACTAAAATGCAATAAATTATCATCATTTGTGTACAATACCCAAATAATTTAAACGTTACTGTAAAACAGCTCTGTCTTCCCTGAAGAATCCAGAAGTGTCATCACTAAGTGTTTGTAAACAGTTACTTAACCTATTCTGTGTATTATGTTAATATAAACCACCAACAACATAAAAAATGCATAAAATTGCACACAAGGCAATGCACATGCTCAACCCGGCTCAGGCGTCAGCGCCAACAATCTCTGCCCACCATGCTACTCCACTGTAATATAAAAATTCACTAGGTTTCAAAAATTATAATTAACTTACTCACTGCAAAATGACACCTAATCTTAATACAGTAATGATTTTTACACACTTTACGCACTGCAGTGGAAAACTTTTTGTAGCTAACTTAAATTTTAAAAATACACTTTTTGTTATATCATTTAAATGTATTTAAATTAAATAATATACATAACTATATTATTCCATAAAAATGTAAACTTTCAACATTGAGTTGAATTTATTTATTTATTTATTTATTTATGTTTGTTTGTTTGTTTATTGTTCAGGTGTTTAATTGAATGGCTTACTGTGACCTGAGAAAAACAAACATAATTCACACATATTGGATGTGATTATAGATTGCTCACCACAAGCCATTTGATTTATGTATTGATATGGAGATATGCATACATAAACCCATATTAGGGATCATTTTTATGTGACAGTTATTTGTCCTAATGTGGCAATTGTGATTCTTTGTTGTAAATTTGCATTAGCACTTCTATCATTCTACTTTTCCCCCACCCCTAAAGACCAATGCAATGAAAGTAGGCAGGGTTTACTGTTCACAGAAGCAGGAGCAAATTTCAGCCCGGGGTCAGCACACAGATCTGTGTGCCTAAGTCGGCTCTGTATTATGGTAGGGCTAAGCTGTACTGACTTCAAACGAAACTATTATATTTGGTAAAACACCATTAAATAAAGCTACATTTTCATTTACACACAGGGTTCATTTAAAATGCAATGCTTTTATTAAATTGTTGATTAAACGTGAAATAAATGACATAATTTGTTAGTAGTGATGATTACAAAATGAATGAAGCTATATGAATATTTTGTAACAGATTCAGAAAAGATTATCTGGAAAAGACAATGCTGAGTATATATTTCCCGTTTAAAATCATTGAGCAAAGAAAGAGTCATTTGAAATGGACCCGTTGAAGGGAAGTCAAAACAAAACATGATCAAAGGTAGATCAACTGATAAGTTGTTGGTAAAATCAGATAAAATCCAGCCAAGAACAATCTGCCTTAACTTCACAGATCAAATTCTTTAGTATTCACTTTCATATCAGTGTATGTGACACCTTTGTATTGACCCTTGGTTTCATACTCTAACACACTGCCATTCTTGCAAGTGATCTTCACAGTGCCAGTGTAAGGCAGGTCAAACGTGGCTCTGCCGATGGTGATGTCAACATCCACCTTCTTTCTTGGTGGAACATCAACAGTGGTAGACAGGGTTTCGGTTCTCTCATCGGTGTGCTCATAACTGTAAGTACTTTCTCCTCCAACAGTGACACTGTATCCTATTGTAACTTCTATAATCTCTGGAATCCCTGCCTTCACTTCCACACTAAATGTTTCCGTAAAACTTGTACTTATCGACCATGAAGATGTTTTGGTCACTTTCTTTGAGGTTTCAATTGTTTGCTGTTGTTTAGTGGAGGTTTCATTTGTGTAGGAGCCAGATTTGATCTCTTCCACAATCACCTGTGGTATCAGTTGGTGGAGAGTGGGATAGTTGACATTGGTGAGAACTGTTGATTGAACTGCATTGAGAAACATGAATCCCATGCAGTCAATGTCTGCACCAGCTCTTCCTACAACTCCCAGACAAAATCCAGAGCCAACATCCACGGGATATTCTTGTTTTAAACCCGAGCTCGTCATCTTTGCAAAAAATTCTCCACCCTTACTGGTCTTGAATTTGATGGCTCCAAGATGTGTTCCTGCTTCGTTCCCCCACAGGGACAGTGAGGTGAAACACTCACCAGTCTTGAACGTGTACTCTTTATACGGCCCGTCTTGAGTACCAAAGCTCCCAATTCTGCCATCTGAAAGCCAAACCTTGACAGCCTTCACCTGCCGTTCTCCTACCCAGACCCCGATCTTCTCTAAACTGGCACCGTTCTTCTTACCAGTAAATGAAAATGGAGCACCTCCTGTTCCACCAACTTGTTGCAGAGTCGTTGGGCTGGGCATCTTTGAAGTTGATCTGGAAATGACATTGCAGAATAGCATTCAAAGTAACATCAGAGATATAAATCAAGTGCATTTATTATTATGTCTCATGATCTAAAATGGTTTTTAGAACTCTTTAGAACATTTTTTGTTCCATGATTTCAACTATTTAGAGTAATTTGTATATGCATTTCCTCCCCATTTCCTCACATTTATTCTATATTGTATTTCCCATAATAACCTCCTACAAAAAAAAAAATAATAATAATAACCTCCTACATGAGTGACATCTTAAGTACCCATCACTAGGAAAAATACTCACAGATGACTGAAATCTGATGAATGTCTTCTCAAGATCAGCTCGCCTAATGAAAGCCAGAAATGTGTGATATGTTTAAATGGACAAGTGCTTATATAGAGATCCAAACGGGGCAGGCAGTACCTGGAAAACACACCCTGAGTCAGAGTCATTTACAAAAAAAATCTTATTGCGTATGAATGTTGATAAGATGTGAAAAAATGCCTATACACCCTTGTGGCTGATTAATTAAACTCTGTGTTTTTAATTAAACCAATTTAATTTTAATTAAATTAATAGATGTTTTAGCTCTATTTAGAGCTGTTTTACATGAATAGTTGTGAGTGAAGGCTTTACATTATTGTGATTACTGCTCGGATTCCTGAACTTTGAGCCTGGTTTACTTCATATTATGTCTGAATCAATGAATGCCTTGCAATACAGATTGCAACATAGGTTTGTTTTCTGTGTGTTGCATAATATTAGGGAGTTTAAAAAAGTGCTGACTGACTTAGTGGTCGTAACTTCCCATCAAACTTGAGTGGTCGTAACTTCCCATCAAATTTGAGAAGAATTTTTTGTTAACACTTTCTATGAAGCCTGTATTTATAATACATTATAATGGTATTCTTAAGGCATTATAATGAATGCATAATGCATTATAAACATTTTAAAAACCTTATAATATGCTATATAATCTCATGAATAATCATAACAACAATTATAATACATTACAATTTGGAGTTACTTATCAACAGCTGTCTAAAGGTTACCATCAACATAATTAAACTGATATTACAATAAAAATAGTTCAAAGCAAATGTGTCATATTACACATTCATCTGATCTGATACCTGATCATATGGCTGTTTGAGGAAAAAAAAAATATTATTATTATTTATAAGTGGTCTTTGTCTGATTTAAGTAAAGTAACATGGCAAAATATGATACTTATAATACGTTATAACTATGAGAAGTATAGTGGATGCAAGTGAATGCAACATGTTCATTGTATGATATAAATCATCATACTCTTAAAAGCTATAATCACAAATAAGTAAATATTATAATACATTGAAACTGTTCTTATGAATACTCATGAGATGATACAACATATTATAAGGTTTTTTATAATGCATTATGCATTCATTATAATACCTTAGGAATACCTAAATTCTCTTCCATGTCTTACAGTAATGGTCGTAAAGATATCTTACATTAAAAACAAAATCTTTGGTTAAGCTAAAGAAACAATAGTAATTTAAACTGAAAGTCTGATAAACCTTTCGTATAGGGTAAACTTATTCGCTATTAACTACAACTTTTCCCACAATAAATTCCTCTGTTTGCTAGTTGTTAAGTTTAGGTATTGGGTAGGATTAGGGATGTAGAATAAGGTCATGCAGAATAAGGCAATATGTGCTTATAGAGTACTAGTAAATGTCTAATATTCTAGTAATATGCATGCTAATAAGCAACTAGTTAAGAGACCATAAAATAAAGTGTTTCCGAAAGGCTTTTATGTTATCGATCTAAACATGTCAAAAAGTTAAAGAATAGCTCATCATGATCTGAAAAAGTAAAACATATTTTTCTAAAACTATGCAATGTTTGCAGGGGGGTTTGAGGCACACCCAGATTCATCAGCCCTCCAATGTTGAGAAAATAGAGTGTTGAAATATGTGAGGAATGTTTTAGTTTCCACAGTAATTCTGAATCATTTTTATGGGAAAATTACACTTCCATGAGGCACAGCATTAAGGCCCTCACTGTATTACAAGCACTGATCTCTGTTTTACATCAGCGGTTCTTAATCCTGGTCCTGGGGACCCTCCATTCTGCACATTTTGTATGTCTCGTTTATCTAAGCTCTCTAACGAGCTAATGATCTGAATCAGGTGTGTTAAATAAGGGCGACTGCAAAAGCATGGAGTTAACCAGGATTAAAAACCACTGTTTTACATATATATCTATAGAGGGTGTGCATGTGACGTCACCGTCAGCTGGAGTGGCTGTGGCTCGCCCACTGAGTGCCAAAAAGACTGAGTGGCAGCATTGGTTTTAACGTGAATGCTGTGGCAGAACACACAAAACACCTCTAAAACCAGAACGAGCTTTGCGATTGACTGTACAAATAGATTTGACAAGAAACCTGATATATACTTTTACAGACTGATGAAAGCTACTGAAAAGAGAAGCAAATTAATCGCTGCAATTCAAAGAAACAAATGGTCACCAGGCAGCGAAACACAGATTTGCAGTTATCATTTCATGTTAATATGTTGAATTGTGCAGTAAAATCATATCCTATATACTGTATTATAGTATATCGTATTGACAACTCATCAACTGAATATTTTCCAATCCTAAATTCTGCATAACTGGATGTTTTTAAATAAGCACTGACAAAAACTATATACGTTTTTCAGCTGGACGATATGACGATATATATAACATTGATATAAGCAGTGTTGGGCACGTACCTTTAAAAAAATAATTAGTTATAGTTACTAGTTACTTCTCACAAATAGTAACTGAGCTAGTAACTGAGTTACATCATTATAAAAGTAACTAATTACCAGGCAAAGTAACTATTGCGTTACTTAAAAAAAAAAATCTAATTTAATATAACTATAAAATAAATATAAAACATTGTACACTAATCTACACTATTTTAATGTTGTTGTGGGCAGTGTTGGGAATGTTACTTTGAAAAGTAATTAGTTATAGTTACTAGTTACTTCTCACAAATAGTAACTGAGTTAGTAACAGAGTTACATCATTATAAAAGTAACTAATTACCAGGGAAGGTAACGATTGTGTTGCTTTTTTAAAAAAAAAAAAAAATAATAAATTAAATATATTAAATAACTTGGATGACCCCAGTATGTTAAATGAATTAAATTTTAATGAAATTAATTACATTTTTAGTTTACTCACCAGACTAATATTAAATATCTGGTATAATATTATAATTATAATTAGCATTCAACTTTAGCCATTAGAACTTTAGTAATTAGAATAACCATGTATGAATGCATGTTTGTCATGTTGACTGAACTTAGGACTGGTGGTAATATTGTTTGTAATTTAGTGTTTCTATGAACGTATTGTTACTACCACGAATTCTACTATTAATAACAATATTAAACACACTAAGGTTTAACGAGCTGCTGGGTTCATGAATATTAATCACGTTGTCTGCGTTCGCTCTAACTGATTTGCTGTAATCAAAACAGGGACGATAATAGGTGAGCGCCAGCCAATGAGATTGCTGTTTGCACATTAGTTCCGCCTACTACCGGAGAAACCAGCAGTTCTTAAAAGCTGAAGTATTCCAAAGGAGCTCCGTTGTTTTGAGAGGAAAATACAACAAAGAATATCGTTTACACGTAGCGCGTCAATTCTGCATGGTATAAGACTCTGTCGCTCTGTATCTTTCTTTGGGTGTGTGAGACAAAGTGACGGCTAGTCGTGTGCCTTCACACTAGAGTTTACAGCTCGTCAAATACAGGTACGCTGCGCATCCATTCAGATGAACTGAAAAAATAAAATTATAATAATATTATAATAAATGATAGTAACGCCGTATTTTATTGGCAGTAATGGTAACGGCGTTGTAACGTAGGAAACAGTAATTCGTTTGATTACTCGTTACTGAAAAAATAACGCCGTTAGTAACGCCGTTTATTTATAACGCCGTTATTCCCTTCAGTGGATATAAGTGATCACCGGGATTTAAACCAACCTATTTTGTATTTACAAAATGAGCTCACAGGCAAATTTGCTTTATTTATTTTCCCCGACGTCAAAATCAGACACATATAAGCGTTAGAAAACACAATTCCTGGCTGCATCAATATCCACTGACCGCTGGATATTTGTTAAGTTGTTAGGAACATTTTATCATGTTCAGCAACCTTTAGTTTAAACTCATCATCGTTTATTTTTCTCGCGTTTTCGCATCTTCAATATTTAATCCATTGACGCTGAAGGCTCTTTTGCCACTAAAAAAAAAAGCAGTTGATGCAAATATCATTACGTGGATGATCTCAGGAGTGAATGAAGTGTGAACGTGAACAGTTACTGTGGTACACCCACATTCCATTTAAAATATATGCATAAAAATGCATGGGCTCAAATGTTAATCGTGTGAGTTAAGTTGACCAAAAGTTAATAAGTTAATCATGATCATGTTTAATGACATTGACACATCCTAATGATCGTTTCCTTTGACATTTACAGCTATGAGAACTGCCTTCATGAAAAAAGTCATCCCATCTCTTTAAAAACAACACATACAAAATGTTTTTGGTACTGTATTTACCGTATTTCTTTCATCTGTCTCAATGAGATGTGAAAATACAGATAATACATAAATGTACAGTACTGTGCAAAAGTCTTAGGCCACTAGTATTTTCATCAGCTAAAAAATGGTTTAAAGTCAGTTAAAGTCAGTCTTTTGCTGTAGTGTGTCAGTAGGAAATACCAGTTTACATTTTAAAACATTCATTTTGCCATTAATTATAATAATCCAGTGGGATTTTTGTATGGAGCACAGGCTGTTGTCAGACTCCTTGTGCAAAGAGAGATCTGATCTCTCCATCATTCAATCCAGTCTGTCTTAAGAAACGAAAAAAAACGGAGACAGACTAAATCCAGAAGAACTGTGGCAACATCTCCAAGATGCTTTAAGAGACCTATACCTACAAAACTACAGTACTTTTAACATTTTTAGGCAGTTAAAATGAGGATGCTGTCAAAAACAATGTCATAAATAGATTTTCTTTATCAATGAACTTATATTAACTAAAATAAATCGGCATTTGATGTGACCATCCTTTGTATTTAAAGTAGCTTTTGCCCTAGGCGCACTTGTGCAGAGTTTTTCAGGTAGCTTTGAGGGTAGGTTATTTGAAACATCTTGGAGATGGTGAAACAGTTCTTCTGGATTTAGTCTGTCTCAGTTTTTCTGTTTCTTCATGTCATTCCAGAGACAGACTGGATGATGGTGAGATCAGATGTCTGTGTGGAGCACTGGCTGTTGTCAGACTGCCTGTGCAAACAAAAATCTCACTAGATTATTACAATTAATGGCAAACAGAATGTTTGGAAATGTAAACTGATGTTTCCTACTGACACACTACAGCAAAAGATAGAAATAACTTACTTTAAACCATTTTTTAGCTGGTGAAAATACTAGTGGCCTAAGACTTTTGCACAGTACTGTATATCTTTTCCAGAATAAATTAAGTCTGCAAAGATGGATAGATTTCTGAAAATATGTGAAAATAAAGCAATGATAAAGCTTTAATACTTTCAGTCTTGGAGTTTTTTAAATTGAAAATATAAAAGTTATTCTTCTGTTTACTTTTTATATATATATATATATATATATCAACATGAAGAATTCAATGAAAAAATGAGATGTAAACCATAACCTGAAGGTGGATATTTTTACAATTATAGGACCTTTTACCCTGGTAAAAAAAAAAGATTATGCTATTTACATGCACTCATTTTGAACTTAAAATACTAAAAATTACTCTTTAATATTTCTTAAGATAACATTAACAATCATAATATTATTATCATGGCACACCATGACTATGAACTGTGATTTTAAGATTATCTCTGTATGTATTTTGTCAACACTTCTTTTTTTATTCTTTTGCCTGGGTATTTGCTAAAAAAAAGTATCAATTAGATGACAGAAGGCATGTAGATTGTGGTCAACGGCAAAGTTTTGATAATGTTGATAATTTAGAGGCTTTAGAAATTTGTAATCTTTATAGGGTTATGGGCAAAAGTGCAAATCATAGTACACTGAAATCATCAAAACATCAGTGTTTATTTTTGCTGTTAAACCCTTTAGCTATATATTTCATAATGATTTCATGTCTGTTTACTGCAAAGCTCCATGAAGATTCTTTAAAAAAATCCACAGGAGAAAAAATAACATTCAGGTTTGGAGTTACAATTATGACATCTCATATGGGTGCACTAACCTTTTCATTGCGTTCTTTGTAGAATTGTAATCCAGTGAGCACTAGGTGGCACTGTTCTCTTCATATATTTTTGTGTCTGTCACTTTCTTTGATCATCTTTCTTTGCTGTCTGTCGGTGAGGCATCATCTGCAGAGGGTCAAAAGTTAAGGTCAGATATGTAGTTAAAAAAAACACAGCAGGGTGTGTGAGCATGAAACTCACTGGTCTCAGGTGAGGTGCCCTAAACAACTAGAATCACATGACCGCTAAGCAACTTCGACATGGCAATGTGTGTCTGTGGGAAGTCGACACACACGCCTCAGGGCCTGTAAACAGCGCGGGAAAGTAGCGAGGGGCAAAAGTTCAGGTCATGTACCACGTTCTGTCATCAGTTGACAAAAACAGATGTGTCTGACATTTTTCTCTGTGAAATTGCACTCAAATTAGGTTTATTTGCAATGTTATTAATGCAAGGCTTTGATTTATTCATCTCAGGTCGTAACCATGAGCATTAGCATAGAGCGCCTGTAGCATTAGCACAGAAGTCAAAAGTTCAACTGCACCTGCACCCTCTAGTGGAAGAATTCAGCGCATTAATAAGCAAATAATAAACAGGACACATGTAATTACGGCTTTAGAGATTGCACACAAATACCAATATTCTCCATCTGTTTGTTTAATATTTGTCCTGGATCTCATTACTCTTGAGCATTCTGACTGGATTTTGTCCAGTGATACAGATACAAGCTCTCAAAAAGAGCTGTGTGCTGAACAAATCAGGGTTTATATTGCAAACTGCTCCTGCTGAAGAACATTCAGCATCCTAAAATTAAGATTTAACTACTTGTTGCAGGCGTTTATGCAATGACTATAATCAAACTACACGATTTTCTTACTAAGAGAGGGCGGGTTATTTCTTCGATTTAGCTTTCGCTGTGTTTGCTGGCAGGTGTGACTCGTCTCTTCCTAAAAATCACAGTCTAGCACTGTCTAACACCCATCCTCGCTTCTGCCACACGGAAATGTATTTTTGACGAGCGAAGGGTAACAGAGACGAAACGCCCTCCATTTTGGTTTTATCTCAATTACCTGCATGAAATTTTGATGTTGGCGTTGAGAGTGCCATGGTAGCAATTCGGTTTCTATGGAGCAGATTAAAGATTGATCATGTATATATAATGAGGTCTCGCCTGCAAGCGCGGTGGAGGTGAGAGCTTGAATGCGTGTGTTCGTGCTGTGACCAAACACACTCCCAAAAAGACACAATAGACGTTCACTAGATTGCTTAGCCAAAAAGCAACAGCCTGACTCTGTATCTGCTCCGAGAGGGCCTGTATTTAAATCACTGTAGCCATATTACAGTTTTTTACAATTGCTAGGGCCTGTTTCTCAATACCTAACATAATCATGTGCCAAATAAGACACTATCTGATACATTTCTACAGCAATTCCATACTGAAATATATTCCATATCTAAAAAAAAATGAAATGCTATCGAAACAATTAGATGCAGCTTAACAGGTGTTATTTTTTTCAGTTTCATTCCCATCTATACAAAAGGGGACAACTTAGGAATAATTTTGTACTGTAACGTAACATGGAACCTGTAACATATTTCGGCAGTGATTTCTAAACAGAGCTGTTATTCTTGTTTATTATAGACATTCTGCAAAAGAAAATGCTGTATTTTTGGTCTTTTTAGGCCATTGTTTTATTAGTAACAATGTGTGTTTGTTAGGTGACAACCTTCTATAGAAGGATAAGATGATTTGCGACATGCATAAAGTGTTTTGATAGTTTTAATGCATTTTGGATGTGAATTTGACTGCTGTGCCAAGTTAAAAGTTGGTAAGAGGGGTGTGAAGACTTTTGAAAAAGTGACCTAAGTATTGATAAATGTGACCCTGGACCACAAAACCAGTCTTAAGTAGCATGGGTATATTTGTAATAGCGAAAAATACAATATGTTGGTCAAAATTATCCATTTTTCTTTTATGGCAAAAATCGTTAGGACATTAGGTAAAGATCATGTTCCATGAAGATATTTTGTAAATGTCCTTTTATAAATATATCAAAGCTTAATTTTTGATTAGTAATATGCATTGCTAAGAACTTCATTTGGACAGCTTAAAAAGCAATTTTTTTCAGTATTTTGATTTTTTTGCACCTTCAGATTCCATATTTTCAAATAGTTGTACCTCGGCCAAATATTGTCCTATCCTAATATGCATCCATGGACAGCTTTTTTATTCAGCTTTCGTGTGCTGTATAAATCTCAGTTTAACAAAAATTGACTCTTATGACTGGTTTTGTGGTCTAGAGTCTAGATGTGTTCTAGTGACCTAAAAAAAAATAACCCTTTATTTGACTTCTTGTATTTATTTATTTATTTATTTTTGATGTTTAGTGTCCCAAGGACCCCATGCTAGGTAGCATATAAAAGCAGGAATTTTGAAATTAACCAATTAATTGGCTTACATTTTTCGTATGTTCCTTTGACTTCTTCAAAATCCAACATATAGATGTTATTCATGTCTTAAATACACTCTTAATTAATATAAACTCTTAAAAATAGTTCCAAAGAAGGATTTTCACAACAGTCACACAGAAGAACTATTTTAGTTTCACAAAGAACCTTTTTCCACCATAAAGAACCCTTTGTGGAATGGAAAGATTCCATGGATGTTAAAGTTCTTCATGGAACCATCAATGCCAATAAAGAACCTTGATTTTTAAGAGTGTTGATTCTGAAACGCTTGGTTCTCGTTTTTGGGGTCTCTCAAACAGAAACTGAGAGTGGTCACGTTTTTGTATTTTCTCCTAATTCGTTGAGTGTGGAATGTGATCATTCAGATCAAGAAATTACTCGTTTGCTTATTTAAGAAAACTGAATTTTACATGCGAAGTTAATGAGTAAGAAAAATGACGCAGCAACAAAGGCAGAACATAAATATTCCATGAGACTTGTATAGCGCAATGCCCCTGAGGTGGAGGGGAAGAAGGAGTTACACTGGAAAGTCATTGGCTCTATGGAGGCCTGTGACGGTGCATGTCCGGGAAGTCTGCTCAGATTGCTTTTGTTTTGATGTATCGGTGGCAGCGCTTTCACGTGTACCCGCCTGGGCAGGGCAGCCCGACTAGGGCACAAGATGTCTCCTGGCGGTGCCCGATGCTCGGTGGATTTTATGAGTGATTTCACAACACATACTCTCAGTGAAAATGGACTAATTACACTGAGACAAAACAGGCATGCATGGACTGAGAATTAAACTGCGGTCAGTTTTCAGTGTTACATGCTATGCATGCAGTCTTTCAGATATAAGTGACAAGATTTTAAATGTGCATGTGCGTATGCTTGTACATCCAGGCAAATAAATGCACATCATGTTGACCACAAAAATGGCAATTGCATGATTTTCTGCTATAGATTTAGGCAACGCTTCTGTTTGCTGACAGTCTAACTGATATTACGATCAGCGCGTCTGAACAAGACTGATCTGACGAAAAATACGCATATGACTCGTAGCAATAAAAACAAAACCTGCGCAGAGGACGCGCACATAAAGATGACCTGTCCATTACTGCAATTTTCTCGCAGGGTGAACAGTTCACATCGCATCACACGAACCCCAGCATCTGCTGCTGTTGCCATAGAAACCCGCTACTAGACCCAGGTCGCGCAGACCGTTGACTTCTGCTCTGGGTTAACGCGTCCTGACTGCGAGTGAACTATCGCACCTGTCCTCCGCTTTGCTAAACTTCTCACATTGTTTGTAGGGTGTCTAACTCAAATCGTTTGAAATATCATACTTAATGTTCTATATTAATAATATGTTAATAATTTGTTAATTTTATTGTCAGTTATACCAACAGAATTAACGCGCAGAATAATGCCAGATGGTTATTATTTTTAATAGCTCTTATGTTACCGAAAAAACAAAGTAGTTGCGAGTTGAAGCGTATTCTCAGTATCATTTATTTAGTGAGATAAACTTATTAAATAGACAACCAAACGCAGGAGTAGCAAACGCAGGGGGGGGGAAAGTTTATCTCAAAGACGCCGAACATTTATTATTGGACATAAAAACAACATTTACTGTTACCTAATTAGGCCTATATTGTGAAGTTCATCTCAGGGCAACAGATAGTGGCTGTTTTATTTAAAACAGAAACCAAACACTCACAAGATTAGTAAAGTCCGGAAAACTTAGCTTACTAGAAAAAATAAAAAATTACTTTGGTTGTGTTATATCTTTTTTTTTCCCTGTAATGATAAGTTTGAACCCAAATTTACACATTTACTTACAAGTGTGAGTATATAAGTTAAAGATGTGCAGTTACGTTAAAATCACGATTTACGAGTGTTGGAACATGGTTCTCTTTGTTTTTTCATTTGTTTAAAAGATAAAATAAATTACGCGATAATAATCGCCTTTCATAATATATAATAATGTGAATATTTAAACTAAACTTAATGAAAAGTCAAATTTACAGTGTGCAAATAAAAAACACAGTGTGTAGTCAGTCCACTTTAAGACGATATTCTGGACAGTTTTTGTTATTTAGATCTAAGTTGATTGCATTGAAATATCTTCTAATACCTGTGTCCCCATATTAATTATTCATGGGATCTCAGAATGCAGTAAAAGAAGAGATGATTTTTTAGACGGCCAGAGAGGCTTTACGCCCATTTGAGTTTCCAGACGCGTCCAGTTGCTTCTCAAAGAATCACAGAACACGCGGAAGGCTGGAAGAAAACAAGGTAAAGATGTGCAATAATATGTTGTCCGTTTTTTTATATACATAAATAGTGTTAAAATGTACACAATGGATAAGAAAATGTAATATTTATCTTTTTTAAAGCGGTTCTGAATGTAATTTTAAGACGGATATTTGTTGTAACAATATTTATTTTGACTTGATTTGGTCATGAATTTGAAGAAATATTCCTCAAATAAACGAGCGTTTTCTGTTTTCCCTCCCTCTCTTTTTAACATTTGTTTTTATATTTTAATAAATGTATCACTTTGATATTGTAATCTGTCCTTAACTGAGCGGATTCTAGGACCATGAGCGGCAGAGCTTCATCTCCCCTTGCTCGGTGCATTCACAGTTCACGGCCGTCTGGACGCTAACGCGATGAGACAGGGGAACCTTTACAGCAACAAACGGGAGTATAGTATCAGGGAAGGCTGACCGAGCCGTGAACCGCGGCCCTAACACGGAGCAAATTAACATCAACAAAAATAGCGCTGCGTTTTCAGATCGCTTATGTGCGAAGCAGCAAATGCAGCCCGCGGTGTCAGCTCGTCTTTGCGCGGGGATGCATAGCAAATTCCACCGCTTACCTGAGCAGGTGGCCCGGGGTCACGACATTAGACCTGGATGATCCGGACGGATAGAACCAGAATCGATCGATTTGATAGAACAGGTGCGTGTCTGTTTTCAGAACAGTGGCGTGTAAGTTTGAAAAATATAAAAATTGAGTTTTATGCCTCTAAAACTTCTCAAAACAAACTTTTAGCATTTAAACAGTTTTGCGCTTTCTTTTAATTGACCAAACACACTGATAACTTGTTTGCAGATATACAAATGTTACTTAAAAACTTACATTTTCACATAGATTTTGAGGTGAAAAAATATCTTTTCAATTTTATGGTTTCTGTTTTTTTTCTTCTGTTTTCGGTCCTTTCATACTGTATAAAATGAAGATGTTTCAGTAGACCAAGTAAATCTTGGCCAAAAAGTTAAAAGTTTTTTTTGGTGCACAAAGACCTGAACCTAATGATTTTAAATGTTTTTAAATGATTTTAAATGTTACGTTTAAATTGTTAGGAGTGGATGTGAAAGTATCAGTAAACATTATTACTTAGAAGTCTTAGTTTAATCCAAGTCTTAAAAAGTTAAACGAGTTAGTTTTTTTATTAATGCCCTCGAATCTCCTTCTGCAACTGTTTGCGAATAAACATTTGTGAAGCCATCATGACCAGGAATGTGTATTAAGAAAATAAATAGAGTGACTTTTAAGCCACATATCTGAGAACATCATTAAAGCTTTTATGTATGCGCAAGCATTGCATTCTTCACACATATTTAATTGTCTTTTTCATCGCGATCTGCCCATGAAATGTACAGAGAAAATACTGACGCACAAATAGCAGGTGGTTCAAGCTGGCATGAATGAAAAATTACATGCTCAGCCATTAAAATCGAGGCATGATTTTAAGAGACAGTTACACGAGATCACGAGATCACAAGCAAGTTGCGATGAAATACAGCGTGTGACGTTTCAGCGATCAGAGGGCTGGTAATGAAATAGAGATAGCGACAGGCAGAAAGGCAGATGCTTTGAAGAAAAGCACTCCATTAAGTGAAGGCACAGCGGCGTGACGGGTTGGGGAGGATCTTAAAAGCCTCTGCTGACTCTCGCAAGGTGAGATGTCAGTGCGCGTTTGAGCCGAGCACATCTTACCTCCTGAACTCACACGGACCTCTTGCTCGGGACAGCTCAACCTTACACAGTTCACATCTATATTAGCAGGAGACGTTGCTTACAGATCATAACTCCTTTGTAGCCTATAAAGTAGAACATACAACACAAGGCGTATGAAAACAAGGCGTCTACAACGCCTCACTTCCAATTAAAAAAGGAACCACGTCGGGTCTAGACTCTAAAGACCAGAAACTTGAGGGTTGACTAGTAACCAATCACTCAGAATGCAAACGATGTAGAAAGAAGTTTGCAATTTTAATGGTAAAAGACTGTAAATATGCTAATTGATCAATGGCAATTTACCTCATTTTCAACGCTTAAGTAAGACTTTTTCTGTGAATGTGTGAGACTTCCGGTTCATTATCCGCTATAGGGAAATAAGAGAATAACAAAGTGCAGTAATCATAAAACTGTTTGTACTACAAACCAGTGTGTTCACAATTAAGATAAGATGTATTATCTTAACTGCGAACACACTGGTTTGTAGTACAAATAACACGGTAACACGCATCAGTTTGCAATATCAAGCAACAACAGGTGCTGTTTTGTACAGCTAAAAATTACTGGAAGCGAATGACACAGGAAGCCAGACACATTAAATTTACAAATGGCGGCGCCCGCTCTTAGGAAAAAAATAAGGTGGATCGACCAATATGGTGGAAACCTGTAGTAGCTCTAACGGGACATTTTATGTCATTTTACAATGCAATACTGATAGGCTAATACTGATAGGCTAAATGCAATACTGATAGGCCCACTCAAAACACATATCAGTGCTTTGGCAACAATGGAAAACACTCTAGTGTAACCTTACAAAAATCAACCTTGGTTTTACTACAAATACCATGGTTAAACTATGGTTAATTTGTAGTTACCATGTTGTTGTTGTTGTTGTTTGTTTGTTTGTTTGTTTTGTTTTGTTGTAGTAAAACCATGGTTAATTTTCGTAAGAGTAGAGTTTTGTACAGGTCAACACCACTCACTTAAAAATTGTAAAATTTGAGTTTTGTGCATCCTGCTGTGATCACTGCAGGCATATTGCGATTTACAATTAATTATTTAGATTATGGATTCATTATTTATTTATTTGTTTGCTCATTTTAATTGCATTTTGCAATTGTCCTTTAGGACAAACGGAGGTGCCACTTTTGCAATCGTGACTTGTGACATCACAGCCTGTGGGCTTACTAGACACCAAAAATACTGTCTGGAGCCAAGAATGGAAGCCTTCTTTCCATGGGATGGTAATTCAGATTTGTATACCATTATTTCTTTACTATCCCCAAAATTGTGTCTGCAATAGGCTATTCAAAGTGTTCTTAAAGCATCATATAGCGTTTTAACTACTGGAGGAAACAGCCTTCGAAAGACTAATAGCAATCGATCCACATTCATTGACGCTAAAAAATATTTGAACTTAAAAAATGACACACTTCACCTTTAAAAAAAACCGATCTGTTCATAAACTCCCGTTTTATCCCGGGGCCTTTTTGTCCAACTCTTTTAAAGTGCAAGGTCATCTATAGTAAAGAAACAGAAAGAAAAAGAGAAAAACCAAGCTCTTTATATCCATTCTGTGGAGCCCCTTTTAAAGCGATGGCTGAGTGAAATGCTCTCTGAATGTTTTTCACACTTTCCTGCTGTCCGTCACATTAGCGCCTCCCCGAAGATCCATTACTGGAGCGCTTTGACGATCTCCGGAGAAGCCCTGGACAGAGAGACAGAGTGAGGCAAAGATGCTGTTTATTTGACTGACAGAGACCTAAACATGACACACATATGTATATGAGCGTGTGGGTGTCTGTGCATCTGGTCAATGTGCGTTCCATACAGAATGTAAAAAAAATATATATATATATATATATATTATTTTTTTAATTATTTTTTTTTTCTGTTAGAATTGGAATCGAATTGAAATTAGAATGACAGGAAGAGGAATTTACTGAATTGCAATTCATACAAATACAACACAGTCACGCAACAGAGGAGTTTTGCCATATTACGTCAATAATTTAGACTAATTATGACAATTTATTCTGACATGTAGAAGACTGTCAACACAATTAACAGTCAGCAAAACAGATGTCGCGTTTGCCTTGCAGCACGACAGACATGTCCATTGCATTGTTTTCAGAATAATTTGGGGTAAATTAGAGTGTTCATCAACATTCAAGTATTAAAAGAAAGTTCAAAAGTTTGGGGTCAGTTTGGAGTTTTAAAGAAATTCATTCTTTTATTCAGCAAGGATGCATTAAATTAATCAAAAGTGACAGTAATGCATTTATAATTTAGAAAGTTACATGTTATTTGTATTTTAAATAAATGCTGTTCTTTTGAACTTTCTATTAATCAAAGAATCCTGATCAATTAATGATAATCATAAATGTAACCTAAACAGCAAATTGACATATTAGAATGATTTCTGAAGGATCATGTGACACAAAAGCCTGGAGTAAGGATGCTGATAAATTAGCCTTGCATCACAGGAATAAATTACATTTTGCAATATATAAAAAAATAAACCAGCTATTTTAAAATGTAATAATATTTCACATTTCTATAACCTGAATGGGTACACAATGTACATATTCTGTTTGAGTTCTACTTTAAATTTAAAATACAATTCTGTATCATGTTTGCAGCTTTAATTCAGGCCCAATTCAGTCCTGAATTTTGCACGAGCCTCATGAGCATGTGGATGTCTATCTATATCTGCTCCATCTGTGAAAGGTAATCCATCTAATGTGGGTTAAGCAGCAAACAGTGTCTGATACTATCTACAACCCTAGAGAGAGAGAGAGAGAGAGAGAGACAGAGAGACAGAGAAAATATATGCATAAATGCACTCGTTTGAACGCATGCATGCATTATTAGTCATAAATGCTAAGTGTGCCTATAAGTGCCACATACAATTATAATCTAACAGCAGTGTCAAAAGTCCCTCCTCTCCCATTTCCTCTGATCCAATCATATTCGCCTACATTTGTTCTCCACCAATCATATTGGCCCTCCTTACAGTAGAAACCAAACCAAAGAACCTCCAAAGCCTGCGGGGGGATGAAGGATGTCTAGCGGTTGTCAGGTCCAGTACCCCCAAATCGAGACAAGGAAACCATTTTCAAATTCCAAATGCTACAAATAACTAAATAAAATATTAAATAAAAAATAATAATATGTTTCCATGTTTTGGCATAACTGTAATGACTATCAATTCCCTTTTTAGAATGCAAAATACTATGTCTGAACTTCTCAGCCATTAATGTGTGCAGGTACCACATTGTCCATTGATTTCATACCATGGCCCATCTGTCAGCATCAGCATCAGTCTTGTTGCAAAAGCAGATGTAGCTCAGTAAATAATTCAGGAGATAATTAGATGAATGTTTGGCCTGACAGATGTGACTGTGGATCTTTGAGTTCTCTCCAGATTAGACTGAAACTGTTAGTTTTGGCTCTGATTTTTTTGCCTTTGGGTTTTGTTTCTTTCAGCCAATAGCCTTCAGAGAGTCAGACTTTACAAGCAACCCTGTTTAGATATGCACATCATTTAAATATATATTGTGTTACATGCAGCTGTCATGTTGCACATTGTCACACAATTTATTTGTAATGATTTGCAATTCAAAAAAATCGTTTGTGAATGACTTTTTAAATGCCGGGTTCTATCTGTGAATGAACCATCATCATAGCTATCTATCAATCAACTGAAAACCCCACTGTAAATTCGTCATGCAGAGTCAATAGATCAGCATGTTTCTGTCACAGCTGATTATACGTTCACACTGACTGGTTCACGGTACGGTGGCCACGGCGTTTCCTGTTGATTGACCTCAGGCTGACCTTACGATTCATGCTCTCTGACCTGAGCGACGGCCTCAGCGCTAATGTTCTCTGACGACGGTGACAGTGTTCACACGTCTGAAGACGAGCGGTGCTGGTGAGGGCAGGACAGTAATCTGGACTGGCTGCTGAGAGTTCAGATGGACAGGAGTGTGATTTATTTCTCACAGGTGTTATTTTCATCTCTGCTTCCTGTCGTGACCGTTCACTGACTTGGATAACAAAAGGTTTATATTTTATTGGCTGTGTAGTTTAATATTTGCGACATACTGTAGTATTTATGTAAATAGACATAAAAATGTGGAGAAATGTAGTATTACATCACTTGTTTAGCGATGGATACTCTGCAGTGAATGGGTGCCGTCAGAATGAGAGGCCAAACATCTGATAAAAACATCGCAATAATCCACAAGTAAACCACACCACTTCAGTTCATCACTTAATGTTTTGTGAAGTGAAAAGCTGTGTGTTTGTATAATTTAAAACCATTGCTACTGACCAAACTATACGTCGATAATCTATAATAATGCTTTCTCCAGTGAAAAAGTCCATTTCCTGTTGTTCTCTCACATCAAAATCCACAAAATACATAACTATTTTTGACTATTTTCTCTTGTAAACAGTACTTCATCTGTGCATATGTCTCTCCTGATTCAGACAAGACAACTTTTTTCACCGGTTTAAATGTTATTATGGATTATGGACTTGCCGAAAAGTTAAAAACAATTTAATGATGGATTTGTTTCTTACAAACACAGCTTTTCTTTTCACAAGACTAATGGGCTGGAGTGGTGTGGATTACTTGTGGATTATTGTGATTTTTTTTATCATCTGTTTGAACTCTCATTCTAACGGCACCCATTCACTGCAGAGGATCCGGTGAGCAGGTGATGTAATGCTACATTTCTCCAAATCTACGTCTACATCTTGGATGGCCTGAGACGAAGTCAATTTTCATCAAAAAGCATTCTTTTAATTACTGAAGTACTAAATTTACTAAAACACACCAGGCAGTGTGTATAAAGTGTGTACTTGGATATATAGGAAGTCCAGAAACACACACGTCATTCTAACATACTTGACACGCCCAAAAAATAAATCTCAAGAGACAAGCAGCCCTGGGCGACTTCACACTCACCTTCTTTCTTCTTCTCAGACGCATTTGCTTCAAAATGTTGTGACACACACCATGTACCAACACATGCTCAGATCAGTCTGGATAAACCTAGAAACACACACATTTGCGTGCTTATATTTGAAAATACTTCAAATCACAAAACCTCCAAATATTTCAATGCCACATATTTTAACATAATTTGGAGTTGGTGAAAACATGTTAATTTTTGTTCATAATAAAAGAACATGCACTTTTAACCCATACATCATCCACCGTCAGAGTGTTTTGTCACATCAGATGAAAACTTCTGATCTTTAGTGCTCATACCTAAAGCTTTGGTAATTAACTGGGATAAAGAGATAAATATAAAATAAAAATGCAGCACTAAATAGCAGCTTTGAAAATGTATGATTAATTAAAATTCAATGGATTTTTCCATCAGGGTCAAATTTCATGGGGCAACGTCAGCGAAAACGCAATGCAAAACAGGATTGTGATGAGCAGACGGAAATACGGAAATAAAGATGCTCCTGGTTTTTGATAACATAACATGTTGAAATGCTAAAGGTTACAGGTTCGTTCAAATGTAGTCTTTGTGTACCATATATATAATTGAATAAGACAGCTAATTTTTTATTCATGTATTTAGTGTAAATATATATAGGATGAGTTTAGATAGATTAATGTTGCAGATTTGATTACTTCAGTCATTCTAAGCTTCATCTGATTCTATAAGGATGTTTTTCTATAATGTTTTCAAAAAGGATTTGCAATGAAACATATTCTGGATTAAATATTGGTAAAGCTCTTTTGATAATGTGTGCAGCATTTTGTCAGTTATTACAGAAAGAGGTACTAGGGGATTTAAAAGCAAGAATATTAACCTTGTATTTTTGTTAAATCACTCTCTTTACTTCCCTAACAGCAAGGGGTTGCCACAATCATCCTTTTTGTGCTGGAACTACATTTCTGTGAGGATGCATTAAGCAAAAAGACGAAACAATCAAGATCTTAAATCCCAGATGTGTTCACAGCATTTTCTCTCTCTTTCTTTCAGCTTCTCCATACATATTATAGCTAGAGCCAGAGTCCTTCGGGACGTTACGGAAGATGGGCCACAGATGGGATGTTTGTCCTGCCGCCTGAAAGAAACACATCAAAGATGCATCCCATGCACGTGCGGGAGAGCGAGGAGGACTCTATCTTTTTCTCTTTTCTTCACTACATGCATAATTTACTTACAATAACACAATTCAGTCTTGCTGTGTTCGATGCATAATACTAATTGACTGACATCAAGAGGCCCTAAGAAACATAATTGATCTGATAGCACCACAGTTTCTGCATGGTCACTCAAATCATCCTGTAAAAAAAACATTTATATTTACAGAATGAAATGTGAGTCGAAAACTCTGGAATTTTGGGCAGTTGCGATATGATGTATTTCCTAACAGGAAAGTTTAGGCGGTACTCATGGATAACATTTTTTATTTAAATACCAGGGTTATTTTAGTATCATTGCTGTACTATATAAGCTTTTGTTAATATTTTGAATTGTATTTATTTTTCAGTTTTTTTATTTTAATTTTAGATAAAGTTTCGGTCATTTTGTTGTTTTTGTCATTTTTATTTATTTACTTTTTTTTTTATCAATTTTTGCCTTGGCAGTGACCCAAAATAAAATAAAATGTGGTTAATGCTTTGTGGATAAAATATGGTTTTAGTGTAGTTACATGTAATAATCTTGCCACATATCATGATTTGCTACTTAGAAAGGTTCTGCAGGTCTTAAAAAGTCCTAATTTGCCCATCCACAAATTAAAGCCTATATTCATCAGTATTTTTGTTTTCCAATACAGATATCTAAACATATTCATGGGGAATAAAAAATTGTTTTCTGCTTGAATTAAAGGAGAAGTCCATTTCCAAAACAAACATTCACATATAATGCACCTCCCCTCTTGTCATCCAAGATGTTCATGTTTCTTTCGTCAGTCGTAAAGAATGAGGAAAACATTTCAGCATTTTTCTCCATATATTGGACTGGTATGGTGCTCTGATTTTGAACTTCCAAAATGCAGTTTAACTGCGGCTTAAAACGATCCCAGCCGAGGTCTTATCTAACGAAACGATCAGTTATTTTCATTAAAATAATACAATTTAAATACTTTTTAATCTCAAATGGTCGTTTTGCCTTTCTCTCCTTGAACTCTGTGTATTCTGACTTAAGACAGTTAGGATATGTCGAAAAAATTTTATTTTCTCCCTCAACTTCAAAAATCGTTTCAAAATCCTCCTACATCACTGCAGAAGTACCGACCCAGTCTTTGCAAAGTGAATTTGCAAAGAAGATCAAACACCCTTAACAAAAAAGATAGCGATATAGGACTATTTTGAAGTTGAGTGAGAACATGAGATGGGAGTTTTTCGACATACCCTAACTGTCACAAACCGGAAAAAAACAGTCCAGGCAGAATAAGACAAGATGAGCATTTGACATTAAAAAGTATATAAATTACATGATTTTTATGAAAATAACCGATCGTTTTGCTAGATAAGACCCTTCTTTCTCGGCTGGGATGGTTTACAACCGCACTTGGGATCATTTGAAGCCGCATTTAAACTGCATTTTGGAAGTTCAAAATCGGGGCACCATATCAGTCCATTATATGGAGAAAAATGCTGAAATGTTTTCCTCAAAAAACATCTAGGATGACAAGGGGGTGAGTACATTATATGTGAATCTTTGTTTTGGAGATGGACTTCTCCTTTAAGTTAATTTTATTTAAGCCCTTTGGCAGATATGTTTCAGTCGAACTCAATTTTGATAAATTTATGAGTAAACAAGACTTCTTATTTTAAGTAATTGCTTTTCAAGTAAATGCAAGACAAAAATACGTATTAAGAAAATTAACATTTTTCGTGTGATCAAAGTCTGTGTTGTAAAATAAAAAAAAAAAAAGTAATGGAAATCTATTTGAAGTTGTATTTTCAAACTTTAAAGCATTGCGAAAGTCTTACATTTACCATCCTAAAACCTGCAGAAATGCTGTGGTATTAGAGGGTGGAACATTTCATTCAAGAGAGCATCTGACTGGACAAAAATCTGCCAAACAAGAACCACCTTGAATTTTTCCCATTTATCCTGAAAGAGAAAAACATGTTTTAACCTTCTTTTAATAGTAATTTGTCAACGTTTCGTTTACGGGTGACCTCAAAGCAAACGGACATACACTAAAAGCCACAAAACTGCAATTTTGGGATCCTAAAGGATTCTCTTCATTCATTTCATGGCTTTATATAAAGCTGACTGCATTATATAGCTTTATTGATCTCATTCACTTGTGCTTTTCTCTCTACAGACTCTCTCATCTCTCTCTCTCTCCCCGGGTGGGGTGGGCGAGTGGGGTTGTCATACGGTCACTGCGCTTCACCAGGCTACACTGCGACTCAGAGCTGTAGAATATGCCAGTGTGCATTAGTGTAGGGCTGAACAGAGAGAGAGAGAGAGAGAGAGAGAGCAGTATAAAAGTAACAGGAGAATGAGAAACTCAAGGAGACTATGAGAGAAATAGAACATCAGCGCACTTACATGAACCAGCTCAGATTGAGCCCTGCAAAATGTGATTCATCAAATATGGATGCGCTTTGTGTGGATCTTTTTTGCTGCTTGTGTTCCCATAAATTTCAAGGAACAGCCATCCATCACTTCAGATTATTTTCACATTCAATTCAGTCTGAAATCGAAATGGATCCTGTTTACTTTCTAAATGCATCTTCCTGGTCCTTCAGCGCTTGATTTGTTATTGCATGCTAGTCCAAAAAATGTTGTCTCCAAAAAATATCACAATACTTCACTTTTCGTATGACATCATCTTTCTTTTCAAGGTTTTCTGAAATAGAAAAAAACAGTAATGTTATAAAAACAATAAAAAGTGGCAAAGTTTTTAATTTGATTAATTTTTAATAATATTTTTGAGGGCTTATATTCATATATTCCCTTTAAATTTTAAATTTGGTTAAAGCAGTTTTGGTTTTAGTAATTCTGTTGTGTGTTTTGCCATTTTTATATGTCTTTTTTAATATGTCTATATAGTTTTTATTTATTTTTATTCTACTTTAAAACTAAATGAAAGTATGTTTTTGTTATATTTGTTATGTGTTTTATTATATATTAAGAATAGAATATATATATTATAGAGTGAAAACTATATAACTTTATTTTTGTTAATATTTATTTTATTCAATTAATAAAAATGTTTTTTGTGGTTGCAATTTGGTTAACTTACCCATGGCAATATCATGAACAACAGTTTATATACAGCTTTTATTTATCTAGGTTTTTAGATTGTACACATTAACTTGTATTTATTTACACGACTTGAAATGTTAAAAATGTATTAATATATGTAAATTAGCATTAAAATGCATGTTAATATATTGTTGCATTAGCTAATGTTAACATATAAAGCTTTATTGGAAAGTGATAGCGACTCAATTGAGTGTTCATCTGAGTCAGAGAAAGACTCTCCTCAGGCACATATGGCCTTTGCCGTGTTTGTTTTCATTGGTGTTCAGTCATTTGTGCACTGGTGTCATAGCTCCACCCACATCAGACTAGCTGCATCCTTACTGGTCCAGACAGCGGCCAATAGTAATGCACAACATCTGGCCAGCGAAATCCATGATCTCATTTTCAGGGAAGCTTTAAGCAAGCTTCATCAGCCAACATTCATTTGTAATCTTTTCTTCCTCCATCCCCTATTTAATCTCACTGCACTCTGCTGGTCTGTGACCAGAGGCTTGTTCTCTTCCGTGTCCCTTTGCTCCCATCAGCCATCCAACAGAACTGATCCCAGATCAGAGATGAAGCGCACAAAGGTCGTGACCCTCATCTGCGCCCTGAGCTTATGTGCTCGGTACATGAACTTATGACAGCAAAGTGAGATGGCTCTCTTTCGAAAGATGTGACATAGTTTGAGGGCAGTTAGGATCAGTTTCTATTGACATTTTGTCACAACGACCCCTTCCTCTGCCTTTAGGCTGACAGCGGCCCAGAAACGATGCAGTTCAGAAGTTCACTGTGTCTCTTTTTGCTGTTATATAAAATATAATCCTGATAATCAAGTCCAGATTTTAAGCATATTAATAATTACATGACATGCCAATTAATTTCAAAAATAAATGTATCAGTATGTACATGTATGTATTATATTATGTGTGTATATATTTGAGGTCAGAAGTCTCTTCTGTTCACCAAGACTGCATTTATTTGATCAGAAATACAAGAAAAAATTAAAAATTGTTAAATATTATTACAATCTAAAATAACTGCTTTCTATTTAAATAATTTAAAAATGCAATTTATTCCTGTGATGCAAAGCTGAATTTTCAGCATCATTCTCTAGTCTTCAATGTCCCATGATTGCTGCTCAATAAACATTTCTTATAATTAAAAAAAAGTTACTGACTTCAAAGTTAGTATTTACTAATAAAAAAAGTCAGACAAAAGCCTTGAACAGACAAAAATATAACTTTAGAAGTCTATATATTTTGTTTTATTTCCACATTTTTATATTGTTTAACACTAGCACTAATGTCAAATTGACAGCCCTAATAAAATGAGTTTGTAGTGTAATGATGTGATTTAGTAAGCACTAAAGGAGATAAATAAGGTTGTACTTTGAAATTTGACTCATAAGGCAACAATATTCAATACTGTAGGCCTATCATTAATATTTAAATGAGACGAGTTGCAGACACCTGCACTTCTTCTGATCATCGTCAAGCGTCTGACGCCTCTCAGCAGAAAGCATTGATCACCGAGAACCCACAGAGACGCAAAGAACGCAACTATGATCCATATCACCCCAAATTATGTCTTCTGCAGACTCAGAGAGTTGCATTTGGATGCCATGAGCAAAATCAATAATACAGATCAATCTCTGCATGTAGTCACAGGACAAAAAGCAAGTAAAAATTATTTTGGCAGATTATCTACATATTTTCTCTCGCAGCTGCCAGGTTCTGCTCACAATATGAGCCATGTGTGCTTTGCATACAATTATTATGTCAAAAGGATAAACAAATGGGCACTTAATAAACTTCACCCTGTGGGGCTTGTTACTGTTTACATACTGCCATACATGCACATATCCTACAGAGTAATACATGTCCAGTTTTAGCAGATGACTTTAGCAGATGATAGGACTTGACATGGCATTTCAAGCAGTGTCACATGCTATTCTTCACTAAAAACATTTATCTAATTCTTTCATTATTACAGGTCTAGATGTAGAGCTCACTGAGATAAAATTTTACCTAAAACCCAACAATAAAGAAATGTTAACCTAAAAGCGCAGATGTTTAGCCTGACGCAAATGATGTGGAATAAACTGAACTGAGTTTGATTGACAGGAGAGACACCATGGACACAGCGGCAAAAACGTCAACAAACTCTGCGGTCATGAGGTAAGTTTCTGCTTGATGTTTTTAAAAATGGTTAGAAACAAATAACGTTTAATGTCATATTTTGTAGTGATATGTGGTATTAATAAATCATAATAATTAATTAAAAACTATAAATTCGTTACATTTGTTTATTTATTTTTTTTTAGTGACAGTCAGTCGGATAGTTCCGGATTGCTGGTTCGGCGGGTTCGTACATTTCCGCCGGAAATCGACGTGTTTCATGCGGCCTCGTGCGGAGCGCGTGAGTGATTAAGTTTGGCTCTCAGGCGAGCGCGGAAACTATTGCGCACTGACAAACATGTGCGTACTTTATACACTCACACACAATGTATTGTTATTAATTCAGCTCCAATCGCTATTAGACATTAAAGATTACACTGACTAAAGTTTCAGCTTTCAGATGATTGCTATCGTGCTGATGACGTCAGCTAGGTTTCCTATTTGTCTCATCTTCCCCATTTTCTGTAAAATATTGATTGGTAATACAAATATTATGCAAAATAGAGTCTGAAATAACTACATAGGAATAAAACATTCTATAAATAGGAATACACATACCAGGAAAATAAAGAAGTCAAAAAAGAAGGAGTTATATTCTAATGAAAGATTAAATCTATTTATTTATTTATTTATTTATTTATTTACTTACTTGCTTGCTTGTTTGCTTACTTATATGCACTGATTAATTTTGCTAAATTACACCATGCAGGATTGGTAACATTAGCTGAAAGGAAGATCATTTTGAAGGCAGAGCATGTTATTGTTTTAATGACAAATTACATTAAAAATATCTATTTTTTATTTTATTTATTAAATAACATGCACTAATAGATTGACAACATCAGCTAAAAAGCAACATCATTTTAGGAGCAAGTTACTGTATTTTGATGAAAGATGAAAACTATTTATTGATTGATTTTTATAATTTTTATATGCACTTGATGAATTGTGCAAAAAAAACTGTCTTTGGTCAAATGTTTTTATTTTGATGAAAAATTATGAAAATAATTATAGTAATAATTTTAGTAAAGTTTCCGTATCTGTATCAAATGCACTTAGACTTGAATGCACATTGCATATGGGCAAAAACTGGTGCCGTGACATGAGATATGCAAATGAACATAAACGTGTTTGTGCAACAGGTTTCTGAAAAGCAAACAGCTGCATGATCTCAGGCAGTCCCAGTGTTGCAGTGTGCTGAATCTCGCTTGGGTCGCTCCCTAAAACAAGACACCTCACCCTGGACTGAGGTAACCATGCAGTGACAGCTTTTGCACCTTATCAGAGAGTGTATCATCTATAGACATCTAAGATATGTTTTCAGTAGTCTTGCAACCTTAAGACCAACAGCAGAAGGTTTGGACTTGGACTTCCATTGGCGAAGAACCACCCATTGAATGACAGGTAAAGCAACCAATCACAGTTTATTTTCTTCAGCTTCATGTTTAGGGATGTGAAAATGTAAAGTTGATGCCATCTTAACTCATTTTCGAAAAGAAATGACAGTAAGAAGTGACAGTAAGGACATTTATATTTATGTTGCCAAAGATTTATGTTTTAAATAAAAGCTGTTCATTTGAACTTTCTATTCATCAAAGAATCAGTATTTATAATAATCAGGCATGTTTCTTGAGCAGCAAATCGACATATTAGAATGATTTCTAAAGGATCATGTGAGACTGAAGACTGGAGTGTGATGCTGAAAATTCAGCATTGCATCGCAAGAATAAATTACATTTTAATATATATTTTAACAGAAAGTGGTTATTTGAAATTCTAATAATATTTAAATATTTTACAGGGTTCTTTGTGTATTGTATTGTATAATCAAATAAATGCAGCCTTGGTGAGCAGAAGAGACTCAAAACATTAAAAATTCTTATCAACAAACTTTTGAAAGGCAATGTATAAACACTTCAGAATTGATTGTTTTTATTGTCACATTACAGTAAAATATAAAATTGTGCCTTTGTCTGATAGTACAGTGTAGATGAGACAGGACCTCCAGTCAAAGCTTATGTCTATGGCTCAGACATGTTCTTGACAGGTTTTGTGAGAGTTGAACACTTTTCCATAATGCAAAAAAATCTGAGCAAAGGCTAAAATTTGTGGAGTAGCTTTTAACTGCAACACGCCTCTGCATGCACATCATCAAAGTGTGAAAAAGAGAGCCGAAAACAGGAGGGTGGGAAAAAATCCCCGAAAAGTTCCTTGAATTTGAACTATGTAGGTGTGAATGAAAGCTGAACTCTGAGTGAATGCGGTTTGGAGGCTGGAGGCGTGAAGGTCAAAACCACACTGACCCGGGTCACGGCCCAAAACAGCTCTGCTGTCGTCATCTGATCCCAGAGGATGCATGGCTTCATTTTTGACATGCGAGAAAAGAGCTGCCCTTTCACACTGACCCAGAACCAGTTTTCTGTATGTCGACTTTAACCTTAGCCATTATGAAATACGCCACAAAATAGTCAGATAACACCAGCAAAGGGCAACTTCTGCCCTCCTAAGTGATTCGCTCCCCAGACGAGAGCTTCCAGAAGTGAATGTGTGCTGACCTTTCCTCAACCTCACACTCCATGTGTAAGATCCCACCTGCCATATAAAGAGGAGCGCAAATGTGTCAGTACAGCCCCTCTGAGTCATTCGGACAATTTATCAGAAATTCTTCACATTTACCGTTTAAGAAAAATCAACAAAATCTGCATTTTGGTCAAAGAGCTATTACACAACCCAGATTTAGGAAAATAAAAATTAAATTTACTACAGTTCTGCTTAGCTGAATCTCCAAGCCTGCATTTATTTTATTGAAAGTACAGCAAAAACAGTACAATTTGGAAATATTTTTACTATTTAAAATAACTGCTTTCAATGTAAATATATTGAAAAATATAATGTATTCCTGTGATCAAAGCTGAATTTTCAGCATCATTACTCCACACTCTTATGATCCTTCAGAAATCATTGTAATATTCTGATTTGCTGCATAAAAACATTATTTTTAGGCAGCAAATCAGTATTGTTATTGTTATGTTGAAAACAGCTGAGAAGAATTTTTTCAGGTTTCTTTGATGAATAGAAAGTATAGAAGAACAGCATATTCTAATTATTTCTGAAGGATCATGTGACACTGAAGACTGGAAAAATGATGCTGACAATTTAGTTTTGATCACTGGAATAAATTACACTTTAAAATATATTCAGACAGAAAGCAATATTACAGCTTTTGCTGTATTTTGGATCAAATAAATGCAAGCTTGGTGAGCAGAAGAGACTTCTTTAAAAAACATTAATAATCTTTTAATAATCTTACTGTCCAAAAACTTTTTTTGAAGGCAATGTTTTAGTTACAAAAGCTAATTTAAAACTATTATTAATTTATTGGACTGAAATTATACTACTATTAACTTAGGAGACTGAAAAAAAATAGCTTAATCGTAATAATCCTAAAAAAAAGCCTTTATTTTCTTAATGCAAGATATTCTGTCATGTGATTTTGAGCTGAAATTTGACCTGATACGTTTCTGATTCTAAGATTCACCCACTTTGATTCTTACTCATACATGACAATCTTCACTTTTCAAAAACTCATACAACTGAATTTTATTATATTTCTGTACAGCACACAAATTAAGCATGGTCAACACTATGGCTCTCGTGACTGTAGTATTTAAAGCAACATTTTACCCCAAAACTAGCTTTTCTTAGTTTTTCGCACCACCAGCTGATATAAAACGGAGTTATAAATCAACACAAACAATCCTTACTGAAAACTCAACATCAGGTCATTAAAAATACCTGCTTAAAGTCTAGCCTTAAACAAATATCTGTAGTGTAAGATGTGACGAAGAGTGAGCGAACTGAGCGTTGGATTCAGGGTAAAACATTTCTTTAAAATATAAACAAAAAATCCAGACGTATCAATTCATTCATGAGCGAACACAAACATTGGCTTTCGAAGTGATACGATTAGAAGAAAATCAGCAGGAGCCTCTAGAGAAGCCGAAGTCCCTTCCACAATCATCCACGTACAGACACGTCAAAAAGATCAAGCCTTTACGAATGAAAGACTCCTCAAGTCCTTTCATGGCTTTAGACGCCTAAGAAGAATTTAGCTGGCGACTCTGGACATGAATCAACAGACAGGTAAGTTAATTCGAGGGTTTGTGTGCGTTTGTTCTGATCTGGTCCTCTCCCTCGGCTACGGTTTCAATTTCATGATCATCGTTTCTCCCACAAAAACATGCTGTCCTATGAAAAGGGGCCGGTGGCCTGAACAAACCCTCCCAAACCCCTCGGTCTGATGCGCTTATGAACCGCTTCATCAGTACATCTTCTGTCGGCTTGGCAAAACGGCCTCCTTCAGGAAGGAGAAGATGAGCAGGATGCCCGAGCGCTTTCCCCGCTTGCCTTTAGTGAAGTAATTTGACACCACGTCATCTGAGAAAAACACAGAAAAAAATAAATAAGAGTCATAAGGTGCTCAGACTTGACCGCCTCAGAATCCTGTATATTTTTTAATGGGATGTAAATTACAAATGAACATTTATTTGTAATATTTTTTTATTACTATTATTTATTATTTTTAATTAGACTAAAAAACTAAGAAAAATGTATATCTGAATATTTTTGGAAAGTACATAAAAGACAAAAAAACCCGCATTTATTTTAATAAAATATATTTGTATTATTTTATTGATTATTTTTATTTAATTAGACAATGATCATTGTTTTTTACTGAACAAAGTAAAATGCATATTAAACATTTGTAAAGATACATAAATAATAAAAGCACATTTAAAATATTAGGTAAAACTAACATGAACGAACAATAAACAATACATTTATTATATTATTAGTCTTTGTTAATCTTAGTTAAAATACATTTGTTCATTGTTAGTTCATGTTAGTTCACAGTGCATTAACTAATGTTAACAAACACAACTTGTGATTTTAATAATGCATTAGTAAATGCTGAAACTAACATTAAGATTAAAAATTTATTTATTATGTTTATTTAATTAGACTGAGAAAATGTTCAAAGTAAAATTAATATTTAAATATTTTCGAAGGTATGTGAATTACAAAAAAGCTCATTTATTTTTAATAAAACATTTTAAAAAATGTATTTATTTTTACGTAATCAGACAAATTTAATTAAATGTTGCAAGTAAAATATCTGAATATTTTCTAAAGGTATGTGAATTACAAAAAAGCTCATTTATTTTTCATAAAAATTGTGTAATCAGATTAGAAAACAATGTGCATTTTAAAATGCTAAATTTTTAGACATGTTTATTCAGACTTAAAATGCACATTTTTTTAATTTAGAATTTTTATTTGAATTTTTTTTTTATATACAATTATACTAAATTGCATTCAATGATGGCATTAAATATGTTATATTCTACACTATCCATGATGTATTAAGCTATGTTATCAAAACTATTATTTCCAAACATAATGAAGCTTTTGCTTCGATTCTGAAGCAAACTTTGCCTACTTTTTAACATATCCATTGGACATATCCAGAAATAATTCACTCAATCCCATTACTTTTGACACAGATTTCTACCATTTTAATATATGCACTGGAATTTCAATTACCCCTGTAGGTGCAGTGTATTAGGACAGTTTAAGGATAAGTATATAGTTTAAGATATAGTTTTACACATCGATGTGGTCATATGGCCTGTATGAAACACATCTGATAAGGTCAGATTGTCACTCACCTCCCTGCTGCATAGTGGATGGAAGAACATTCTCCCCAGCAGAGAGAGAAACGAAGAATGAGAATGGAATCACCCACAGACATATAGTGAAGTATGCAAGAACCTGGAAAAACACACACACATTAGTCTGACTCTGAACCCCATCCTACAGTGAGAGTGACATAATTTAAGCAGCATTTATGTTGTTTCAGGCTGCAAAACAAAACAAAACAAAAAAACAACCTCAGAGAAAGGATAGTACTCCTCCGCAAAATACTGGAAGGCCATATAGTGGTTTAACACAACCAGTGCTGCAAAAGAGAGCGAAGGCACAGATGAGAGGAGAACACAAGCACAGAGATCATCGTGAACTACATATACATGTCTCCTAAGATCCTCTTCAACACGCACCACATGACAGGATGAAGTTTGGTGAGGTCAGCATGATGTATGGAAACGTCTGCAGCAGACCGAAGTAAACTAGGTTGGTGAAGAGACCCACTCCGATCATAAGTGTAGGGAAACCCTCAAACAGATAGAGCCCCACCAGCACCGATGTGGAGAACTGAGAGATGAGAGTACGAGTTAGATGAGACGTGAAGCATATGTAATATAACATCACAAATAGTGTGCCATGCTGTCTGAACTATAGTTGGAGAAGACTTTGCACTGATGCTTACAATAGTAAATGACAGATATTGACAAATGCGTGCAATTCTCACTTGTAAATTACACTGGAGGCAGTCTGAATTTGATTCAAATTAGATTTGTGCGCAATATGATACTCTGGTCCCAATATATAGCTCAAGTTCCTTCAACATTAGTCTATGCAAGCATTTCTAATAATGCATGTTTTAAATAATCACATGCACATCAAACTAAACTTTACTATTAGGGTAATACTCACCATAATCATATATTTTATAATGCGGCTGGTGGCGACTGTGTACTCCTCTATTAACTCCGCCAGGTAATACAGGCCTGCAGCTGTGAAGACAAATAGCAAACTAAGAAAAACTAAATAAACAGACTGTATAAGGCAACACTGTACTTAAAGACTTTACGTATAATGCATTATAAAGGCATTCATAATGTACATTGTATGCATGGTATCTTTTCAGAAATCATTGTAAGTGAAATTAAAATGCATTATAATATCGGAAAATTCGTTGGTTGTGTGTCTTGCATTTTAATGCATTATACTTTCTAAAAGTGCAATGAATAGCTAGGTATTATAATGTATTTTAACCCTGGTTACAATTATTCTTGAGATCATAGTGCATTATAAGGTGCATTACAATGCATAAATAATGAACTAAAATACTTTTGTAATGTATTATATTTAAAGGCTTTAAATAATATACAAGATACAAGTGCGTATGATGTGATCAACAACCTGCAAAACTATAACAACAAACATCGTATTCACTAAAATATGTTTTCACAGCATATATGGATCTATCTGTAGAGTAAAAGTAAACACAGGTGTAAATACATGTACAGGTGTAACTGCTGGTCTGTCAGGTTGCCAAATTCTCAGTCACTATCATTAATAAATCTGTCTACGTGGACAGAGACATCTGTACAGTTTTACGACAATGCCCACAATCTGCAAGTATCAACCACTAAAAGAGAGTTGAAAACTAGCCAGTAAAAAGAGTAAAATGAACCATCATACATTTGCAAAAGACATTCGAGTAGATGAATTGTCATTGTCAAAGATGTAACTTTTCCCTATTGCATGTCATAAAAATGGGCGGAGTGCTTAGTAAACTATGCAATCCTGTTTTCTGCAACACTACACTGTGAAATAATAAAAAAAAATGCAAGCTTGAAATACAATTAGCTTATTAATTATTATGTAAAATGATTTTAGTCAAAGAGATATGACCTAGGCCCACTGTTATTCTGTTTTACATCATTATTTTTTTCCGTAGGCTACTATTAATTAAAGATAAACGGATGTTTTTTAGAGAATAAGGCACTGGAGCTGTGGGATTTCTTTGGTCGCGTCAGCAAAAGGAGTTAGCGGCTAACAGCAGCGACATAAAACTCACCGATAGCGAGAGTAACGAAACATATCTGCACCACCAGCGACAACCAGCTGAGTAAATAAATAAACCACATCTTTTTAAAAGGGCTAGTCGACTAAGTACGGGACCGGTAAACAATAAAGAAGATGTGTGTCTCCGCTGCTAGGCTAACAACTGAACTGGTCAAAGTTTCTTCTTCTTCTTCTTCTTCTTTAGGTTTAATGGCGGGTGGCAAACCAGCTTATGGTGCATTTCCGCCACCTACTGGGTTGGAGTGTGAAACCACAACGAGCGGAAGAAGGATTGCTTACTTATTAAATACTCAAAAAAAAAAAAAAAAAAAAAAAAAAAAAAAAAAAAACATGTATACATACATATATATTATATCCTGTTAATTAAACCTGTATCCCTCAAAAATTTTAACAGAAAATCATACACCTTTGACTGTTTCTCTGCATTCTGAAATATATCTTTGACTGAGATGACATTAATTTCCAGATCTCTTAGATTTCCAACAAGCTGATTTCTCTCCATTCTATATGCTTCACAGTGTAATAATACATGCTCAACTGTTTCTGTTCTTCCACAATGACTGCAGCACTCTGATTCACTTTTCCCTATCATATACAGGGAACAATTAAGATTGGAATGTCCTATACGAAGCCTTGTTATAACTGTGTCTTCTTTTCTGTTTCCATATGTCTTCCTTTCTTTCCCCACCTTTGATTGGATGTTAAATAGATGTCTTCCTTTTGACTCTTTATTCCAGTCCTCTTGCCATAATCTTATGACTGCAGCTTTAATAATACTTTTTATTTCTGATTTGCATAATGGAATTTCTATTTCAACCTCCTCTTTTCTCAATGCTGTTTTGGCCAGCTTATCCACCTCCTCATTCCCTTCTATCCCTACATGGGCAGGGATCCATACAAATTCTACCCTTACTCCCATATGATTGATTTTATAAACATTCTGCAAAATTTCAAACAGAATATCCTGTCTGGATGCAGAAGTCCCGCTATTTAAACTGCTTAATGCTGAATATGAATCTGAACATACAACCACATTTATGGGCCGAACTTCCTCTACCCACTGTATTGCCATTAGAATTGCCATCATTTCTGTTGTAAAAACAGATATGTGATTACTTAACCTCTTCACAACACTATGCTTGAAATATGGAATGTATATCGCTGCTCCTGTGTACCCACAATCTGGATTTTTTGTCCCATCTGTATATATTTGAATACAATTAAAATATTTTTGCTTCAAATATTGATCTACTATTTCCTCTTTAGTCATACACCTATTCTTATCGTTAATTTTACCATGCAACTGTAAATCTACTAGCGGCATTTGAAACAACCAAGGAGGTATAACAGGTATTACTACTGTGGGGCTTGTTTTTATACAGTCAATTCCTATTTCCTTGGCCTCCATATCTGCATTCCACCCAAAACTCCTGGACTTAGTATTCTCATGTTCCCAACACTTTTGGAGTACTTCTTTGACTGGATGGGAGTCTACATGCCCCCTTACCGAATTCCAATATGCCATCTTTAACTTAAATGTCCTATATTTTAATGGCATCTCTGCCATTTCCACCTGCAATGCTGAAACTGGCGATGTTCGAAATGCTCCGCTTACTATCCTTAATGCTTGAGACTGAATAACACTAACTTTTTTAAACAAAGATGCTGAGCTATACGCTATATTGCCATAATCTATAATTGGTCTTATCATTGCACAATATACTCTTTGCAATGCCTGTCGGGTTGCACCCCAATCTACCCCTGCTAAACATCTTAAAATATTTAATCCTTTTTTACATTTATCTTGAACTTTCTTTATATGGGATGCGAAAGTTAACTTTGTATCCATCCATACTCCAAGGAACCTAATTTCTGTTACCTGCTCTAAAGTTTTCCCATAAAGGTTTATATTGATGTTAGGGGATTTCCTCTTCTTTGAGAAACATATCACTTTGGTTTTTTCAACAGACAACCTAAAGCTCCATTTATTTACCCAATTTTCCACTTCATTAACTGCTTTCTGCATACTTTTCTCCACATACTTAACATTTCTTCCCCTTCTCCACAGGGCACCATCATCTGCATATAAAGACTTGCCTAGTCCTTGTCCAATCGTTGAAAATATATCATTTATCATTAAATTAAATAACACTGGACTGCACACACTACCCTGTGGGGTCCCATTATCTATCGAGTATATCCTAGAGTAACTTGTTCCAACCCTAACTTGAATAGTTCTGTTAAACAAAAAGTCCATTATCCAATTATACATTTTCCCTTTGATTCCCATATTGTCTAATTTTATTAAAACTCCCTCTTTCCAAAGCATATCGTAGGCCTTTTCCACATCGAAAAAGACCCCTACTAGCACCTCCTTATTCACCATTGCCTTTCTAATTTCAGACTCTAGGCATATTACTGAATCCATAGTATTTCGCCCTTTTCTAAAGCCACTCTGATAATGACTTAAAAGGTTCCTGCTTTCTATTACATAATTTAAACGAGATACTATCATCTTTTCCATTACTTTACATAAATTAGATGTTAACGCGATGGGTCTATAATTTGATGCTACTGTATGATCCTTACCAGGCTTCGCAATTGGAATTATCACTCCGTGTTTCCAAGACGTAGGGAGTTTTCCCAGCTCCCATATCTTATTAAAAATCCTTAAAATAATATTTAGAGATGCATCAGAAAGATGTTTTATCATTTCATAACAAATTTCATCTTTCCCAGGTGATGTGCGTTTCACACACTGCAGCACCTGTTTTAGTTCATACATAGTTAAATCTGCATCCAATGAACACCCAGACGGTGCTTTTTGTATTAATACATTAGGATTATCTTTCAAAATTTGATCCCTTTGCACTCTCATACTATCTGATATATTATTATTACTGTGAACCTTAACAAAAGCTTCTACCAACTCCTCTGCCTTTTCTATGTTAGTCATTTTAAATTTACCTTCTTTTATTAAAACTGGAATACTTTTATTTGTTTGCTTCCCACCCATTTTCCTAATCATATTCCACATATCACTTATATCTATGTCTACACCAATTTCATCACAAAACTTTCTCCAATAATTTCTTTTTGCTATCCTTATTACCTTCCTTACCTCTGCCTGAGTTCTCTTATAATTAATAAAGTCATCAAAAGAGTATGATTTTTTAACTTTTCTTAGAGCTCTGTTTCTAATTTTAATTACTTCACTACATTTTTCTGTCCACCATGGTACAGCCTTTCTCATTCTAGCCCCTTTACTCTTCCCTATTATCTCTTGTGCTGTACTACACAATATTGTAATTATTTTGTTATTTGCATCTTCTACATCTTCAAAATTAAATTCCATACTAAGCATTTTAACTTCACACACCTCTTTATACATAGCCCAATCTGCATCTCTAAACTTCCATCTTACCATATTCTCCTCATGACATTCATCTACTTCTATCCCTATTGAACATTTTATGGGATAATGATCACTTCCTAAAGTACTCTGATATAAAACTTCCCATTCACATTGCCTAGCTAAGTTATTAGATACAATTGTTAGATCTATTACCGAATTTCTCCCTCTGATTACATCTAACCTTGTTATATTTCCATCATTTAAACATACGAAATCATTACAATCTAAAATTTCTTCTATTACATACCCGTTTTGATCATTATTTACACATCCCCACAAGGTACTGTGTGCATTAAAATCTCCACACCACACTATGTTAGAATTTCCATCTACTCCAATATTTTTAGTTAGATCTATATTTAATCTTTTACAGGGATTATAGAAATTTATCACTCTTATATTACGATTATCTACCCTTACATCAGTCACAACTGATTCATACTCCCCATTCACTTTCACCTCCCTGTATGCTATCCCTAGCTTAACAAGAGTGACCACTCCACCTCCATTTCCATTAATTCTATCTTTTCGTACTACTTCATAACCTTGGACCACATAACTTAAGTTAGGTTTCAACCAAGATTCTTGTACACATACTATATGTGGTTTAACCTTAAAATCATCTAGCCATTTCTTGAATTCTAACCCATTTGAAATCAGACTTCTTGCATTCCACTGCAAGATTAAAAACACCATTATACTCCTCCACATACTGTCTGAGAGTTTGCTACATGCAACTTCAGATTCTCGTTTATCTGTTCTACTGTAACACCTTCTACATCCAAATATTTTTCTGCCGCTCTTAGGATTATTCTAATTCTTTCAGTTCTACTCTCAGATTGGGCCGAACAGTTTACTACTTCTACAATGAAGGTAAGAAATGCCATCTTATCCTTAGCGATCTTATTATCATCTTCTTTTCCCTGATTTGAACACTCATTTCTCATTCTCATGTCTGCAGCCTTTTCTTCTGCTTCTTTATTTTCATTCAGTTTAACCTTCTTGATTGCCTCTGCATATGTTAATCCTTCTGTAATCTTAATATTTTGAACTTTAACAGCATTTCTCCTTACCTGACATCCCCCATACCCTGCACTATGTTCTCCCCCACAGTTGCAGCATTTCGGTTTAACTCCTTCTTCACACTTTCCATATTCATGTTCCCCCCCACATTTGGCACATCGCTGTTTCCCTCTGCATACTGCTGCCACATGTCCATATTTTTGACACTTGAAACACCTCAACGGCGGAGGAATATAAGGTCGAACCACATAGCTCAGGAATCCTACAAACACTCTTTCCGGCAATTTTTCCTCATCAAAATGTATCATTACCGAAAGACTATCACTTCTCTCCTTGTTCAGGGTGATTTTAAGTCTCCTTGCATCTATCACTTTCGCTCCTGTAATGTTTTTCTTAATCGTTTCTATAGCAACATTGATTGGAATTCCTGTAATGACCCCTCCCGTCCATTTCTTTTCACCCATAAGTTGGCTTGTGACTTTTTGCCCTAGTATAGACTTAATCCCTAAAGCGGCCTTTTGTTGTTTACCGTCTTTACAGACAATGATCATTTTCCCATCTCTCAACATTTTAGCACTTTCTATATTTCCAATCAATTCCTTCAATGATTTTGTCAGTTTCAAAGGGTTCAAATTACTTGCTTCCCCTGACGCAAACTTCACCATTACTTTAAATTCCTCCTTTATTTTCCTCACCTGGTGACACTCTCTCTCACTTTCTGTTCCTGAAGTTTGGCTCCAATCTTTCCTTCTTTTCCGCTTTTCTACTAAAGTCCATTTGCTACTTTTACTTCTTTCGTATTCCCCGCCATCTATTTCATCCTCCATGTCCAACTCACTTCCGGACTCTATTCCACTTCCGCCCATCCCAGTCTCAGTCACAACTCAGTGTTGCCACCCGCCGTCCGTAGCTCACACCACCGTCTCGGGCTAGTCTTCGCTACTTACGGCAATGTGAAAGAACCACGCGTTGGACGTGAGCGCGCACGTACGCGCAGCGGGGCGTGGCGACTACAGAGCCCCGGTCAAAGTTTCTTCTGCAGCTTCCTCAGACGTAGCGCGCAGCTGAAGTGGGAGTCTGATCACAAACAGCGCCACTCAGGTTGGAGGTGGTATTGCTGTAGTGGAGATCGAAGTTGGAGAATTAGGTGCATAAAATAAATAAAATAAAATAAAATAAAATAAAATAAAATAAAATAAAATAAAATAAAATAAAATAAAATAAAATAAAATAAAATAAAATAAAATAAAATGTATTGATTCCAAAAATATTAATCAAATAAAAAAAAACTGTCTAGATAGATTTCAGCTCTGCACACAACAGACATTTTCTGAGCCAATTAGATGCATTTATAAATAAAATAAAATAATAAAATAATAAAATAGAACTATGTATTGATTCTAAAAATATTAATCTAATAAAAAATATCTGTATAGATATAGCTCTGCTCACTGCAGATATTTTGTGAACCAATTAGGTGCATAAAATAAATAAATAAATAAAATAATTTATTAATAAAAAATATATAGATATAGTCTGATTACACTTTTTGGTGTTGTTGTTAGGATCATGAGAAACAAATTCAGTCAAGTGTGTACAGACAGGCAGGCAGAAAAATGATCAGAAAAAAAATGGGCTTTCCAGGGACCTCACACATTTACAGTTTTCTTCACTTGTTTTGGTCATACATATTATATCCACATCTACACATCTCTTCACCCTCTGCCTCCCGCAAACACACGCACAGATGTACGCACACCTAAATCAGACACCTTTCAGTTTCTGCAGAAAAACATGAATTCTTTATGGTGTTTGTTAGTTGAAAAGCTCTCTTGGGCGAAAAGAATCCTTACAGAACGAAATGCTTTTTAAAAGGAGAGAGGCAAAAGTGAGCGAGAGTGGAAAATAATTGTACTCCATTTAAAATGCTTTTATCAAAGAATAGGAGTGTGGAGGTGTTAGGAGAAAAGGCTGCCCTTTTCATTCCAGGTGTTTCCAGATGGATGGATAAACTCACCTAAAGGCTTTGACACTGACAGCATATACAGCGACTTGGAAATATAGTCTGATACTTACCTAATATGACTGTTTTTTCAGTTTTCATTAAAAAAAAATTAATTAAAAAAAAAGACAATATGTTTAACAGAAAACAAAATAGCATATTTTCCAGCCACGGTAGCTGAAAGTCTTTTAAGTTAAGTATATATTAGCATTGCACACTGTTGCATAAGTATTTGGCCCCCATGTGTTGCAAAAGAAGGCCAATTTTTACTATTTGGATAAAAACTCCTCAGTTTTTATTGCATTAATTGACATAAGACAAGGGAAACATGTCAAAGCATATCTGGAGAATGATAACAACTTATTTTGGCAGTCTCCACATCAGTAATCCCAAATACAAGGCCAAATTACCAAAGTTATGCGTCAAAACTGACACGATGGACTTGACTGCTTTGATTAGAAGCCTTTATCTCAGTCCGAATTATTATTTTTATCATTGGAGTAAATCTCACTAACCTGAACAAATTTACCAAGAATAATGCAAAATCACATCTGATATACTGAGATACTACTGCTTTTACAGATTTCATTTTAAAAATGAGTAGTCCTCTAAACTAATATCTTAATGCAGACATTGTTTTATTTTAGAAATGACTAAAAATAGTATATTTTCCAGCATTAGTAGCTCAGAGTCTTTTAGGTTAAGTATATGTCAACTTTACATACAGTTGCATAAGTATTTGCCCCCATGTGTTGCAAGAGATGGACATTTTTTACTATTTGGATAAAAACTCCTCAGTTATTAATAAAAGAAGTTGATATAAGACAAGAAAAACATGTGAAAGCATGTCTGGAGAATGGTGGACAACTTATTTTGACAGTCTCTCATCAATAATTCCAAATACAAGGTAAAAACAAAGTTATGTTATCTCCAAATGAGATTCTCTGTCATTATTTTTATAATTGGAGTGAATCTTACTAAAACTGACCAAGAATAACACACAATCACATATGCTATATTGAGGTATAGTGTTTTTACAGATTTCATTTTAAAAATGAGTAGTTCTCTAAAATAATATCTTAATGCAGACATTGTTTTATGTTAAAAAGTGGCCAAAAAAAAATTGCATATTTCCAGCTTTAGTAGTTTTTTCCAGCTTTTAGGTTAAGAATATATCAATGTTGCCATGCAGTTGCATAAGTATTTGCCCCCATGTATTGCAAGATAAGGCCATTTTTTACTATTTGGATAAAAACTCATTATTGAAAGAAATTGACATAAGACAATGGAAACGTGTAAAAGCATATCTGGAGAAGGGTGACAACTTATTTTAGCAGTTTCCACATCAATTATCCCAAATACAAGGTAAGTTATGGGTCAAAAATGACAAAATGGACTGGACAACTTTGATCAGAATCCTGTATCTCAATCCAAATGAGATAAGCAGACACTGTTTTATGTTAAAAATGACTAAAAATTGCCTATTTTTTTCACTTTGGTAGCTTAAGTAGGTCTTTTAGGTTAAGTATATATTAACTTTACACACAGTTGCATAAGTATTTGGCATAAGTTGCATAAGTGTTGGAAGAGATGGTCAGTTTTTACTTTTTTGGACAAATTCTCCTCAGTTGTTACTCAGGACAAGGTAAACATGAAAAAGCATGAGCAAAAAAAGCAAAAACTTATTCTGCCTTTTTCCAAATCCCTAATCCCTCAAAAACAAGATGGACTTGATTGCATTAAGCCGAAGCCTTGATCTCAGTCCAAATGAGATTCTCTGGTATTATTTTAACATTGAAGCAGAAAACTGAACAAACAATTTACCAAGAATGGCACACAATAAAACCTCAGCAGGGTGCAATGCTGGTTTTATGAATATAAAACAATGTCACATTAAAATAATTTTGAGTTTCAATGCTTTAAAAATGTCAGTGCTGGATTTGTAATTCAGCAAAGCGAGAGAATCGTTCAAAGGTCCGAATACTTGTGCAAGTCAAGTATTCAAGAAAGTCAAGTCGTTTAATGGAAGAATTCACACCTCAAAAGCACAAATGTCCAACACAACAGCGAACGCAGACTGAGTGCAAAGAAAAGACAGACTGAGTATGTGCAGAAAGAATGTCTTTTATTTCCTTCATAATTCACTTTTGAATGCACGGGGCCTTGGTTTTTTCATCGCACAGTTAACAGGGTTAACGCTTTATTCAGCTTCGTGACATTTACTTTAAACAAATTCCAAGAGGCATCTGACAGAAGGAAATAGGTGTTGAAGTCACACTTAGTTCAACATCACGTTTCTCAAAAGTGCAGAAGGTCAGACTAAAAGACCCTCAAAACTCACTTTTCTTCCCATATAATGGACTCTGAAGCCTTTATGCGAGAGATTCTCTTCTCACGGTTCTGCTGAAGTCTCCGGAGCACAGGGGCGCTTCCACTCTCCCCCGCCCAGGGCGAAGAGCTTGAGACGGCAGCGGGCGAATCTGCGAGTGGGTGAGACAACATAAGCTTTAGTTAAGTGGCTGCGTTATAATGCAGTTCGCACAAACATTCATAACCAATCAATAAATGAGGAGGCTGCTTTTAAGCACCACTGGGAAAGATATATCTCTTCTAAGTGCAACCAATTTGGCCAATAAATATAATTCTGATAAAATCAAAAATCCTTTTTATCCCAAAATGTGTCTTTTTACAAAAAAATAAATAAATCTACAACTTCAATTGAGAAGCACATTAAAAATGCTGAAATCTATGTAGACAGAAAAATGTGAAAAAGGTTTTTTTGGAATACATTTTTTCAGTTACTTCAAGCAAAAACCTCGCTACATAATATTTTGTTTCTTATTTACTTAGATAGCATGGCATTTGGAGGTTTAGTCTATTAATAAACACTTAATGTACAAATTAGCACAACATAAATTAATTTTTAAAAATGTTTTGTATACTTGTTTGTAGATTAGTTGGTCAGTTTTTTAAACAAATAATTGTAAAAAAATTCTTAAAGATTATTTCATTTCCAGAAGGCAATTGGAGCATTTAGACAATGAACAGTATATTTTAAAAATACATAAACACATAACAAAGGCTTTTTAAAAAATAAATAAAAAATAAAGAATTTTTCAAAGCTTTACACATTACAGCTGAGGGGATGAAAGATAAAATAAATAAATGATAAATTTTGATTAAAATATAGGACAAATAGGGATAACAGATAAGTTTAAATATCTAGGTGATTTTATAATCATGAGATTATAAAAACGATCTGCAAACAGATTCAGAATTCACTGTTTTTATTTACTGTGTGCTTATTTTTCCAATAATAAGCGTTAGGTATGACCAATTTTGTATAAGCTGTAGTACATTTAAATTAATTAACAGTTTAAGTTATTCTTTTCAGGCCTTTGAAAGAGTAAAGACAGAGATGGTACCTTTGGGTTTGGATGGAGAAGGAGGGGTCGCCTTGTCGTCCCCCATGGCCCGCCTCCTTCTCTGAAGCACCATCTGAAGCTCCGCCTCCCCAACATTACGGCTGAGGCGTTTTTTAGATTCCACCCTTCGAGGGCCAGGCCTCCTCATGGATTCCTGAGGTGAACCAGCCAATAAAGTAACATTAATACAATAAGCCATGACAGGTCATGCATGACAGTGATTTTATGATGCTTAAGGGGTGCTTTGCCTAAAACGCCCTTAATTACGGTTAAATGAATACTTTTATTAAACAATGATGAAATAAATTGATTTAAAGTGACAATTCTAATAAATACTGTTGTTTTGAACTTTCTATTCATCAAAGGTATCATGGTTCCCACAACCGTTTTCAACACTGATAATAATAATTAAGGTTTTTTGAGCAGCAAATCATATTATAAAGCAAAGCATATTATAATGATTTCTGAAAAATCATGTGACACTGAAGACTAGAGCAGTGATGCTGAAAATTCAGATTTGCATCACAGGAATAAATTACACTTTAAAATGTATTAAAATACAAAACGGTATTTTGAATTGTAATGATATTTTAAAATATTACAGTTTGTACTGTAATATTTCACAACTTTAGACTGTATTTTGATCAAATAAATGCAGCCCTGATGATTATAAAAGACGATGAGAGGAAACGTAAGAAATTTTAACTTATGTGTGTCAAAGGTGTGTGCATTTGCAACCAGATTTTATTTCCTTATCTGAAAGTATATGAAGAGTTCAGATGCAAAAGCCTCTAAATCCATCTGATGTATTTCTTTAAAATGAGCATTTCTTTCTGACTACTTTGTATAGGTTTCTATGTAAGTACTGGAACTTCTGACTGGGCTGAGGCTGGAATTTAGTGAGTTTGAAGTAAAAGTATTTGATGGACGTATACTATGTGTCAGGAGCATTCACTCATTATCATTATCTCATTTTTGACCAAGATGGCTTTTAGCTGGTTTTGCATCTGAACTCTTCATATGCACTTTGTATAACCACATAAGTATATTTTAATGTCAAGCTTGCAAACTGCTATAGTCTGAATAATAAAAGGAACCAGTAATCCAGATTTTAAGACATTTTATTTTACCAGCATGCCCTGTAACTCCAGCACGGCTGATTTCCGGTTCTCAGATTTCTGCTCCTGTAAATGTGAATTATTTTTGATTAATATAATATTTTGTCATTTCTGAACAGTTATTTTCTGAACACATAATTTAAAAGCAATGCATAAAGTGTTTAGGCATGTCACCATACACACATGAACTAGTTTCACAGGCAGAGTAAACAGAAAACCTCCTCCTCATACTTTAAAATTCAATAGTAATCATGGTGAACTGTAAGTTGCAGGAAGACCAGAAAGACAACAATAATGGGCAATCATAAAAAAAAAAAAAAAAAGTGAAATAGTGTAGTATCACTAACCTTCCATGCATTTTCATCCTCTGACACAGCCTGAAAAGCAACCAAATGTCAAATATTTCAGTTTAAACATGCCAATATTTAAGGCATGTCTATAACAGATTAAAAAGACTTAAAAAGGTGTATTTTGTTATATCACTGAAATTGATGTCCTACTGTGTGAATGTGATGTGCACATGCTTATAGGATTTTTTTTTTCCATCACACATTCAATTATTGTCATACAGACAGTGTTGGCACCTCACTGTACAATTTAGCTTCAGCAAAACATGCTATAATTCACCAGACCCACCTGTGGCGTTCTGAGAATAGGTTTGAGAATAATGCCTTTCTTGATTCTTTCCATCATTTCATCCACCGCTCTGGCCTTCATATCCTCCGTAATTGCGGGTTCTGTGAGAAAATCAACACAGTATTCATTGAGGAAGGAAGAACTGCACTTGCTTGCTTTGATTTAACTTCAACTTTTAAATTACTGTATTGTTTCTTCCAGTCTGTTGTGTTGATTTTGCCTTTCACATAGTGCAGGTTGGATGTAAGGTATGATTGTCTTACTCGCAGTTTGAGTGGCGCTGTTTCCTCCCTTCTTTTTGTTCCTCAAAGCCTTTAATGGACTAAAAATACAATGGATTTGCTTTTAATGAACTTTTAAGAATGCTGTATGTAGTGTATTTTTATGGGCGGAATATCTGAACATCAAAAGGTATTGAAGACTAACTCAGTGGGAGCTGAAGCTGAAGGTGGTGGTGGAGGAGGTGGAGGAGGAGGAGGAGGAGGAGGTGGTGGTGGGACCAGTGATGGTGGATCAGCTGGATTTTCGTTTGCCTCATTCGGTTCGTTAGATTGGATGGAAGGAAGTTGCTCCATCTCTTTCAGTTTATCCTTGAGCAGCTTGACTAGTTGCAAAATAGACAATTAAAATTGAAATTAAGCATTGCAATTAAAATATCATTTACAGTTAAAGTCAAAAGTTTACATACACCTTGCAGAATCTGAACAACGTTAATTATTTTACCAAAATTAGAGGGATCATACAAAATGCATGTTATTGTTTATTTAATAGTACTGACCTGAATAAGATGTTTCAAATAAAATATGTTTACATATAGTCCACAAGAGAAAATAATAGTTAAAATTTATAAAAATTACCCCATTCAAAAATGTACATACGCTCGATTGTTTGTCCTGAACAGTTCAACTGCCTGCTGTTCTTTCAGCAGTTTGTGTATTTGAACCCTTTTCCAACAATGACTGTATCATTTTGAAATCCATCTTTTCACACTGAGGTCAACTGAGGGACTCATATGCAACTATTACAGGAGGTTCAAACGCTCACTGATGCTTCAGAAGGAAAAACGATGCATTAAGAGCTGGGGGGTGAAAACTTTTGGAATTTGAAGATCAGAGTAAATGTAACTTATTTTGTCTTCTGGGAAACATGTAAGTATCTTCTGAAGGGCAGTACTATCTGAAAACAATATGATATTTAGGTAAAATGTAAACAAAGCAAAATGTACACATCTTATATTCTGTTCAAAAGTTTTCACCACTCAGCTTTAATGCATCATTTTTCCTTCTGTAGCATCAGTGAGCGTTTGAACCTACTGTAAGAGTTGCATATGTCATTGAAAATCATTGTACAGTCATTGTTGGAAAGGGAACAAATACGCAAAAATGCTGGAAAACTAATGAATTTGTGGTACCTGAAGGCTGTTTTGAAGAACAGTGGGCAGTTTAACTGTTCAGGACAAACGAGGGACTCATGAACAACTATCACTAAACAAAGAAACACAGCTGTGGATCATTCAGGTAACAACACAGTATTAAGAATCAAGTGTATGTAAACTTTTGAACGAGGTCATTTTTTATCAATTCACTTTTATTTTCTCTTGTGGACTATATGTAAAGATCTTTTTTGTGAAATATCTTATTCAGGTCAGTACTAAAAAAACAGCAACACACATTTTGTATGATCCCTCTTATTTTGGTAAAATAATTAACATTTGGCAGATTCTGCAAGGTGTATGTAAACTTTTGACTTTGAGTGTATTTTATAACAAAATAGTAATATTTTCTAATAAAAATGGCAAAATACAGTATTATTATTCCCCGGTGGGAAATTTAATCACTCAGCGGTGGCCTTTTCAAAGCTCTGGAGACATGGAGATCTCAAGCATGTTTATAGTACTCAAACTATCTCAGGTTCTCCTAAAACTTATAAAATGATTGTGAAAAGCAGCTCAGTTCATTTGGTCCTAGAAGAACATCATGAGAAATGTTGTGTTTCATATAAAAACTTTGATTGCAGGCTTTAGTATCTTGGCCAAACTGAGTTTGAGACATTGACAAGATCAGTTTTTAAACTATAGCGTGACAGATGCAAGATCTTTTCTCAGGACAAAAATCATTACAACTCATTGTCTTGGAGAAACAGCTGAGATCTCATGTGTGTTTTGTCTTTCCTTTGAGGGCTCTTTCAAGAAATGTAAGGTCATAACACTTTTTCACCATCATAATATAGACAACTTTTCAATTAAGACCTACTTTCCTCCTGAAGTGCATTAACAGATTGTTGCGAGTCTTTCAGTTGAATCTCAATCTCGCTCCTCTCTTTCTCGCTAATCTCCAGCTTTGTTCTTACTGCGGCCAGATCTGACAGAGTGTTGAGATCCTCAACTGCTGTCTGAGACATCTGCATAGATAGATATAATTAAAGTGTATTTACATATCACGTTGGATTAATCACTTCTTATGATTTTAATTGCGATTCAAAATCCACAAGTTACCACAAAAAAGTAAAATTTTAATATAATAATTATTTAAGTGTAAATAAAAGGTTGTTGAGAGTATAGCACAAATAAAAATACATATTTTTTTTTTCACCATTTTTATTTGCACAAACAAGAAATTAAATAAATAAGTGAAACTGGATAAACATTATGCAATAGATTAAAATTTTTTCCTTCAACATATGCATCACAACACCACCTGAATACAGCTGACATGCTCACCTGGTTTTGGTACCAGAGTCGTATCTCTTCCAAAGCTTTGCTGATTTCAGTCACTTGACCCAGAGTCTGTTGTAGTTGTTTCTCAGTCTCTGCATTCTGAATTTGTCTCTGGGTTTCTTGCTGTTTCACCAGCATCTGTAGAAGAAAACCAATCACTCAGTCTATCTATCTATCCATTACCATACCAAACTTCAAACAGTGCAAGTTTTCAAACTACAGAAGGCCTAAACAACCTTCACACTCATTTTTATGCAAGCCAACATTCGAAGCTCATTCTGATGACCTTTCCAACAATTTCTTTTCCAATTTATTTGTTGAGCTCAGTGGGCACGTTAATTATCCATGCAGCGAATTATCAGAAAGACTCATTCAGCAGAACAAAACCTCAATGGAGTCAGTTCAGTAAAGCAACAAAACACAGTTTGGGAAATCAAAAATCAAACCATCCATTATCTCCCTGAAATTGTAGATAACAAGAAGCGTACTTGTCGAAAAGCAGAAACGGCGAGCAGGAAAGGGAAGTGTGAGTTTGTCATGTGTCGGACCGTGTGGACTCTCACTTCTCACCTCAATTCACTGCCCTTTCGTTTGGCTCGCAAGAAACACGGACCTAAACCACCAAGCGCGACCCCTGCGGAGGTGCAATTACAGGGAAAAGCGCATGTGCTTGACGAGTAAACGGGCGCGTCTCTTTGTGTGATGACGGCCTGTATTTTCTCCCTTTCGAATTAGTCCGTCATTAGACTCTCTGTGACTGGAAAAAAACACTGAACAAGAAAAAGATGAATGTGTTTTCAAAACACAGGGAAAACAGACAAATGGAAGGGGTGGCGATAAAGAATGTCATTCAAGCTGTGTGGTGTGTGGCCGCACATTCAGAATGAGTTTGAGTGGTGCGCGAACCGTCGGGGGTCCCTTTCACAGGTGAAGGCCCCCTGTTGGGACCCCCATTATGTCTGTGTCTGCAAATGGGGAACAATATACACAAAGCCGACAAAAGAGATGGTGGATAGGAAGTGTCAAACAAGGACAGGGGTTTAAAGAGCTGCCGATTTTCAAACTGCCATCTCGATGGGTGCTAATTACCACAGGAAGAGACGAGGGATGCAAAGACAGATGCCACTTTTATGCGGAGATGCTCATTTAGACTGAATGAACGCTAAACCTACTGGTATTAACAGAGCCAGCTGGACTGGCATGGTCAAAGAGTTTGTGTTATTCCAATCCAGTGTTTTCTCTTCTCAGTTTCATGTTTGTTTCAATAATGCAGGTTCACAGTCGGTAGTGTGAATTGACCGGATCCAGCCCAAATCTCCCATGGCCCTTGTACACACTTGACCAAATCGAAAGACAGCCCACTTCCCCCCTTTTACTGTCTGTTGATTCAGATATTGTCACGTTGTCGGCCAGGAAATGTAGGCCTTTAAGCGAGAAGTCTGTTTTTATGTCCAGATTATTTAAGTGAGTTGTTAGGTAACTGTAAGTATCATAAGATTATAAATCAGTATCTGATATGTTTCTTGCATTTTAACTGATTGTTCATTTTATTTATTTTTACGCTATTTCTTATGCTTGGTATTATGATTATTTTATAATCTTTTTTTTTTTTTTTTATCTAAAGCACACTTTGAACTCCTATTGAATATGAAATGTGCTATACAAATATACTTGCCCTGATTCTAAAAAAGTGAATAAAGTCACTTGTTAGGCTAATAGTTAACATGTACAGATGCTCAGTGAAATTTAGCGGTGAAATCCAGTCAATTGTATGATCAGGAGTTTCGCTAGTGTTAAGCAAAATGTAATGATGTGTCCACACCAAACATGAACTGAATATATGCAACACGTTACTCGCTTTAGTTAACTCACAGGATGTTTTTTGCGTCATTCACACGAATAAACATAAAAACAACAACAATAAAACATTTTCTGATAACCAGACATGTCAATAAGCTCTTTGCTGACTGGATTATGCGACAACGCCTCATACAAATTTTCTGCTCCAGTTGAAAATTTTCAACTTGCGCTGAAAACACTATTGAGGCGAATACTGAGCTATGTCGAAAAACTCCCATATCATTTGACACTCCTTGCATGTTCACTTTGTAAACATTGGGTCGATACTTCTGCAGCGGTGTAGAATGATTTTGAAGTTGGAGGAGAAAATGAGATGTGAGCTTTTCAACATACCCTAACTGCATTGACAGTTTGCATGTGCATCGCAGAGCTAGACAAGATGAGCATTTAAGGTTAAAAGTATATAAATTGTACATTTATTTTTTTAGAAAATGACAGAGTGTTTCATTAGATGAGACCCTTTTTCCTCAGCTGGGATCGTTTAGAGGCCTCTGAAGCTTTAAACTGCATTTTGGAAGTTCAAACTAATGGGCACCATAGAAGTCTACTATATGGAGAAAAATACTGGAATGTTTTCCTCAAGAAATATAATTTCTTTACGACTAAAAAAAAGACACGAACCTCTTGGATGACAAGGGGGTGAGTAAATTATCCGTACATTTTTGTTCTGGAAGTGAATTTCTCCTTTAAGTAAGTTAAGCGCACTTTTAAAATATTATTTTAAATGTTGGTAACCAGTAGTATGTCGAGCTGTCATTGATTTTTCCCCACGCAAATAAATATAAAATAATTTATAACACAAAATGTTAAAAATGTATGGTCGCGCGCTTTTTTTGAATGGTCCAGTTCAAACAAATTTCTTCGGCGCGTGAACGTCGGTTGACGTTGGCGTCAAGCATTTCTCTGGAAAATTGCGGCTTCTACCAGGAAATGAAGTGATTTCCGCTACATTTTCTCAAAAACGGACACAATTACATAAAGTTATTAACCAGAGCGGTTACCAGTAAGAATATTACAAACTTTCTCGTCATGAAACTTAATGTACATGAGGAAGGAGATTGTATTTACATCCAAATGGAAATGAATCTACACGGAACTGAACCTAAAATCCAATGTACATAATATATAAACTACGCAAGTCTTCCGAATTCAGTCAGATTTGCCGACTAGAAAGTGCTGTTTATCTGCCTGTTACTGCACGTGGAACTGAGACGTCTGTCAACGGGTGAGTATTTGCTTTATTATTGTTTGCAGCTTTGTAAAACGATATATCATATGGATGAGACTTCTATGTTTATTAGCCGTTATAAGGATAAAAATACTAACGTGCAGTAAAAGGTAAAACGGCTTGCACTACAGACCGCGTTCGTAATTAAGATAATACATTAAACTAATATGGTGAGACACAGTAATTTGCAATATCAAGCAGCAAAACGAGCTGTTTTGTACAGCTAAAATTAGCTGAACATGGGTGAGACCGGAAGCCAGACCCAAGAAATTTAGAAATGACCACGCCTGCTTACTGGAAGAAATAAGGTTGGCATTGAGTGAATAAAGCGACATATGGTGTGTGAAACAGGTTAACACTTAACATTCTAGGACTAGAGCAGAAATGCTTCAAGATATGTCACAATCCAGTGTTTGCGTAATATCCTGTCTGCTGAACTGCAGATGTGTCCTTTGAAACTTACGATATCCCATGAATTTCTGTGAGTGGTTGGCGGTGGCTTTCTAATGGGCGTTTGTAAAGTAGCCGCCTAAATTCATTCATGGTGTCCATTTTTAAACTATGAATCCATTTACAGCATTGGAATCAGCATTACAGCATCCAGAACACTGTAGTCATTAAACATTTACTTAGTTATGAATAAAGCTCATTTAGTTTATGATCATTATTAGCTAAGTTAATGATGTCAAGCATGAAGGTCCACCGCTAAACATGGGATGTAAGCAACATAAAAGCATAAAAATAAGATCCTACAAATTTCCAAGAGCGCCTATTTAATGGTTGGAGAGGCTGAGGCTGCTGCCAAATTCAGAAGTATTTGCAGTATTATTTAAGTAACATCTGTCGTCTTTGTTTTTGCAGTTTTGATAAATTATGTTCATTACTTCTGATTTCTATATCCCCTAATCAAAAGAGTACCTGGTGTGCAAAAACTTCAGCATGTTGCCTGAGTCCTTGCTCCATTTCAAGCTTGTGAGTCATCTCTGTAAACTCTTCTGTAACCAGCTGGGACACTGATGCACAAACACACAGAAAAAATTATAGTGAATCTGTTGTTCTGTAGGTGCTCGTTAATAGCGAAATATATTTGACTGACTCACCTCTCTTCATTTTATTCACAGTCCTGCTCTGCTTACTGAGTTTCCTCAGAAGGGCCTCTTTCTCTCCGACCTCCAACACCAACTTAAGAACAGAATAAGAGTTCAATTCAGTGTGTTAGCATTTTCACATTTAATGACAAGACCCATAAAGATCCCTAAATTGAAGAAACGCTGTTACCATTATTGCCATTTTGGGGCAAATAGTTTTGTCATAAATCTATGACCACAACTGTATGCATGTCCCATTTTTAGGCACTAGGCCATTATACCTTTTCCTTCAAATCTTCCTTCTCTTTCTTAAGAAGCTCCACCTGTGCAGTGAGTTGAATTTTTTCCCCAAGTAACCGGTCTACAGAGGACTGTAGTTCTGTACAAAAAGATTGCAGAAAAAAATGAGCCAAATTTTCACTTTTTCTATTAGTGGACAGGTTTGTGGGAATACATATTTTTACTGCTTCCGAGGCTTGTATTGTGCAGAAATTCAGCTACCTCTAATTTGATTCTGACTCAAGAGAAGTGGATCTTCACCACTGCTCTCTTCCTCAGAGGCGATTTCAGAGCTGGGATCAGCCTCAGGGTCCAGGTTCAGGATGGAGAAGTTTTCCGGCATTTCTTGAATCAGCGGTAGAATAGCTTGGCTTTGCCTCTTTAATGCCTTGAAATCCTTATTCACCTGTGGGTTCAAAAGTCCCAAAGATTGAGAAAGGGTGGCATGATGTCTTTCACCATGTTAAGCCTCAATATCGCTTGCCACCTTATTTATTAATCCAGTTTGAACAATGTACTATATAGTTTTTCAAGGTGAACAGTGTATAGCATAATCTGTCCTTAAGTTGGGCTTTGGTTTTACTCCGTTTCATTCTTAAATAAAGATTCCAGCAATGCCATAGTAGAACCTTTTTTGGTTCCCTAAAAAGCCTTTTCTTAAAAGGACTTTAAAGGACATTTTTAATAATCTAAAAAACTTTTTCCACTAAAAAATAACCTTTTTGTGGAATAGAAAAGTTGCATGGATGTTAAAGGAATAGTTCACCCAAATCTGACAATTTGCTAAAAATGTACACACCCTCAGGCCATCCACAATGAATTTGTTTCTTTGTGGGAACAGATTTGGAGAAATGTAGCATCACTTGCTCACCAATGGATCCTCTGCAGTGAATGGGTGTTGCCAGAATGAGAGTCGAAACAGCTGATAAAAACATCTCAGTAATCCAAAAGTAATCCACGCCACTCCAGTCCATCAGTTAACATCTTGTGAAGTGAAAAGCTGTGTGTTTGTATGAAATGTGTTTGTGGATTATTGTGATTGTTGTATTACATCTTGAATAGCCTGAGGGTGAGTACATTTTCAGCAAATATACATTTTTGGGTGAACTATTCCTTTGAAGGTTCTTAGAGGAACCATAGCTTTCATTTTTAAGAGTGTTAAAATTAATGACTAATTTGGGAGAACTGAGCTTGATCATAGCTCTGATCATAGCTTGTAACCGATATGGGGGATGTGAAATAATCACGAAACAAATACAAGCCGTTAGACTTGTGAGAAAAGGGAAGTGTACCTACCTTCAGCGCAAAGGCCTCTGCGGTCTCCCTGCATGACCGCTCAATCTGAAACTGCATCTCTAACACATCCAGCTCCTTGAGCAGTTGTGCAGAGGCTGAAAGTAATTAAAAAAATCAAATTAGCGCATTTTTAGTGACACTTTTTCAGTAGTTTGTTGCACTTGCCAAGGTTTAGCCAATGATAGTGAGTTAAGATCTCAGTATGTCATCTATAATGAGACTCTTCCAGTAGATGAGTTGAAATATGATGATATTGCAATACCAAAAGACTCCCACAGATATCTCACCCTCCTCCATCCTTGAGAGCTTTTCATTCGCCTCATCTCGCTCTTTCTCCAGAATCTCGCACTGTATAGCAAATTATACAATGATAAACAGTCATTTTAAAACTTAATTGCACACTAAATCTATTAGAAAAAGCACTTAAGATTGTGGCAAGAAGGGCTCTTTCATATTGCTCTTAAGCAAGAATATTGTATGACCAAAATGTGTGGCATACAGTAAAGCACACAGTGTAGAATAGCATATCCCATAATGCATTCTTATTTACACTGAATTAAGCATGCAACAATGACATGTGACATTAATGTGCCATACTATTGTTTAAAATATCTATCATTGCATGTTGCATCCTGTTTTACATACTATTATTTTTTTAATAATGTACACTAAGAAGTGTTCTCGTATGGCATTGTGAACTTTCAGATTTCATTAAGCTGAAGTTACCTCAATGTCTCTTTCATCATCTGAAGACAGGGTGTTCTCCTCCTCAGAGTCTAACAGACAACTGCTTAAGTTTTCAGACTGTTCATCTGTTACATAAACTGTATTTACAGTATTAGTAATAGGCAGCCATTCTACTCTAAAACACAGCCTTCACATGTTTCTTCACTGAAGTTTTGTAATATACACCAGATGGATTAAATGTGATATTATTATTACACAGATATCTGTAAGATTGCTCATTTAGCAATATTCTACAGTCAAATGACCATTGTTTCAGATAATTCATTTTCTACATTGATGTGCTGACTTTTATCCTACATTGCTGATATGACTTTTACTATTAGCATATTTTATTACCCAGCTAATCCAGTAGACTAAAAAGCAATTTCGAAAGTTTAGAATGTTTAGGCAGTTTTTAAAATGAGAAAAAAGTAATTGTATCCAACCTGAAATTATATTGTCTGCTTCAAGATTCCACATCATTTCTCAAGATTCTTGTTAGCGTCTGTTCTTCTGGATCTCTCTGTGTTTCTGCGTTTGTCACTCTCTTTTTGACAGTGCACTCGGGAGGAAGAACTGAAACTAATTTTAGTGTACAGCTCTGCTTTTAATTCTTCCTATTTTGTTACGTAAATTGATACAAAAGTCCATTCTGCTGTGCCCTTTATGGTTAACTGAGTCAACAATGGCTGTTTAGAAAGGATGTAATAAAGTAACAATCATCATTTGTCTGTATATGTGTTCTGCCCTTGTGAAAACGTGGTCAGCCTTGGTTTAGTGTCACAGTGTTGACAGAACAAATGTCATTTTTTAACGTAATGCTTTTATGCATTTAGAAGATGATTGTTTGGCTTATGCACTTGCAAATTCCCCAACTGGTTGACTTTTACAGTGTAGAACTGATTGTTTTGAATGAAGTTGCAAAACTACTGATTAAAGAATTCAGTTGCAATGCAAAGAATGACAATAATTAATATCCTTAGCGAAGCTTAACTTTATAGTAAAGAACATGTCTTCTGTCTGGTATCTTGGAACCTGTTGATGGTTTCATGGTGGAGCTGTTTCACATTCCAATATATATATAAAATATACATTGAAACTGCATATTGGATAATTTACAATACAGCAGTTCTTGTGTGTTTTATATACTTGCAAAATCCATATTCTTTTGATTACCTGTTCCATTGGAAAACTGTCTCTGGTCAAACATTGTGACCTTGAAAGTCCAAGCCATCGTGTATAAATGCAAAGGTATGTAAAGGGAAGCGAGACAAGTCGATGCAGTCTGGCATGTAACATTAAAAATTAACTTATTCAGTTTGTTTGGTCTTAGAGTTATGCAGAGTCAATTGAAAGGCTGCCTACAGATTCAATGTGTCTTATGAATATTGACAGTATAAAGACAGATCTAATTTAGTTTCGATCTATTCTATATAATATCTTGCTCTGTGTTATAGAGAGATGAACTGCAGGATTATGGAAGAATCAACTTCATACACAGTTTTTCTAGAATGGGTGATCTCAGTGAACAAAACAAGCTTTATTATCCAATGCTACCAGAGCTTGTCTGCAGCATTCAGGCCCTTGAAATATATTTGCTATAGTAGATGCTTGACATTCGACAAATTAAATTTTTTTTTGTTACATTTTTCACAAAGTTAACTTAATTTAACTTCATGAGAATTTTTTTTTCTAGTGGATCTCCAATAAGCACAAGCTGTACAGGTTTATAATATTTAATATTTTTGAATAGTCATAACTAGTTTGTAAATATTTAGATTTAGAATAATTGCGACCCTATCACAAAACCAGTCTTAAGTAGCAATTTGTAGCAATAGACAAAAAAAAGTCAAAATATTGAAAATCATAAGGATATTAAGATCATGTTCCATTAAGATATTTTGTAAATTTCCTACTGTAAATATATATATATATATATATATATATATATATATATATATATATATATATATTTATTATGCATTGCTAAGAACTTCATTTGGACAGCTTTAAAGGCGATTTTATTTAGATTTTTTTGCACCTCCTGATTCCTGATATTGACCTATCCTTACAAACCATACATCAATTGAAAACTTATTTGTTGAGCTTTCAGATCATGTATAAATCTCAATTTCCAGGGTCACAATTGAGAATATTAATTTTTATGCTTTATTTGTATGACATTTATAGCATGGGTTCTTTGGTCAGCTTTTTTGTAGCAATATATAGTTAAAAAAAAAAAAAGAAAAACTAAAAAGCAGGGGAGACTGGGATGAATATTATTCACTTTTACCATTACTGAGCAGTTTAATTTGAAATGCATCCAAATTTTATGCTTGACATTCAAAACAATATGTATTTAAATATTTAAATGTTTTTTTGTTTTGTTTTTTAATTTCTCACATAGTAAAATGTTTTGTTTTTTCCTAAGGCAGACAGTTCATATTATTTTAAATAGTTATTATTTTAAATAGAGTGTCCATGACTAGTGTGTAAAATATTTGGAGTTAGAATAATTGAGAATAATTACTGTTTTGATATTGATATTGATATTAATAGAATGGATTCCTTGGTCATTTATTTCATGATTATTTGCAAAAGATCTTTATTAGAAACATCTGGGATCAATAAAAACTAGTGGAGACTGGGATGAATGTAATATTTACTTTATTACTGAGCAGTTTTAATTAAAATGGATCCAGACTTTAAGCTTGACATCCAAAAACACTATAATGGATGCCCAATGCGCACAAGTAGCATGTGCCAAATAGTATGAATAATTGAGAATAATTATATTTTTTATGCTTTATTGGCTGGATATTTATAACATGGATTATTTGGTCATTTATATTGTTTAACTTTATATTGATTAACTACATAGCACAGGAGAGTGGCAGTTTAAGTTGAAATGCATCTAAATATTATGCTTGACATTCAAAAATTATGAAATCCTAAATTTCTCACAAAGTAAAATGATTCTTTTTTTCTCAGACAGAGAGAAAACATTACTGAGCGTGTGTTGAGTGTCATCACTCTTCAGACTGAACAGATTTAGTCTTGCAGTTGCCCCTCGTCTCCCTTAACCATCACTTCTTTCATATCATTCACGCACATATGTATATGTCCTTCTCAGGCTTCCTATTTAAATCTGTGGCTCTTGAAACAAGCTACACCTTTAGGTATTTTTAAATGATGAATTAAGACATTATTTTGTGCCTTCATGGACATTTTCTTCTTGTCAGGACATCCCCACAACATGGTTTTGTCAGCTTTTGCTGTTCTTCTGGTGATCTGTTCTGAAATTTTGCCCCCAGCTTTCCAAAAGCACACATACTCAGAATGCACCATTACAGAAATGAGAGTACATTAGGATTAAACATGACGTAAAGAGGCTGACTGATAGGGGGTCGCGGCTGGGTCATTGGGTCATATTATCATACCACGCAAGGGGTCCGATTTTCGACTGTTTACCCAAACACAAACATACAGCGAACATTGATTAAATCAGTCGATATCAGCTGTGCGCTTTACAACATAAAGGGCTGGGGTTTTCTCTTGTTTTGAACCGCATAAACCGAACATCGTGACAGAAAACAGAGTGAGAGGGAGGAAGAGGATGGGTCAGATTCAGGGCTGTAAGATGCGACGCGATGTGACAGGGCAGCCTGGAAGATATGAGTGGCCCCTCGGTGACTTCACTGCGCTTTGCAAACAACCTAAACTTGGTGATGCCAGAAGGGCAGGTTTTATAAAGGAGACTAGCACTTTCTGTACTGCAATGGAAGCTTGTTTATGAGCCGCTTGTCAAAAATAACTATTATTAATGAATAATTTGTCAAACATTATTATTATAATTGCATAATTTGCCGGAAGCAAGGACTTTATGCACTTTTTGATTGGCAGTAGCAGTCTGTGTATGAATTATTTGTCAAAAATAATTAGTCAGAAATAACTATTATTAATTACCTGTTTTTTTTTTTCGTCATTTATTTTATTTGAAGGATTTACAATAAAGGCTTATAAAAGAGCTTATTTAAAATACTCAGTGACAAATAATGTCTAATTAAACATTAATAATTACTAATAACTACTTAGGGGAGACTAAGACAAAATCTCTAACTGAAGAGTTCAGATGCAAAACCAGCTAAAAGACATCTCGGTCAAACATGAGATAATGATACTGAGTGAATGCTCCTGACACATAGTATACGCCCCAGTCAGAAGTGCCAGTACTTACATAGAAACCTATACAAAGTAGCCAGAAAGAAATGCTCATTTTTAAAGAAATACGTCAGATGGATTTAGCTGGTTTTGCATCTGAACTCTTCAATTATTCTTTTCCTGCCTTTCAAGCACTGCTGTTTTCTTTAGGAAATACAAATCTAGCTGCTATTGTTTGGCTGTAATGTAGACATTGTCAATGAGGCAATGATAAGGGTATTGGCTTTTCAGTGGTCATGATTGCACTTGGCCTCTAGGTGGCGCTCTGGTCTTGTGAACTGCAACCTGTTGCTTGTGTCAGATTATTTCACCTTCAGCCAGGAAACTTTCAGCATGAAGTTTTAGCTGTTATTGAGATGAATGCAGCTGTTCTTGTTATTAATTGAGTTGGTTGATGTTTGTTTACTTCTTGATCTATTATCATGATTTATACAGTTCTTACTTAATAGTGTTCCATTTTACTAGAACTGCCTATAAATATGCTTATTTATAGCATTTTCCAAGTATAGGATATAAATTTGGTGTCCCATTACTATTTTTAAGCTACTAAGGCACAAATAATCCTTTTAGAAGTAATTATTATATATATGTTTGATAAACAATTATCTAACATAACATTTTTAAAGACGTAAAACAATTTGGCCTGCCTTACCCCAGTGGTCCTCACCTTCTTTAATATATCTGTTAATTAAAATTTTACAGCAATATCATTTTGACATTAACATGTAGAATTAATATTCAGTTCATTGTAGAAAGATGTTTTAATTAACGTTTTAATGACCAAAAACATATTTAGAAAATAGGTTTCACGTGCAATCCTGTTACTGCATTAAAATCTCCCTTATTTAAAAAACATAGATAGATAGATAGATAGATAGATAGATAAGGTGTTTTATTAAAACAACCCCATAAGTTACTTTATTTTGATCCTTTTTAGCTTTCACATAAGCATTTTACTTAATTAAATGACAAATTAAATTATCTCATTCAATTCAATTCAATTATCTCATTGAAGTAAATTAAACAAATCTTAATTTAAACTTTTGAATGCCTTATTTATTATTATTATTATTATTATTAAAAAATAAATTAATTAATTAATTAAAAAAAAGCTTTTAATTTAGGATTTTCTTGAATAGTTTTATTCCATATTTTGTAGCCTGTTTATGGAAAGTGTCTTCCGGTCAAGTGCTGTATAGAAATTTTCTTAGACACGATGTGATTGGGATGATATGTGACCCTGGACCACAAAACTATTTGTAGCAATAGCCAACCATACATTGTATGGGTCATAATTATCGATTTTTCTTTTATGCCAAAAATCATTAGTTTATTAAGTAAAGATCATGTTCCATGAAGGTATTTTGTAAATTTCCTACTGTAAATATATCAAAACTTAATTTTTGTTTGGTAATATGCATTGATAAGAGCTAAAGTCGATTTTCTCAATATTTAGATTTTTTGCATCCTCAAATAGTTGTAACTCAGCCATATATTGTCCTGTCTTAACAAGCCACACATCAACGAAAGGCTTATTTATTCAGCATTCAGATGATGTATACATTTCAATTTAAAAAAAATTGACCCTTATGACTCCCTTATGACTGGTTTTGTGGTCCAGGGTCTCATATTGTCGTGCACGCAGTGGTACAGACAGTATGTCACAGTCTTTTAAAGATGCTGGCTGGGACGGAGGAAGGTATCTAGACAGGCACATGGTGGCACAGACAGACCAGCCCTGTGTCCCGATGGCGACGTCACAGGAAGCAACGTCTGGCCCGGCACACAGTGGTACAGTCGCCAGACAGCTGTGACTCATGAGTGAAAGAAACATAGACATACAGTGAGCAGGATGATGGATGAAAAGTAGTTGTCATGTTAACTGTTGATTTATTGTGATCCTCAACAGGGGAAAAAAAACAGGAAGTCCCAGCCAACCAGCCTTTTTAGTGGGTGTGATTTGTCCCTGTAGGGTATCAGCCACCTGTTTCAGTCCACGTTTAAGCCCCTTTAAGGCCTTTGTCTCCTCCTCCGTCCCAACATCCGTTCACTGAGCAGGATGAGGATGTAGCCCCATATCAGCAGGAGTGAATTTATGTAATCCAGCCCTATCGCTCGCCCTCTTGTTCTTCTTCCTTTTTTCTAGATTTTTCTCGTAACACTTCTCCATTCGGCTCAGTTTCAGTTCACACTCTTTATCTGTGTAACAAATAGCTGTACATTCTTATCAGTAAGGCTTTTGCTGCTTAGTTGTGTGTGTACAAAGAAAATAATGCAGAACAACTAACCCTAACTTCAATAAAGATAAAGTACACATTAAAAAAATTTTTTTTTCTTTTTATAAATAAAGTTATGAATTATAATTTTGTAAATTGAATTATAAATGTAAGTTTTTTTTTTTTGTTTTTTTTTTTTAATTAACATTTTTATTTAGCAGGGATGCATTGAATTGATCAAAAGTAAGAGACAAAGACATTTATAATGTTACAAAGGATCTATATTTGAAATACATACTTTTCTTTTGAACTTTCGATTCATCAAACAATCCTGAAAATAAAATGTATTACGGTTTCCACAAAAATATGAAGCAGCACAACTGTTTTCAACATTAATAATAATCAGAAATTAAATAATCGGCATATTAGAATGATTTTTGAAGAATCATGTGACACTGAAGACTGGAAAAATGATAGAAATACTTAGAAAACAGTTATTTAAAATTGTAATAATATTTCACAATTTTACTGTTTTTACTGCATTTTTGATCAAATAAATGCAGCCTTGGTGAGCAGAAGAGTCTTATTTCAAAGATAAAATACGAGACATATAATGTGTGAAACAAACAGAAAGTACAATTAAGGTAAATATCTCTGAACAGAATATTTTTAATTTCAGTAAAGCTGTAATTTTGTTAAACTGTCTTTACCTTAATTTAGTTGCGTTGTTTTAGATGATTTTCTTTGTACACAAGTGTAGTATTCTTAAATAATGCATATAACTATGAAACATTAAATTTGAAATTAGCATTTTGAGATTTGAATTAGATTTGAAATTAGCATTTGCAAATAAAAGACTGTCATTTTTTTTCCCCCAAAAATGTTAAAATGTGGTTGTCATGTATGGTAGTGATTTCACCCTGTGACTCACTTCTTATTGGTTAAACTGACAATGCAACACTCCCCTCTTACTCCAGAAGAGCGATAGTACAGCAATGCTGCACAGTTTGGTGAGATAAAGAGACTCCCTCTTTCTCTCTCTCTCTGGTCTCTGTTGGGACTCTCTCAAACCTCCATTAGTTCTGACGTGCAGGACCACTGATTCCGTAAAGGTCAGGACCCCGCGCAGCAGGTCTTGGCAGGGTTTTAGTGCAGCATAATCACACATCTGCGTGCCAGAGTCCAGCGCTGCCCACTGAGTTCCTCTTCCTCTCCTCTGCCGCTCCGCAACTTGCTCTCACACCCAACAACTCATAGCCGGCACTCAAACGTGCAGCTAACTGGACAGAAGCAGCCTGTGCAGCTGTCCGTCTCTTTTGTGCATGTTTTGTTTTTGTTTTGTATCATTGTGAAATTTAATAGCAAGTAGTGGTGTTTTTCTGCACAAAACACATTGCCAAAATGCTGAGGTGTTATTGTAGTTGTCAGGCTGGTGCCATGTGGTTGCTAGGGTGTTCTAGGTGATTGCTATGGGGTTTCTAGGATGGTTGCTAGATGCTTCTTCCCAACTACCCATGCTGTCTGAGGTATCATTATATTTGTAGTTTACTCACCCCCTTGTCATCCTCCATCTTCAGTCGTAAAGAAATTATGGTTTTTGAAAAAAACATTTCAGGATTTTTCTTTATATAATGGACTTCAATTGTGCCCCCGATTTTGAACTTCCAAAATGTAGTTTAAATGCAGTTTCAAAAGGCTCTAAACGATCCCAGCCGAGGAAGAAGGGCCTTATCTAGCAAAACGATCAGTATTGTTTTTTTCGAAAAATAAAAATTTGTATACTTTTTAAGCACAAAAGCTTGTGTAGCACAGGCTCTGGGAGGCGTGTTCTTGAATGATTCGTTCATTTTGAACAGATCTTTAATGTGACTCGGGAAGAACGAGTCGTCTCGGGGAGTGATTCGTTCAGTCGCGTACGCGCAACATCCTATTAGGTTCTGTACTAGAATTAGTTCACCTGTTTCGAGTCTTTGGGTTTTTCGAGTCGTTCGTTCATCTTATGGGGCTGTCACTTGATGAACGAACGACTCAAACCCGAAAACTTGTCAGATAAGAGGTGAGGTGAGCTAAAAACTAAGATAAAAAACTGAGACTAAAAACGCAGGTAAACAATGAATTAATCTTTTCTGTTTCTTATAACATTATAGTTTTGTCTTGTTTGTAGTGTGATCAACGTTTGTGTAAGCAGTAGATGTGTTAGGGAAGTAACACATAACATTTTAATTATATTTTGCTGAAATGAACGAAATGATTCAAAAAAAAGATTTGTTCATTTTGCTGAATGAGACTCAAAGGTCCGAAAATGATCCGAACTTTCCATCACTACTACGAATCACGTCTAAGTTCATTGTCTATGTAGTCCGGCTCAAAAGGGAAAAGAATGGCGAAAAACTCCATCTTATTTTCTCCTACAACTTCAGAATCGCCCGACATCGTTGTAGCTTTTTGTTTGTAAACAGCGTTTGACTTACTTGCACTTTGTTAGTCTTTGCGCGTTCGCTTTGTAAACACTGGGTCTGTAGTTCCGTGTGACCTTTCGACGTGATTCAGTAGTACGTAGTGTCGTGAACACGCATCCCAGAGCCTGTGCTACACAAGCTTTTGTGCTTAAAAAGTATATAAATTTTTATTTTTCGAAAAAATGACTGATCATTTCGCAAGATAAGACCCTTCTTCCTCGGCTGGGATCGTTTAGAGCCTTTTGAAGCTGCGTTTAAACTACATTTTGGAAGTTCAAAATCCGGGGGCACAATTGTCCAAAAGTCCATTATATGAAGAAAAATCCTGAAATGTTTTCCTCAAAAACCATAATTTCTTTACGACTGAAGACAGAAAGACATCTTGGATGACAAGGGGGTGAGTAAATTATTTGTAAATTGTTGTTCTGGAAGTGGACTTCTCCTGTAAGTGAAGTTTAACAAAACTATATTATATAACAAGTATATTTGTTTTGTTTTGTTTTTTTTACTAAATAAATGAAAATATTTGTTTAGTAAGGGAATGTGTTAAATGCAAGTGAGTAGCAGTGTTAATGTAGTTTGCATAAGTGTGTTTGTCTTTTAAATGAGCGGAAACAACTTAGTAAAGCTTGACAAGATGCATGTTGTCTTGCTGAACAAGTTACTTGAATTTGGAGAGGATATGGAAACGCCACACACAGAGCCCCTTTTTTGTGTTTTTTTATTTTTTTTTTTGCTGGCTCCCACTAGTGCCACCTGCATTTTTGTTACCACTGCCAAATTCTGATCATGTGACTAGTGTAATCCAGAGCTCAATTAGAAGAGAGGATGAAGTTTATGCCTGTGTTCTGAATGCTATACTAAGTTGAAACTGTGATATTTTCTTGATCACTGTGCAGTCAAAACTTTTTCTTTCTTTCTTTCTTTCTTTCTTTCTTTCTTTCTTTCTTTCTGTCTTTCTGTCTGTCTTTCTTTCTTTCTTTCTTTCTTTCTTTCTTCCTTCATTCTTTCCTTTCATTCTTTCCTTTCTTTCTTTCCTTTCTTTCTTTCTTTCTTTCTTTGAATGAAATGAATAAAATAATTCGATTAAGCTCTTGGTGTAATTTTAAGATGGATAGATAGAAAATAAGAAGTTTGCCCTTTTACACTTTTAGTCCTTTTTTGTTTAATGAAATTAATTTATTTATAACTAATTTTATTAGTCAAAAAATAAACATACATTTATTCATTTATTTATAACTGATATTTTATTAGTCATAACACTGTCAGAAAAAAACATTATTTATTGCTAAATCAAAACCTCATTTGGTTACTTTTTTTAACTATATTTTGGTTAATTTAACTAATTAAGTTTCACAACACTTTTCTCTACTTGTCCTTTGTTTTTCCTCTAACAAAAGCAGTTAATTCTAATATTTCTTTTTATATTTGAGATTGTGAGATTTTTATTAGTCATAATGCAGCCAGAAATGAATAAAATCATTTAAATAAGCTTTTGGTGTCATTTTAAGATAAATAATAGAAATTTGCATTAGTCCTTTTTTGTTCAATGAAAGCTATTTATTTATTTATTCAGTTATTTATTAGTCATAAAACTGTCAAAAGATAAATTAACATACATTATTTATTTATAACTGATATTTTATTAGTCAAAAAAGTAAATAAACATTGATTGATTGATTGATTGCTAAATCAAAAACTTTTTTGGCTACTATTTTTTTAACTATATTTTTGGTATAATTTTAAGACTAACTAACTGAAAATTTTAAAACGCTTTTCCTTACTTGTCCTCTAATAGAAAAAAGTTTATTGTAATATTTATTTTTATATTTGAAACTGTGAGATTTTATTAGTTATAATGCAGTCAAAAGTGAATAAAATCATTTGATTAAGCTTTTGGTGTAATTTTAAGAGAAATAATAGAAATTTACATGACACTTCTAGTCCTTTTTGTCAAATGAAAGCTATTTTTAATTTATTTATTTAAAACAAATAAACATTTATTTATTTATTGCTAAATCAAAAACTCATTTGATTACTTTTTCTTAACTATATTTTGGTATATTTTTAAGATTATGCCAAAGTAATAAAACAAAACAAAACAAAAAAAAAACAAGTAATTTTCCCTGCTTATCCTTTGTTTTTCCTCTAATAAAAGCAGTTACTCTTCATATTTATTTATATTTGAAACTCTGAGACTTTATTAGTCAAAAAATATTTATTTACCAGTTGACTGATTTATTTGCAGCTAAATCATGGTAAATGGTTCTGATGTTTTTAAAATAACTTTAAGAATAAATCATTTCAATTTGCATAACACTTTTCCCAACTTATTCTTCCTTTTCCCTCTAATAAAAGCATTTACTTATTTGTTTTTGACTGCTCGTATTTCTAGTACTTAATTTTCTCTTCTCTCAGCCTTCCACAACTTCCTGAAGCTTCCCATGCTGCTCCTAGAGTGCTGACGCCCACCTTCCCCCTGCGGCCAGGCGGCGGCTCTCGGCTGTTAGTGCCTGCCAGGCCTTCTTGCCTCTTTTTGTGGTTTGCACAAAGGGGGCCGTTGCCCTCTCGCAGGCTACGTTACAGTCTGTCACATGAGGCGGACACTCTAGTCCTGCCGCGCTTTATTTGCTGTGGCACTGCAGATTACTTCCACAGTCTCTGTCTGCGCTGCACATCCAATTCAATTAGGGCCTATTAGTGCTTCACCCGCCTCACCGTACACATACAGCCCCCTCTCACTGCGTCCGTTCATATACCACGTCTGAAGAGCACATCACTAAGCTGAAAATGTGTTACTCTAATAAGCATTGAAATACACTCAGATGTTGAGTGACTATTTAATTAATACTTTTTCGGTATTCAAAGGCTTTAAGTGTATGCACATACTTCCACACACTTCAAAGAGCTTATTGCAATGCATTTGTAATCCTGACTTGGAATTTGATCAATAACGACATGTCTTATAAAGCAATAGAAAGTTGCTTCTTGCTGTCGTTTAAGCAGAATCATATGTTCAGAAATTGATTGTTGATTCTTGTGCAAATTGCAAAGTTAAGCATGACACAAGGTGATTGTGTTCAGTGTTATTTTAGTATTCAGTATAAAATTGAAACTAAAACAAAAACTATTTAAAACTATTTAAAATTTTTAGTCCAGTTGGCAAGGCTTATTTTTTTTATTTTACTTAGTACTAAAATAACTAAAACTGAAATAAAAAAAATGCATATTTTAGAAAACTACTTAAAATTAAAATAAATAGGAAAATATAAAAATAAAAACTGATTCACAATATGATTAAAAACTACAATAGTTTTAAAAACTATAATAGTTTAAAGTGATGTATTATAACTAATAAAATCTCCCAGTTTCAAATAAATAAATAAATATTAAAATTAACTGCTTTTATTAAAGAAAAAAGGAAGGACAAGTAGGGAAAAGTGAAACTTTTGTGTTGTGAAACTTTTCAGTTAAGTCAGTTTTATACCAAAAAATAGCTGAACAAAATATTTGTTTTAACAATTAATAAACAAACAAACAAACAAATGAATACAGGTTTTTTTTTTTGTTGTTTTTTTTTGACAACACTAGAATGAATCAAATCTCAAATAAATGTTTTAAATAAATAAATAAATAAATATTTGCTTTCATTAGATAAAAAAGAAAGACTAAAATTTATATTATTTATTCTAAAATTATCCCAAAAGCAAATGAGTTTTTGATTTAACTATAAATAATACAAAAACACAATCTTCAAATAAATAAATATTTTTTTATTTATTTTGTACTCCATTATGGCTAATAAAATCTTTTTTAAGAAAGAAAAATATTTTTTGACTGCACAGCAATCAAGAAAATATCACAGTTTATTCCTAATTGTAAAAAAAAAACACTGCTTGTCTATGAGATAGTATATTCATATTTTTGAGTTTGTTTTTGCCTTTATTTAATTTTAGTTGGTTTATATTTTAATGTTAGTAAATTTTGTATTAGTCATGTTTTGTTTTTAGTTTGTTTGCATGGTTTTTATTCTTGTTTTCATATTTGTTTTTATTTATTTTAGTACATTGTTAAATTAGATAAAAATTAATTGTTTTTATTCTTATATTTTATTTTACTTCACTTAAAATTTAGTTTAATGTAAAAGAAAGTGTTTAATAACTTTAATAACTCTGATGCAGCAAACAGAAGAAACTGTTGATATAAGACTGAAATGCCTTTGCAAAATGGAAAAAAAAAAACATTATGCAAGTATCACATACTTGTTTTTTTACATTTAAAGAAATTGATTTGATCCATAAAGAAAAATTCTATACACAATCACTTAGAAAAATACAAACACTCACAATTGCACAAATTATGTTGCGCAAGTTATGTACCAAAGTTAATTTTATTTGTTGTATTCACACACTCAAATAATGATGAAACAATTTTGGCCCTGGCCCATTCCATCCCCCAAACTCAGCCTAAGGATGCGCATCACTGCTCCCTGGCATGATTTTCGGACTCCATTGTGTGGCTTTCATTGTCCTCCCTCCCTTGAGCCCAAAAACTCTCGCAATCTTTCCTCTAGTTCACTGCACGCCCCCTCCGCCCGGCCTCTGCACACCTGGTCCTGACAAATTAGTGCGAGAGAGAGGGGGCTGCTCGGGTCTTTAAACATTCCGATGGAGCAAAAAGTTAATGATGGGCGCTTCAGTGCGGCTGATGGACGGAAAAAAAGGAAATTGCTGGCAAGCGACCACAAAAGAAACAACATACATTTTAAAAAAAGTGTCTTTATTGGCTTTCATAGTTCCGTGAAGCACCTTTAACATCTTTAGAACCTTTCCATTCCACAAAAGGTTCTTTATAGTGGAAATAAGTTTTTAGAATGTTCTTCAAACTAAGAAAAAGTGGCTCTGTTAAGAACTGTTCACTGAAACCAAAAATGTTTTCACAGCATCACTCTCTGAATGTTCTTTTTACTCAGTTTGACACTGAGCTTTCTTTCTCTATGCATAGCTGCAGTATTTGGTATTCAGTTATGAGGAATTATGTTTAAAAACAAGTGGTAGAATTAATTCGAGACAAGCTAAATCAAAAACTCTTTTGGTTTTAGTCATTTTAAGACTAAAAAATTGAAATTTGCACAACACTTTCCCCTATTTGTCCTTCTTTTTTTTCCTCTAATAAAAGCAGTTCATATGCCCGCCTTCTCTACAGGGTCTAATCTGGCCTGACAGCTTCCTCTCGTAATTGGTGCTAACACCCAGATGGACGGGGCTCTAATTTGTCGTTCCCAATAAAGAGAGGCGGCTGAGGGGGGCGGTGGAGAGGGGGGAAGCCTTGATTTGTTGGTTATAGATACAGAAGCCGTAAACACCCCAGGCCTCTGGGCCGACAGTTTGAGCAGGCTTTTGTTCACACGTTTGTTCAAAAGAAGCGCTCTTCCCAACCTCCCCCTCTTCCCGCTGCCCCTCTCTCTCTCTCGCTTACACACACATAGTCTATTCCCTCGGTTTCATTCAGCCGTTCCTCCGTGCAGCTCTATAGCCGGTAGTGTAGTGGTGGCGCGCATGAGTCTGTGTGTCGTTGTGGGTGTGTGGATGGGTGGCCATGACCTGAACGTTTTTCCAGGGCAACTGCTTGACCTCTCACTATTAATGAGGCCACAGGCAATGAGCTCTGGGTCAATGGTCAGGTAGAGAGAAGATATGAGGTGTTTCTCTGACAGCAGACGTGTAATTAAAGAGATAGTTCACCCAAAAATGAAAATTCTGTCATTAATTACTCGCCCTCACATCGTTCCAAACCCACAAGACCTTTGTTCATTTTCGTAACACAAATGAAGATATTTTTGATGAAATTCGAGAGCTTTCTGACCCTCCGTAGACAGGTGTAGAACATGCATGTGCTGCACCTTGTTTACAAGCAGAGGAACGCACACGTATGCAGCGTGCTACTCGATAATGGTGGCAGGCAGTAACTGAGGGGGGGTTTGGGGATGTTGTGCACAAAAAGTCTTCTCGTAGCTTTGTAAAATTACAGTTGAACCACTGATGTCTCATGGACTATTTTGTTGATGTCTTGGTTCTTGGTATCTTTCTGGGTGCTCTATTGTTCTATATCATCTATCTATCTATCTATCTATCTATCTATCTATTTATCTATCTATCTATCTATCTATCTATCTATCTATCTGTCTGTCTGTCTGTCTGTATCTATCCGTTTTTCTGTCATTTTGTCATTCTATATACCTATCGATTGTTCTACTGTTCTGTCGTTCTATCTATCTATCTATCTATGTATCTATCTATTGTTCTATCTATCGCTCTGTCGCTTCTATTGTTCTATATCATCTATCTCTATCTATCTATCTATCTATCTATCTATCTATCGTTTTATCTATCGCTCTGCCTTCTCTGTCATCTATCTATCTATCTATCTGTCTGTCTGTCTGTCTATCTATCTGTTTTTCTGTCATTTTGTCATTCTATCTATCTATCTATCCATCTATCTATCGATCGTTCTGCCGTTCTGTCGTTATATCTATCATTCTATCGCTCTGTCACTCTATCTATCTATCTGTCTATCGTTCTATCTATCGTTCTGTCACTCTATTGTTCTATATCATCCATCTATCTATCTATCGATATATCGATATTTCGTTCTATCTATCGTTCTGTCTGTCTGTCTGTCTTCTGTCTATCTATCTGTTTTTCTGTCATTTTGTCATTCTATCTATCTATCTATCTATCTATCTGTCTATTGTTCTGTCTCTCTACCATTCTGTCGCTCTATCATCCTATCTGTCATTCTACCATTCTATCTATCTATCCATCGTTCTATGTCTATCGTTCTATCTATCATCTATCAATCAATCTATCGTTCTATCGTTCTATCATTCTATCTATTGTTCTATCTGTCTATCATTCTGTCATTCTGTCATTCTATATCTATCTGTCTATCGTTCTATCTATTGTTCTGTCGCTCTATCGTTCTGTTGCTCTATCGTTCTATCTGTCGTTCTACCATTCTATCTATCTATCTATCTATCTATCTATCTATCATTCTATCGTTCTATTGCTCTATCGTTGTATCGCTTTATATATCTATTTTTCTTTCTGTCTGTTGATCTGTGTTGTTCTCATATAATTTTATCATTCTGATGTTCTGTCTGTCATTATGTTGTTCTGTCTCTCGTTTCTGCCATCCATTCATCCGTCTATCCATTTCCAAATAAACTTTTGTCAAAAAAAAATTTGTCATCAAAGTTTGTCTTGAATTAGTCATAATAATTACTTAAAGTTTACTTCAGTTTGTTTTAATTAATTTCCTAAGGTTCAAATTCAAGAGACAGTTCTGAATTCTGTCTGTAGTCAAGAGGTGTCATCGTTGTACAGCCTACTTGCATGTCGTACCCAAGTTTATTAGATCCATGCCGCAATGATTTTATAGGATTGCTAAAATCGTGCAGTCTGTAAAAAGCTGTAAGTTTAAGAAACAGACTGCTTGATCAAACAGACATTAACTTTAATGCACAAATTCTAGAAAATTTAACTAAAATGGATGTTGGATGGGTTGCATAAAGCCTTCAGGATGTTCTTTCAGTGGTCAACTCTTAACAGAAAACTGTTTGATCTGTTTGTAATGATTCATCAGTTCATAGTACCATTGATGACAGTGAACTGTTTAAAAACAGATTATTATACAGTAAAGCGAAGACTGCACTATGAAATCACAGCCCAGCTTTTGAAGTAATGTTGTGTGAGGGCCGCGGTTCAGTAGTGCATTACACTGCACTGTGCAAAAGAAGCTGGACATAATACAGGGATGCAAGGTTTAATTGATTTTGAACAAATGTTAGAGGACACAAAGCAAATTCATGGTCTCTGTGGAGGAGTCTTGATCGCACAGATGGAGAATATGCGTCCTTGGCTTTTATACTAGGACTTCATGTGAAAATTGGGGTCATTGGGTCTTAAAAATAGGTGGATTTAGGTGAGGAATTGACTTGTTCTCAAAGAAAAGGTGACAATCAACGTTTTATTCAGCACACTGAGGTTAACGTTTGCAGAAAGCCAAGAACACAATCTTTTTTATTCTAAAAATTAACAAATCATTGCAGCATTGTGGACTAAATGTGAGAAGCAGCCTAGGCGTATATAATAAGTGGCATAAGAAATATGAAAGGTTAAAGACTAAAATATATATTTTCCAGGCTAAATAGTATATGAAAAAAATTCCAAAAATTGACGCATTCCCATCTTATTAAGTGAGTTTGTCCTAAAGAGTTTTAGAAGAAACATCTGAGACAAAGTTCACCAAACAGTTACAAATCAATAAAATGTCACGTATATGGGCCATTCTACAGAACTGGTGCAAACTGCTGTCCCACAACCAAAAAACACATTTAAAAAGCTTTTAAGTATTCAGTGTTTCTTAGATGTTTATTAAGATCCTTCTATTATTTATTGAAATAATATTTAAAATAATAATAAACTTAATATATATAAAATCATTTATTGGGTACTTTCAATTGGGAGACGGCTGTCCCGAACCCTGACCCCTAAATTTTAAATTATTAAAATGATATTGAAATAATTGTTTAATAATTGTTTAATTGTTTTTCAAAGTATCCTTTTGATTGTTTTAAAAAGTGAAGTTCAAACAAAAATGTTTATTTTGTATTTTCTTTGTAAATTATGAAACTTTATGTAAAAAAAAAAAAATAAAAAAATAAAAAATGTGTCCTGCATTTTTCGTGTCACAGTCTATTGGCCGAGACTGATTTTAACTAAACCCATACATTTATGATTAGGAAATATTCCTATGTCCCCCTCTCTTATAGCTACAAGGTGTGAGTAGGTAGGTCTCATCATTTTGAGGTAAATGTGTTAAAAAAAAACTGTGTGTAACGTCACAGAACGTGCATCCCAGAGCCTGTGCTACACAAGCTTTTGTGCTTAAAAAGTGTAAAAAAATGTATTTTCCAAAAAAATGTGTGGATTAGCATCTTTTAACTAGGTTCAAAAGTATCTAAAATTGTCACTACCGAAACAGTCACGACCAAAACATTTGGTGTAGTTTCGGTAGTGACATTTGTTTTTTGGGTGTTATCCCATAGAATTGTCACTACCGTAACATGTCATCATTTCTTTGGTAGTGACAAAAGAGAATACATAATCCTCGTATTTGTGGAAATAAACAAAATTTTTGTACACTTTTTTTTCTTTTTTTTCTTTTTTTGCTTTTTGGTATGTTTTAGTAGTGTGTTGAGTATGTGAGTTAAAATTCTGTAATGTGATGTCGTTGCTACCAAAGCATTATTGTCACTACCAAAGCATGGGATGTTTTGTCAGAAATAAAGTATACTGAATTATCAACTAAAATATTATGATTATGAGAAAAAGATTATGATGTTTTTGGTCAGTGTATATTCAAACTAATGAATCCTTAATTTTGAAATCAGTATGATCAACTTTTTGCCTTTTACAAAGAAAAATTGGATTCTAAATACAACAAATCTCATAAATTACACTTGAAATATTGTTAAAAATGTAATTATTTAATTATATATTTAACAATTATGGAGTTATTCATTTTTTTAAAAGTTAATAAAATATCAAAAAATATATATTTACAATATAGATGTAAGCAAAATCTTCTAATTTAATTATTATTACTGTGTTTCGGTAGTGATAAATTTGGGGAGAGGACAAATATTCCAAAACTTTCTGAAAATGCAATATGAGAATTAACGGCACAATTACTAGAAATGTTAACTTGGATATGATACAATTTGCATACATAAAATTTTTTTAGAAAAAGACATTTTTTTCAAGACGTTTCCATCTTTGACTTTGGACCAATTCTGCAGAATGGCCCATATATTTCAGTGTCATTGCAGTGTTTGCTTCACGTAGCTCAACAAAGCTTTTATTGTACCTAGGTGAAGACTCATTATAGTCTGGACTACTTTGTTAAAGGCCACCAAAAACGAATTCTTTGTCTCCACTGAGCCATCAATATCAGAAACTGCTTTAGTTTCTCTAGTGTTACTGAACAAACAATGACTCTCCCTTTCCTTTCACCAAGGTGCTCTTCGTTTTAATGCCGTCATTCTCCCTCTCCGGCTCTCAGGAAATATCTGTGTTGTTGAATGAGCAGCTGTTCTCTCTTCTCAAACCCAAACGTTTGCTTCTCATTCTGGCTCTCTGTGAAAGGGCTCCAGGTTTGGAGTGGTGCTCATCTCACAGTGGACCAAACCTTTCAACTCAATCCAGACTAAACACATACACACATCTCCTGTGTCTTAATGAGCCATAAAAAGAAACTAGCACAATCCTCTGCTTGGTTATCGGCCAGTGCAGTCCTAGTTCACTATTGGTTGACCTCTAATCACTATGAAGTTTCTAAATTGTTTGGAATGGTTGATAGGGTGATGGAATGCAGTTGTTAAGGTTTCAGAGTTATTTTTATCACATCACTATACAGTTTCTACGGTGTTTCAGGCACTAGTTCTAGTTGTTAAATAAGATTAGTGCCCCTTATTGCTCTTTTTATTATCCACTTTCTGAACAAAGTCTTATTGCTAAGAAATGCAACAGCAAACCTTTTCTCATCCAAACCCACGATTTCAGATTTCATTCGTGCAGCACAAATGAAGCAGGACAAGACATGTCCTGAAGTTTAATACTTCGGGTTAGGGGTTCGTTGAAGGGATCGTCTGATCATTCTCTCCTTCATTGCATGCCTTCTTCCTCCTCCTCTCTTTCTGAGGAATGCGCTATCATTCTTTCGTGGCGGGGTCGGGCCACTTGCGCAAAGTCTGTCAAAACAAGCAGCCTTCATCTTTCCTGAGCTGAAAAAATCGGCTCATGCTAGGAGGCTCTGCTGAGCCGGCCGGGCCCCGGGGTCTTCCTGTAATTAACCCTTATAGCGCTCCCTCCTCTCGCTAATCCAGAACCTTCACAGCTGATCCGTGCCCCCCTCCCTGTGACCTCTGACCCCGCGCACCTCTCCATGGGTCACATGACTGGTGCAGGTGTGGAGAGGACCCCGGCCCCGTTGCCCCCCAATTAGCGACCCTAATTAGTGACGAAACCTCCTGCAGGGTCACTGAACAGGGTCTAGGGAGCGTAGACCGGCAGAATGAGCGGGAGGGAGGAAGCGCGAGAGAAAAGAAATCGCACAGGAAAAGGGAGGGTGGCGGCGGTACAGCGATGCGTGGTTAAAGGCGTGAAGGCCAAAACGGCTTTTACACTGAAAAGGAAAATATTGCAGTTGCTGATGGACAGAGTTGCTTTAATGGGGCTCTTTTTTTGTCAAGGTGGCGTTTGAATTGTTGCCAAGCTGTACTATTGAATGCGGATAAATACAAAGTTTTTATGTTCTCTTTCGTTTTTCTTTGAAACGTTCTGGATTTAAAAGTCCAGCGGTATTATGCCATTTTCTTAAAGGGGTATTTCAGCCAAAGAAATGAGAGCTCTGTCATTATTGACTCGCCTTCGTGTCATTTCAAAGCTGTTTGCTGTTGAAAAATGCTGTTGTGAATTAACAAGGCTCGCTGGTTTGAATATGCTGAATTGAGAATGAGATTTGAGAGATAAAGCAACAGGAATGATTTCAGTTTGGAAGTTTATGTTGCTACAAAGCAGTAAAATGTATTACTTATGTGCGTGAATAAAAACTAACTATTAACTGTTTGTTGTAAGTTAACTTGTGTGCTGTAAAAATTGTACTGCAAAATAAATTTTGGAAGTGAAAAGTAAGAATTTATTGTAACAATTTGCATTTGGTATCTTTCACTACACAATATATATACATTTACAGGAGGGTAACACATCACATATGTGACCCTGGACCACAAAAACATAAGGGTAAATGTTTTGGAAATTGAGATTTATACATCACCTGAAAGCTGAATAAATAAGCTTGATGTATGGCCAAGATAAAACTATTTTATTTTATCTGGAATCTGAGGGTGCAAAAAAAATCGAAATATTGAGAAAATCGCCCTTAAAGTTGTCCAAATGAAGTTCTTAGCACTGCATATTACTAATTAAAAATTCAGTTTTGATATATTTATGGTGGGAAATTTACAAAATATCTTCATAAAACATGATCTTTACTTAATATCCTAATGATTTTTGGCATAAAAAAGAAAAATCAATAATTTTGACCCATACAATGTATTTTTGGCTATTGCTAAAAATATACCCATGCTACTTAATACTGGTTTTGTGGACCAGGGTCACATATGATTTGTATTTTATTATTTTTGTATTTATTTATTTATATATTTTATTAACACTGTGCACTATCTATGTGCCTGAAAGCACAGTATTTTACAGTAAATATTTGTCATGTTTGGTCAATTTAACAGGATTTTTGTGGTGTATCATCTGGGTTCAGAAGAGTTGGAAATGAGTGCATTAATCATATGAAAATAAGTTTTGGTTAAAGTTTAAGAGTGAGTAACTTAACTAAATATTTTGAGGCTGAGTAAATAATGACAATTTGTATTTTTGATTGAACAGTTGTAATATTAAGAGTAACTATACAATATACATTCCATTTTTTTATATGAAAAAATAGACTTCAAAAAATACTTCAAAAAAAGCTTGATTTTTGACAGTTGTATATTCATTTCATGTGCTGGTAGATCACGCTTCTGTTATATTTTGTGCATTATCACATTAATAAGTTTCTGTGTTTGATTTAAAAGACTTCTTTTTGTTTACTTGTTTACTTCAAACAATTTTGGTTCTGTGTCAGGTCGCCACTTGATGCTCAATGTCAAATCTGAGTCCTGAAAACCAATGAGAATGACTGTCTTAATGAACGCTGTTCCTATCACTTGAGTTTCTCACCCAATCCTTTTTTTTTTTTACCTACACTAAAACCACCAGGCCACCCATCCAGTCACAGTTCCCTCCATCCGTCTACTCCCATGAAGAAAAGATGCCAATCATTTTAATTGGCACCCTGGAGTTGATTGTCCAGGCGAGACTCTGAAAGGGAGAGCAGTGCAGGGAGGAGATCGAGGGGACTAAACATGTGGTTAAACATATTGTGTCTGCTTGTCCACCGTTTCCTGAAAAATAACCGCGCCGCCCCCTCGTCTGCAGAAAAGAGCTGGAGGTTTTAAGAAAGACGGGATAGAAGAGCAACTTAATGCCTGATCAGTCTAAACTGAGATAATAAACATCCCTATAAATATCGGTATAGTGCTGTTTTGAAGCACTGTGTATGCATGTATATGTATTTAGCAGCGACTGAGAGAGTCAAAAAATGACACACCAGTAGGCAAATTACATAGACATATATTTATATGCATATGAATAAAAACACATGTACATATTGTACAATATCTTGGCTTTTTAGCCAAACCATGAGAAAGGCTCTTTTGCCACAGAACACAAACTTTTTTAAATAAGTGCAAATAGTTAATGAGACAAAGAATTGTAAAGCGTTTATATTTTTTTCATTCATTTTTTTTCTGTAAGATCACATAATACAACATTAAAATACTGTGCAAAAACTCATATATTTACATACTGTTTAAGTGTTTTCTTATTTGTGAGAAGCTGGTGCCATTATGTCACTTTTTTAAATTATTCTTATTTTTTGACACGGTCACACAAATGCTGTACTGCCAAAAAGCTTATGGCTTACTTACACATAATCTTTGTGCCAGAACAAGAGCACTGACCCTTAACAATGGAAGGAAATATGGAGGTGAGATAAAAAATAAAATCTTTTCACACAATCACCGTAAACTCAAACCACATTTTACAATCATTTCTGTGGCAATGTTATTTATATATACTGTCTTTGCTTGTTCAACATACTGTGAAAACATATTTCAGGCTTATGGTTCACAGTTAAGGAGGTAAACAAGTTTTGCAGTGATGGTAAAGGTCTTCATTACTCCTTTCAACGCCTTTTCAAAAGCTTAATTTCTTAATCTACAACTCTGCTGTTTTTTCAAATGGAGTTGCTCCATTAGTTTTTTTGCCTTCGGTAATCAACACATCATCATTGTTTTAGGAAACCGAGTGTGTGATGAGTACGGGTGTGTTTTTGTCTCGGAAGCCTCGACTAAATGCGCTAGTGTTATGAGCTGGTGTCTGGTGGCTAAATGATGCAGCAGTGAATTATAAATAACGCTTATAGAAAATAACCCTGTTCGACAACAACTCCAACGAGAATTTTATGCACGGTCCATTTGCAATCAAATACCAGATGTATAAGAAGCTAAACCCATGTCCATGCCTTCTTCTGAAAGCAATGGCAGAGCAACTCAAAGGGAGGACTAGTTTACCCAAAAATGAAATTTCTGCCATCATTTACTCACCCTCAAGACTTTCTTTCTCTGTCTATGCAAGTACATGGAGTTTTCAGGCTTCAAAAAGCAACTTATTATTGTCGTTACTCTAATACTCATCCAAAATGATCATATGACTTGGAATTTGGAATACAGAATATCAGTCATTGCTTTAATGTTTCTATTTTGTGTTCTTAGAAGATCTAGCATTCCATGGAAGTCGATACAGGTTTTGAAACAACACAAGGGTGAGTTAATTATGCAATTTTCATTTTGGGTTTTACTATTCCTTTAACTGTCCAGTCTACAATACTTTAAGAGGATAAAAACAGAAAACCTTTTTTTTTGCCAAGTAATAAAAATATAAAAATGGTAATTGCAACTAATTCAACTTTTTTTTCTTGTAATTGTGAGTTTATATTTCACAATTTAGCCTTTTTTCTCAGAATTTTACATTCAACTTTTTTTCTCTGAATTCTGAGTGTACATCTCACAGTTAACTCACAACTGCAAGACATAAACTCACATTTCTCACAAGTCAGAATTGTGAGATTTAAACTTGCAACTGTGGGGATAAAAGAATTGTGAGATAAAATTTGCAGTTGCCTTTTTATAAGCTTTCGTGTATATAGCAGCTGATAAACTTATAGGCCACTGAATATGCCTATTCACACTTCAGGTGATCAGAAATCATTTTTTTGTGAGAGCTGGAAATTTAGGGGTGTCAAAAACTGTAGAGCAGCAAAGTTAAATGGAGTTCAACTTTATGGAAAACAATAAGCTTTAAAATCATAAGCACTTTCAGTGATTGAAATTGCTGTCAGTGTGAACACAAAACAACCAAGTGCAAAGGTCTCTTCAGTCTAAAGCAAAGCAAAAAAGCACTTCACATGCTTCAATGCAAAATACAACCCAGCTCGCTTAATGCAAAATAAAAGTCTGAGAAAACAGATTTCAGCTCAACCAGACAGTAATGATTTCGCTCAGCACGGATACATCTATTTTGTGACCCCATATCTTGTTTGTTGGTGTGTTTTTTTTTTTTTACCACTCATAGGTAAAACCAAATTTTGTCCCAGTGTGAACAGGCGCATAAGACTGTTTTCATGTGAAACGCTCAGGCCTTTACAAGACACAGGCTACAGAATCATCTTTTGAATTATGAAATGTTTGCATGAGTGTTAGCCTAGCTTTGGTGCACGTCTTGATTGAATCAGTTCAGAAGTTTGGAAGTCGTTACCGTGGATGTCTTTGGCTGCCTTTCAAAAACAAAAACGGAATGTTTGGGGAATTTTTAAAAACTGATGCATAAAAAAAAAAAAAAACTGATGCATGCTGTTCTTACCAATGGTAGGTTTTGAGTGAAGAAGACTGGGAAAATCCATTAACGTAAAGTGCATCTGATTCTAGGTCATGAAAAAATGCTGAATAATTTTGGGTTGTAATTCTTTAGTCATATTAAAGCATGTGCAAGAGCACCAAACTGACCTAACGGCTCTGACAAGACGCTTAGCATCCATAACTAATACTGACATGGGATGACAAAGGTCATCATTTGGGATGGTGAAATTTTTTTTATTTTTTTTTATTTCACACAAAACAAAAAAAGTACTTTCATAGTGTTCGTTAAACAATCCTTCTATCAAAGTACTTTTTGTAAGTGTCTGTTTTGATTCAGTTATGTAACCTGCAGACGGTGTCTGAATGATGTGCACATACTATGAAACTAATTCTATGCATGCTCAATCAGTCATTAAGCATTGTTTAAGATCTCAAAGAATAAAATCAGGTGCTGAAGACTCTGAAAGGTGGTTAATCTTGGAAGTCAATAATTAGCCCTTTGCATCGTTTTGGAGGCAACTCTTTGACAAGAGGAAGCATGTTAACTAAGGGCAATGGACCGTTTTTTACATTTCTAGCATTCTCAGAAGTCGCCGTAGTTGGGTGAATTTCTATTGTGGTGAGTGGAAACTACAAGAAGTGTATTTTTTTGTGTTCTCATTTGCCCCAATAGTGAAAAGATAGTGACTTCTATGACTTTTCAAAAGAGGAGAAAATTGTACAGAGATTGATTACGTTGATCAGAAGAGAGAAAGATGTCAAACTTGCTATCAGTCCCACTCATGCAGCAGCTTTAACCACTTCTCTGAAATGTAAGGTCAATGAAAACCTTTATAGATTTACGATGCTAATAACTGGAAACGTCATCACAGTCTGTGAAAAGGGTCCTTATATTGTTATTGGGCCAATGAAAGCATCGCTTTCAATTGAGAATTTTGTGTGTTAACCAGAGAAGAGACATAGTTTAAAGAGTTGTGCATTGCAACAATGTATCCTTGATGAGAAACACACGTGACGAGCACTTTTAGACGCAATTATTTTGCATTTTGCTGAAGACCTGTGTAATTTTCCACATGCTCAGATTTAATGTCACATCACTGCTAAATGAATAATTATTCGGTCCGTTGAATTCTCATTAAGACCAAGGTCTAGTGCGAAATTAATGCCACAAAAGTTGTCAGTGCCTTGTTATTGTTACTGTACGTCTTCACTTACCTAATTCTCTCATTCTTATACTTTCACACAGACTCACATATATATCGACAAGAAGCTCCCCAAAGTCAATTAATTTAGAGCAGCATAAAACCGTACCACAATGTTGATAATTTTTTCGTAATTTTTCTCATTTTTTAACACCCATTTGGAAACAAACTTGAGAAATGATTTAGCCTTTTACAGTTACAGTTACATTTACAGCGGTTTCCATCGTTCACAAAGAATAAGTTCCTCACCACACACGTAATGCAAAAATGGAAGGAAACCTGTGGATGACGAAATCCACCGAACACAGCGATGCTTAATTACAGGCTTCGTCCCAAACGCTCACCTCTCCTGGAACAATGGAGTCCGACCGGCCTCGGTTTGGTTGTAGGCACTAGCGCAAGAGAGGCCGTCGTTCAATCTCTTTCTGATAGCTTGCGAACCATCCGGTTGTTCACGGCACAGGTGAGACCCCTGAGACAGGTAGAAGGGGGAAGGTACCAATCGGTTGGCAGTGTTTTTAGGAAACCGTCTTCTTCCCATTTAACTCTCCGTCCTTCCTCTCTATCCTCATGTAGGGCTCGAACGCTGAGGATCCGCACCCATATCCCGATGGCAGTTCGTGATGGGTGCCGCCCAGGAGGGGCATGGTAAAGCAAAGGGAAGGCGGTGGGACCCCGAGGCGCGGCGAGGGCGGGGTGCCGGCTAAAGAAGACAGCGACAGTCCGAACGTCCCGCCCGCCGCCGCCCCGGGAGGCGTGGTGCTGCTACTCACCCCAGAGGAAGTGGATACAGACGGGCTGCCCAAGAGCGAGCCGTTGCCCGGATGAGTCAGCAGTGGGTTGGGTGGAGGCGCAGGCACAGACAGTAGACGCCCCTGTTCAAGCAGCCGCAGGATGTTGCACGTGGCGAGCGATTCGGAGGTGGACGACGACCGCTTGTCGGTGTCCTTGGTCTGGTCCTTCTTCTGTTTGGTGCGGCGGTTTTGAAACCACACTTTCACCTGTCAAACAAGAGCGCAGGTTGTAAGAGAAATGTATAATATAGCCCTTTGATTCATTAGCTTCACCCTGGTTTCCTCAACAAAAATCCAATAGGATTTTTCCATTGGCTTTCCATTGACTAAGCTTCCAACAGCTCTTTCAGTCTTGGTTTAAATTTAAATTCCTAAAAATTTGAGTTGAATAGTTTGCTAGAATGCAATTATATATAAGTTTACTGATGAGTAGATAAGTTTACCAGTTTGACATAATTACGTTTAATGTGCCCGACAATCTCTGTAGGTACACTCTCAGAAAAAAGGTACAAAACCAGTCATTGGGACGGTACCTTGTCACAAGGTACACTTTTGTACATTATTTACCTCTAAATGGTGCATATTAGCATATTTAAGTTACATATTAGTACCTAAATAGTACATATTAGTAACTAAATAGTACATAATAGTATCTAAATGGTTATTATTAGTACCTTTTGAAAGGGTACCACCCCAACATTAGCTTTTGTGGGGTTTTTTTTTTTGAGTGTAATTGATAATTAGTAGCTTTACATATGTGACCCTGGACCACAAAACCAGTCTTAAGTAGCATGGGTATATTTTTAGCAATAGCCAAAAACACACTGTATGGGTCAAAATTATCAATTTTTATCAACATCAACCAAAAATCATTAGGATGTTAACTAAACATATTCCATGAAGATTTCCTACCATAGATATATCAAAACTTAATGTTTGATTGGTAATATGCATTGCTAAGAACTTCATTTGAACAATTGTAAAGGCAGTTTTCTCAATATTTAGATTTTTTTTTGCCCTCAGATCCCATATTTTCAAATAGCTGTATCTCAATCAATCAATCAATCAAATTTTATTTATATAGCGCCTTACAACAACCAAAAAGGTGCCCAGGGCGCTTTCCAGGAGAAAACAAGACTCACATCTCGGCCAAATATTGTCCTATTCTAATAAACCATACATTAATGGAAAGCTATTTTATTCAGCTTTCAGATGTGTAATTCTCATTTCAGTTGACATATCTGAGTGGTTTTGTGGTCATATTAGTACCTAGTTTGCAACATTCAGTGCCAAAATGCACTGTTTTTGTAAAGGTAAAGTAACTGGAAGCCAATGACACCGAAAGTGTCACAAATTAAAGGTAAAAACAGCCACGTCTACTCCTAAAAAATTAGGGTAGATACAGTGACTTTGGGTCAGAAATTATTTGGACACGTCTCAAAGCAGCTTCACATTAATAAACGGGAAAATAACTGTTAACATTGCAAAATTCACCGATTATGAAACATGTCTATAGCATGTATTGTATGAGTGAAGTCATTGTATGTGTCAAATTTAATTTTTAGGTTAGGGTTTGAAACAATGTGTTTTAGCAAGGACCACTGTTTACCACAAAAACAGGGTTTGTCTTTTCCGCAACATCGACACATACGGGATGCTGTACCAAGGCTTCTCCTTATGGCTTCCTCATAAGTTAAAATCAATGAAGCATGTTTGAAAGTGCACTGAACTTGAGCTAAAGCACTGCTGACCTCAGGTTAAAAAGTGCACTGAACTCTGCATGTCCTTGTCCTGCATGTTTAATTGATACAGTGCTGCTTCATTGAAGAGTGTATTCTGGGGTCGACGACGGGTCGAGATCAAGCTCTACTCATAAACAGAGAGAAAATCAGCCCTATGAAAAATGCATTTCATCCTGACCGGGTTTTTACCTGTCACCTGCTGCTTTGTCCCACCCTGGGGACCATAAAGGAGGAGACTCCGCCATTTTCGACCATGCGTACACGCAGACGCATCAACACATCGCAAGCTCTCAGAAATGCACATTCACACTCATTTTCTCACTCTTAATGTTTAGTGCTCTAGAACATGGGATGATTGAGGTTCAGATCCCATCGAGCAGAGCACTTCACACTTGCCTGCTCTATGAGACACTTTTGACGCTTTTCTCTGTATATGGATATGTCCATGCACAAAAAAAGGATTTTAGCTTTGCTGCAATTGCTTTAGACACACGGACGTACAGAACAATAGCCGGAAGACTATAATGGCTAGTGATCTGTGCAATACTTGATGCTCGAGGAAGTGTGAACCAATATTTGCAGTTTATTTTACTTCTGTTATGTATTTTAGTGTGAAATAGGATATTTAACAAGAAAAAACAAGGGCAGGACTTCTATTTACATATATACAGCATTCATTAGGAGTCTCTAAGAACGGATGACCCCAAGACCTGTATTGTTTATGGCAGTATGTTAAGCACCTAGTGGTGACCTCGATGACGACAGCAGCTCTTACACTTACAAACACAATCTGAAAGTTAATTTCCATTGTAAACCTAGAAAGACGCTAACAGCTGAATAAAACCCGGGCCAAACAGTTTTGCAAGCTGAGGTCTATAACACTGAGATCATGGACTCGACAAGGCCATTAGTGTGAAGATAATGAGATTGTGGAGTGATCCCATCAAGCTTACATGAGCATGCTGATGCTGTTTTTATGAATAGTATGTGTATGAGAGTTTGCAATGTATGTATTTACATGCTCAGTATATTTAAAACTTTATAAACTATGTATGCATACTTCAGATTTTGCATTAGCATCTTTTATGTAGGCGCTATAGTGGGCGGAGCCATCTGTTTCAGATTATAAACTCAGCCGTACAGCGACTTTACAGAAAGTAAAAGAAAAAAAAAATAAAAAATGGGAGAGAAAAGGTGAAAAGCAAATCTCTTTCATCATACATCTACACTATTGGAATGAAATCCTTTTTAATGAGATCGAGGGTTCAACGCTGGGGCAGAGATTACTAAACGCAGGATCTGCATGACCTGGATTTGCTCCCTGGCCCACGGCATCCCAATCCACTCCACGCTCAGAATCAGCACAATGCACTGGTGCAGAACGAGCTCCAGTACGTCAGTTCATCAAATAGTTTTGCCATCCTACTGAAGTTGATGCTGTAATTGGAGCTCCTACATTCTCCACCATGATCTTCTCTGTTTATGTCGTTGTTTTGTGCATGTAGTTATGAATGATGATAATGTCATGAACGGTAGTCAGGGTGAATTGTAAACTAAATTTCACGTGAACAACGAGGTTGTAAGTCTGTTCAGCGGAGCTGGTTCATGAAACATGAGCAGAATGAACTTTGTGAATGAACTGTGTGAATTGTTTCGTATATTTGTACATAAATTGATGCATTTTACAATTTTACATATATTTTTACAAATGATTTACACCCAAATTCGTACATTCTAGGGCAAAGTCTGTCAAGACAAACGATGGATAGATGGATAGAAACACAGATGCATGGATGGACGGTTAGATAAAAGGATGGATGGATGAATGGATGGATGGACGATAGTTGGATAGAAGGATGGATGGATAGAACAACTGATGGATGGATGGATGGATGGATGGACAGTTAGATGATAAAACGATGGAAGGATGGATAGACAAATGATAGAAAAATTGATGGATGAATGGATGGATGGATAGAAAAATGGATGGACAGACGGACAGTTAGATAATAGAATGATGATGGATACATGGATGAATGATAGATGGATAGAAAGATGGACAGTTAGATGGTAGAATGATGGATGGATAGAACAATTTATGGATGGATGGATGGACAGAAGATGATAAAATGATGGAAGGGTGGATGGATGATGATAGATGGACAGAACAATTGATGGATGAATGGAAATGGATGGATGGATGGATTGATGGATGGATGAATGGATGATAGATGGACAGAACAATTGATGGATAAATGGAAGGCGGATGGATGGATGATGATGGACTAAACTGATGGATGATTAGAAGGCAGATGAATGGATGATAGATGGACAGAATAATTGATGGATGAATGGAAGGGATGGATGGACAGTTAGATGATAGAACAGTGGATGGATGATAGATGGATAGAAAGATGGATGATAGGACGATGGACGGATGTATGGACGGACAGAAAAATGGATGAATAGAACAACTGATGGATGTTGGATGGATGGATGGATGGATGGATGGACGGACAGTTAGACAACAGAATGTTGGATGGATGAAAAGAGAGAACAATTGATGGATGGATGATAGATGATAGAAAGATGGACAGTTAGTTGATAGAATGATGAATGGATGGATGATAGATGGATAGAACAATGGATGATGATGAAAGAATGGATGGATGGTCAGTTAAATGATAAAACGATGGATGGATGCATGCATGATAGATGGATAGAAAGATTGATAGATAGATGATAGAATGATGGATAGATAATGATAGTTGGATAGATAGAAAGATGGATGGATAAAAGATGGATGGATAGATGATAGATGGATATAAAAATGGATGGATAGAACAATAAATGGAAGAATGGATGATAGATGGATAGAAAGATGGATGAATACTAGATTAAAAAAATAAATTAACAAAAAAAAAAAAGTAAAAAACGTTTGTAGCAAAAGAGTGAGATGAGCACCTGACCATCTACTGATCTTTTTGACATCTTTATTGACCCCGTCCAGACATTAAACTGTCCACTAACTGATCCCATACATGTGATAACGGCATGCAGCGTGGACCGCGATGTGGCTTTCTTGTTATTCGGTGACTCCTCTGTGACCTCTCTTCTTTAAAGAGCTTGTAGGTCATTAATCTCATGCATCTCTACTGAGGGATTTTTGATTTAGCCGAAGCCTGAGTTGATGTCTTTAGAAACTCTCTTGGAACATATGCCACAACATATGGTTTATTGTGAACATACTCGTGCTGTTATGTCCAGTTAAATGTCATACACACATTCTATAACACGCAGCACACCTGTATTGTAATGTGGAAGGGAAAAGTGGGGGGAAAATGTTTGTACCTTCTCACTTTATACCTTAGGGTACCTCCCCAGTGACAGAACTGTACCTTTTTTTCCGACAGTGTACCCAATTACACCTGTTTACCCTCTTTCCCTCGTACCCTGACCCTTGTTGCTAGTTTTACCGAAGCACATGTTCACACAAGTTCAGCCAACGGTCAACACTGTCTTACCGAGGGCTGGTAGATAGGGCTCTATAATCCTCCTAACAGCGAAAGCATTTGCACTATTATTAGTTCCCTTCCCCCAAGCACTACTGGATGACGCGGCCCATGTGCATATGTGATCAGGCAATTAGGCTTACAGTGTGTGGGCAGATACTGAGAAATTATGCCCTCCCATTGGATTAAAAGGCATCCCTGCTGAACCACAGCACCTCTAGTGGTCGACCTTCAACAGCACAGTCTAACAGAGCTCTCCACTGTGATGATGCATTTCCACCTTAAATATTTTTTTTAGATTTAAATCATTTAAAATTATCTCATGTACATTTAAAACATTATACCTTGTTATATAAATGTATTAATATTGTTATATGTATTATTTTAAATTATTTATTATACATTTAATATACTATACCTTGTTATATTAATATCATAATATTTCTATGCTAATTTATATTGTAAATATATAATTTAAAGAATACTTTGTTATTTTAATATAATAATATTGTTATTAATTTATATTTTAACTATATATACACTATTGCTATATATAGAGAGAGAGAGAGGCTTTTGCATCTGAACTCTTCATATACTATATACTAATATATATATAAATCAAGCACCACTAATGAATATTAACTAGACCTGTCAGATCTGGGAATCTTAAAGCAGAGTTGTAGATTTCTGTTCTCTCTGATCCTATCAGATAATTGTATTACAATCTGGCTGACGAATGACAAACCACAGATTTACATGCACACACTGCTGGCCCCTCAATCCCATCAACCTTTCCGCTCCTCTGAGGCTTGACCAGTGCATGCTGGTTTAAGTCCTAACGTTTTCTCACAGTCGGCTGTCTGCAAAGTATTAGATGCAAAATACAATTGAAACTGACTACTAACATTGTCTCCTAACTTTGTCTCTTTGAGTGCTTAGATTGTCTGAACCACTGTCTTTCTTTCTTTCTTTGTCTCTTGTAGATCTCCTCTTCACGCCAGACGTTACGTTACTTTACATGCTGTCTGGGTGTCGAAGAGAACAATGAACAACGAAAGCGTTCGTTAGGTCACCAGCTCAGCAGTGGACATACAGCAAGACACGATTATCAGTGAGTAAAAAGCAACCAGAAGGTCCTATCTATCTATCTATCTGTAAATATAATTATGTTACTGGAAGGTTTTTCCTTCTAAAGTTCTTGCTTCAATCACTTACACTTCCCGTTTGTTCATGGCTTACACAATCTTTCATCCATTAAATCCATAGCTTTATCATGAGGTGAACTGAAAGCAACAAAAGAATGGTACAATGTTTTAAGCAAAGCCCAGGGATCTTGGGAATAAAGACCACACAGTGGAGCCACCAGTTGTTACATATAAGCACAAAATATTCAGACAAATAAAAGCTGCATTCAGTTCATAAACATTCATCTATATGTTCTTAGGTGGTTTTAATAATATCAAACACAAAAGCATTAAATGCATTCTCTGAATTAGCTGCGCAGTTAAGGTAATTACTATTTGGTCGTTCTCCCGTGTAAACAGAAAATAAAAAGTTGCCACATTATGCTGATTGGCATCGGCTATTCTTCACCAAACAATGCATTCCCATTTTAAAACCAAGCAAAATCATTTCATATGTGGCAAGTATGAGTCTTTCTGTCCTTGACTGAGATATTTTATTTAAAAAGACAAAGAAAAGAAAAATTGCTAGGCTGTAGCTTGATTAACACAAAGATGCTGAGAGCGACTAGTCAACAACATCCCAGTTTAATCTAACATATTTCTAAGTGAAACAAGACGTTTCTGTACCCAAAACATTTCTCTAAACCTTAAGAAAAAACACAAAAGGCTCAAAAGGGTGAAAGTATAGCTCTAACAAAAGAGAAAAAATACAAAAATGGTATTCTTACATTATTAGCATCTCCTTAACTGAGATATTTTATTTAGACAGACAAAAGAAAAGAAAAATCACAAGGCTTTTGCTTGATTTTTACAAAACCAGTGAGGAAAATATGGCCAGTGTTGAAGCCAACACCATCCTCAACACACTTCAAATAATCTAACATGTTTCTAAATGAAACATTACTGCAAACCCTAATTTAAAGGCATGTTTTTACAAATAAATGTTCCAAAAAGGGTTTTTCACAGCAGTGTGTTAAAGAATTATTTTTTAGTAGTTTGAAGAACACCCTAAAAATCTGTACAATCTTTATGGAATGGAAAGAGTCCATGGATGTTAAAAATTCTAAATGTAACTAATAAAGAAACTAATAAACAAACACAAAAATGTAAAACAGAATGTTTCTTCACCCAAAATATTACTAACCCTAATTTCAAGGTAAAAGGAAACACAAAAGGGTCAAAAGAGCCAAAAATGACAAAAATTGTATTGTTATATCATTAGCACAAGACTTTTTGTGTGCTCACGTCCATGAATCGTGCTTTGTGGCAACATGCTGCTGGTTGTTTTGATAAAAAGATTGCACATTGACTCGCTCAAGGCTTTCAGAACTGGCAATTTAATTCTATTAAAGCTGCTGTTTATCACCGTGAGGACCTGCAAATTCAGGCACATTCAGATTTAAATGTTTGCCCGCTTTGTTTGTACATCAACCTCACCCCAAAATCCAAGTATTTATTCAGCCAAACATATTTGCGACCTGAAACTTGCTGCGAAAACCTAATAAATCATAATCTGACTGTGCTGCCTTTCATCAAAAGGTCCTGGTTGAAGTCAAACCCTGCATTCTGTTTATGTATGTTAAGGTCACACTGATGGAAGAGTCTCATTGTGCTCAAATAGAGAAGCGCTGAGGTGAACCGTCACTCACTCGGCTAATAAAAAGCTCTCACTTTAATAAGCACAAGGAAACAAAGTGCTGCACAAAACCTGTTTATTTCCTCACGCTTTAAGCGGACGGGTCAGGACGCCACGGCTCAAGCCGTTCTTGTTCTTTAATTTATTTTTTCTGTAAGCCTCTACTTTTGCTCTCATTCAGTGATGCCAAGCCATCAAAGCACAATTGAAATAAGGTTAACAGTTATACTAAAGCCTGAATAAAGGATCCCGTATACAAATTAACAGCAGTATCTCAGATAATAAATATCTAGCAGACATCGGATCTGCTCCATGATCGATGAGTCTACAGGGCCTGAATACCCCATACAGTCATGTGCTGTTCGGATCCCTGCTGTGTTACGCTGGAGCGGGGAGCCACCTGCTGGGGACTGGGTCTGAGGAAAAACCCATATTTTCATGTAAACAAATAGGGAATTCCTATTACTTTGAAATACTGTACATTTAGTCATTTGCCCCATGCGTATAATCCAACACAGACTAAACTGAGCACCTGAGACCTGCAGGGGAAAAGTTGAGCTGCTTTTAACCCTCACAAGGTGAGTCATCTTCATCCATGACAACGAAATGCAGTTTATCAAAATTAAAAGTTCAATAAACTCATTAAGAGTACATGATTGGCCCCCAAGAGTGATTACCAATATACAGAAAAAAAATATGATAGTATTGTGGTACAGTGATGATGCCATATAGTAAAACTGTGGTACAGAATGCATATCATGTTCATGCAACATACTATCCAAACATCATTAAAATCTATCTATCTATCTATCTACTCTGACTAGCTACTTCTGATTAATGTTATACATTTTCTTTAAATTTAAGGGAAAGGGCAGGCTCTAGTATCTTCTGGTTAAATTCGATCCAGTTTGAAGATAATTTAAACACCTATTCTCTGCTTTCACAAGACTGACCACTTTCTTTATTCCTATTAAATCATCATGACAGAACGAAATCAATTCTGCGGTGAATATAAAGGCTGGACTTAATTATCCCATTCGAATTAAAACAGCAATTGACGTAAGAAATCACGGCTTTTCGAAAAACGTCAAAAAGAAGCTTAATGCATCGTCACGAGTCCTTGAGTCCATTTAGAACCACATTGATTGGGTTTGAAGCCAAGACAATCAAATACAGCCTTCGTCGTTTATTTTCGATAGATTTTGACCATTGACATTTTTATGATGTCTGTCATGACAAAAGTTTCTTACGCACATTTTGTCTCTTGGGAGATGAGCACAAACTCAAAGACTGTGAAACGTTTATCACGATAGGTTGTAAAGATCTGGTCGTGTTATATTCCGGAATTTATAGTACATTTCTGTACGTTTCATCGCCACTGCAAATGTTTTCACAACCGAGGCGCAACAAGTCGCCTGTGCGCGCCTGACAAGAGATGTTAGTCTCTTTTTCCCTCTAGTTTTTTGCGTCAGTTGCACAAGTGCAAAACTCGGGAGTGCATGATTTCTGTGCATGATTGTAAATAATTAGTATGTTTTTAGGATTAAATACATTTCGATAAAACTTTATATTATATCACATAATATTGTGAAGTCTTTCTATATTGTACCTACGGATGCCACTGTGATGCCAAAGGATATAAAAAAAATGCGCATTAATTGTAAAAATATTTTGTGTAGACACGTGATTATCCAAAGGCTCAAAACGCTGCATGTGCATAACTACAGACTCTTTAGATTAGCTCTAATGTTCTTCCTCTTTCCAAAAAAAAATGTGGAAATTATATAAAAAGATGTTTATATAGATAAATACTGCGGTGGAATAAACTGAAATGCACATTTTGCAGTCGCGTTTTGCATATGTCCAAATAGAAGCTGCTGCACCAAGATAATTTGTATGAGAATAAATGAATATGAATAAGTATTAGCACTCAGACTGTGTTATATATGTACATTTTAAAAGCAATTTCATTAAAATGAAAATGGTATTTAACATGATTTATTGAGCGTCTCCAAAGCCATAAGTTTATCACTTTGGTCACCAGCTGGTTCACAGTTTTACTGTATACAACGGAAATGATTTCAGAGAAACGATATAAGTATATATCATTTTATTTAGACTATTTTTTAAAGAAAAAAAAAAAAACTTAATGAAAGCGAAATATGCAAATAATTTTCTAATAATGTACTCTCGTACTGCGTCTGATGGTTTTTGGCTCTTTATTCATAAACTGGATTCGTCATATTGAAATGAAGAGTTCATGCTGCTTTAACAAAACTTTTGATACGATTTAAAGACTCGTTTTTGCCCTGACCACGAGTTCTTCAGACTAGCACCGGTGTGGCTTTCAGCGCATTTCTTTAAGTTTTAATTTCAATGAGGAAATGTATATCCTAACTGAATATTAATGCGCACAAGAATTCTATAGAATACATTATTCTATAGAATATATCTATATTTTGTTTCTATAAGTAATTTTGCGAGAGCCAGTAAAAATGCACTATTCACAGCTGACTTAAGTTCTTGATTTTTTTTTTTTTTAATTCATCATCAATATTAAAGCTTGAAGTATGTATGTGTAACTGGTCACAGTTTCTCTTGTTTTTCACCGTTTTAATGACTTAATTCATTTTGAATAGCCCTGCCGTATAGGAAATAGACATTTAAGTAGCTACAAATATTTTATGTAAAGGAATCCCAATTAATATGAGCTTAAAAAAACTGAATGCATGATATAATGTAGTTTTTAGATGGTCTTAGCATGTCACACAGGCTCCAAAAGTATTTAAAGTCAAATACCAATGTGTACTCGTCCAAAACTTAGCGAACACTCATTTCATCTCTTTCAAGCATAATGTGTTATATCGATCTTTTAAAATTCCATGTGTTTGTAAGAAATGTATATCATCGCGTTTAACAAATTCACGCATAATTCCAGCTGTAATAATGACATCTGCACAACGCCCCTAGTGTCACATTTGTGGCCTGCCACAAAAATACATTAAATACATACATTAAAACTAATAAAATAACTTACATTGGTGGGTAATTAATTTTTATTTAAAAAAAAAAAAAACAGATTTAAATGCACAGTATGCCACTATGCAGATGCATAAGAATTTGGAATATAAGTTTAATTTATTTATTCGTTTCATTAACTTATTACATTTAAAATTGGGTAACAATTCACTAAAGCAGCATAGCATAGTGAAACTGACGGGTAAGAGGCAAGATTTAAAAACCTGACTGCAAACATCATAAATGGCTCCATTAACCTTTTCAAAACGGTTGCCAGCAATGTGATGAAACCATTGTTTGAACTGAACCATGCCAATTTATTATTTACATTGCATTGAATCATCTTTTTCAGATGGAACTTTATGGCGATTTAAGCCCCGAGGTCTGTGCAGATAATATATTGAAATTGCTTTGAAATGACTACATTGTCTACTATTTATAAAAGAATACAGCGTTAAACCAAAATTGCTTGCGTTTTGAAAATTGAGCTTTGAAGTCATCATGAATGTCCACATAATACCTTGCGTCTACACACGATTCTGTGTGATTTATTGAGGTAATTTATAAGGTAAATATACAGGATCTTCTCTGTGTGACAGTCTATTTTGAAGACAGGCGTCTGGTAAAGTATTGGATGGCCAATAGGTGGATCCGCGAGTAACGGCTTAGTCGTTTAATTGTATAAATGAATTTTATCCGAGGAACGTTGTTATTCGTTTTTTAATCACTCGGATGACCATTTGACCAAATCAAACTTTTAAGTGAATAAAACTTTTAAAACTCCTACAACCTAACTTAATAAATAATTTTTAAAAAATGATGAAACAAATCTGAAGTGACGCAGTTCATAGTGCATGAATGATGACTGGACAACTGGGGCCCCCGTTTTTTTTGTTTTTTTTTACCACGTCTGGATAAAGAAAGGCTCCGCCCACTAACGCCCACTGTGCGAATACTAATTATGAGTATTGTGTTCATAACAATGGAAGCTGACATTCAGCATTTGCAGACAGGAGATTGGCAACTCTAGCTCACGATTTGACGTGTATACACTCGTTACATTTTTGCCAGTTTGCTATACCATCTGACCAACCATTGACCGCTTCGATAAATTCATTCATTCATTCATTCATTCATTATTTTCTTTATATTTACTGAAGTCCCGTTTGAGATCGATAAATTCATATGTTCAGAGTTAACGACAGAACAGGTCAACAAAAACAGGTCGTGTTCTTTATATTAGTTTTGTTGAAATATGACTATTTATTTATATATACAAACTTTATTTGTTTTTAATCTAAAATTTTTAGTTAATCTAGAATTTTTATTTAATCGTTTTTATTTTACTATTGCATTAGACTACATTTACTTTAATATAGCCTTTTTAGGCCTGTTCATTATATTTTTACATGGTGTTATAGTCACGCAAAATACTTCTTTAGTTTTATAAGCCAGTTAACATATTTTGTTGTATTTGTGCTGTAAAAATCAAGAACAATAGGTCAGTTTTAAATAACAGGCAGTCTTTAAAAGAAATGTTGAGGTATTTTGCGTACTCTGGAAAAAAAAATGCATGTCTTATAAACACTTATTTTTCAGTAGATTGATGCATTTCACATGCACTACATTTAATCGAATCGAATCTAGATAAAGGTACCGCGCTACACGACACAGTAATACAATAAAAAATCAAACACTTTTAAAATCAAAGAAATAAATACGTCATCTGATCATTTCAAGAGGAATTCTGAAGAATTTACAACACAATCAAATTGCAGACAACTGCAGTAATCAATGTAATTTTTTTAAATAGCCTATAAACAATAATAATAATAATAATAATAATAATAGTACACCAAGCATGCAACTAAATATTTCAAAAGCTATTCAAATATATATTTGTATTGCATTAAAAAAGCAGCACTTTATTTAAAAGCTAAGCTCACTATTAGCATGTCTGATAAGCATGAATGCGTTTCATACCTGAGTTTCTGAAAGGTTGAGCTGCCTGGCGAGCTCCGTGCGCTCACGTCCGACCACATACTGACATCGCTGGAACTCAAGCTCCAACCGGTAGAGCTGCTCCGCCGTGAACGAGGTCCGTGTGCGCTTCGGCCGGTCTAGATCCAGGCCTTTTGGCAGTACAATCTCCCGAATAGTGCCCTTGGCGTCTGTTAAAGACACACATACATCACATGATTTACAATGTAATTACCTTGTAGCAAAATCTAACTGATTAATATATTGTAACGTATTTTAAAATATGGATATATGAAATGTGTGTACATTTTGCCTCACAGAAAAAAGAATGAGAGAATTTATCAGTTAAACAGACTATGAACTGAGATACAAAGATATGCATTGTGTACGATTTCTAAAGACGCTTGATCATTGATAGTGCGAGCTAGAAATTATTAGTTTAGTGGCCAAAATGTTGAAAATTGTTTAAGGCCGGCAGAGTAGTTTAATCGAGATTTTGCGATTACAACATGCTAAATCTAGTAGACAACACATGAGTTTCCAAATAAGTTGCCAAAGAGGAGCTTTAAACTCCAGTATCCTGTCATTTTCTTTGAATTGGTAATGAAATCGAGTTTAGCAGAAAACACTCTAAAGCTAAGCAAGCAGTTGGTAGTTGCATCAAATCCTAAGTATTTACAGTACAACATTTACGTTTATGTTCATCCAGGCAGACTAAAGCAGTGTAGCAAGAAAGTATTAGTTTGCAATCACTTGAAGATTATTTTTATTTTTATGAAACATAATCATCAAGACAATTACACAACATTTTATTGATATCATGACTGACATGCAGCATCAGAAATGATAACATCAGGTAACAAGGTGATAAATATGTCATTATGTTTCACGAAAGAATTATGCCAGATATGTCTTGGTTAATACATTTTAGGGAGCAAGAACTGTAAGTTGAAATGCATCATTTTTATTTATCACTGTAAGTATATTTTTCATGTATACATTTCATTTTCATGTCACTTTCAAATTAAATATCCAAGTTGTTTTGAGTCCTTGTGCATAGGAAACGCCCAGTAAACCCTGGCATAGATTGATTAATTTGAGAAAGATTTCATCAGGTATAGTAATTGAATTATATACAGAACTTCAGATCTAGTATTCCCAATTCCCAGTCCCATTAAAGCGGTTTATTGCTGAAAATGAATATACCAACATACAGTGCAATTTTAATATAGTGACTGCATGTTGACGGATACGTCATTAGACCTTAGAAAACATTTATTAGTAAAAGTAAAGCAATACTAGGACTTTAGTCTCAAAGTAAAATGTGCACTATTTTTGGGGGGGAAATGCTTTGGGGAAATAAAGTTATACTGCAGTGAGTCATATTTGTCAGGTTGTGACTACAACAAGATACTTAAATCATAGCTTTACTTTTTCAGGACTTCTAAGAAGGTAATTGTAAAATCATAATAATGTGATATGATGTTATTAGAATAGGTTTAATTAGTTCTTTGTTAAAATTATATAGTAAAGTATTTATATTTAACATGACGTTCTGTGCGTCGGTAGCTCCGCCTATCTGTACGTCTGCCTGGCAACCAAGCTCACTTGGTTGAACTGTAAAATCACAATGAGATTAATGGCATTTGTTGATATAAAGCGGTAGAATGTTAATGGCGAAACCTTCTTTAATTGCTTTTTTTTTCTCGTTGTTTCAAATCAACGCGAGACTATCGGCCCGTGGCACAGACTTGCTGACCTTTCAGTGACCCCGGTTCTCAGAGGACTCGGGCGCATTCAATCGTCAGCTTTAAAAACAAATAGTGACACCGGGGATTGTGGGCTTACAGAGCCAAAACCACTCAGATCCCCTACAGCTCGTCCAATCATAACCCAACTACTAACTCGTCCATTCACTGCCACTATTGCAGCACTCAGTGCTCTGACAGTTTGTGTGCATTTAGTTTAATAAACCATGTTGTGAAACGTCATTTAAATTGAAATAAATGCTATTTAAGAGCATGTAATTATTTCCCTGTTGTATATATATCAAATACAGTTCTCACAATATATTTATATTGAAAATATTTAATACATTTAATAATATCAAACTCATCGCTATGCAGATATTAATTCGGCCAAAAGATGTCATTTTAAAATGTAAAAGTCATTACAGCTACATGGTGCAAACAATTCAGATGACAGTAAAATATTTAGTGCATTGGTGTATTTGTACCATTATAGCAATGTTGGTATCATTTTTATTTTTTTATCTAGATTTATTTTATTTATTTATTTTTTGCTACATGTTGGCTGCTCTTATTGTTTTTAAAACTGAAATAGGAAGACGAAAAATGTGCATAGTAAACATGAATTGTAATTTAAATTTTAGATTTATTGCGACATGAAAGATTTACACCTCCTGATCGTAAATATAATATCACTTTACCAGAAGTTATTTTACAATCTCATTTTCCCTAAATTATGATTTATAAAAAGACATTTGCATGGACCTCATTTCTTACTATTTGTTCGAACAGTTATTCCATTTCCTCGATTTTTTTAACGTGTTTAGTAAGACTTTACCTCTGTAAATATATATTAAAAAAATCTAACATGAATAGTGTACCAAAAAAAAAAAAAAAACGTGCTACGCTTTTAGATGGGAGATATTTTCAAGAAATGTAGAACTGCTTTCGATGCGTAATATTTGCATGTTTGTTGTTGTAGTTTTAGCTTTTTTGTTTTGTTTTGTTTTGTTTTTAGGCTCTCAAACACTGACATTTGAGGATACACAAAAACTAAGCTCAGTACTTATGTTTGATGGCTGTAGTTTGTATGACATGAAATACATAATGCCTTTCATAAATTCCAAACAATATAAAAGACACACCTCTCAAAAACACATTTTTTTTAATAAATTGAAAATATTATGCTTTAAATATTTGTAACATTTAGGATATTAATGTACTTTGTATGCATTTAATAGCCATCATTTTATGATATTGTGGTGGCCTATTGGGAGCTTACACCTGCAATTTTGTGCATACGTTTTTGTATTCATATTTGTCATATTTCATCAGAAGTAAATATTGTAAACCAATCTCAGATATCTTGAAGTGCTTATAATAATACTCACGACCACTACAAGAACAAAATACACCAAGTACGAAAAAGAAAACGGTTTCGTTTTAAATGAAAGGGAGTATGTTTAATTTATTAAGTATGCTTTTGTTTTGCTTTTTTACTGAATGAAAATGAAAGAGTCTAACTGGGATAATAGTAAAATATTTTCGTTTTTTTACTGATTTTTTTAAACCAAATAGGAAGTGATTCAATATTACTGAGGGTTAATTTTTTAGCTCCGGCACATTTACGGTAAATATTCGCTCACTCACCTCTGACCAGAATCCTTCGACAGTAGTCCGGGTCGACTCCTAAAAGTTTATCGTGTCCATCCTCGCTTGATGAAGTCGGTGTGGAAGCCGAAGTCCCCGGTGTGTCGGTAGAACTCTGCACAGGTGACCGGTTCCCCACTTCCGTCCGGCTTTTGGAGTCTCTGCCGCGGTCACGGCACAACGAATTGGATCCACAGTGGTTTCGGTCCTCGGCGATTCCATCGCCCATAGTCGTGGCTTGATCAAACATCTAATAATTTAACTGTTTTGTGTGTTCACTTAGTTTTTTTTAGCTGTTGAATAAATAGTCAGTGTAAGTTCTTTCTTGTCAGAAATGGGGAGATTATTCCCAACAAAAAAAAAAAAAATCAAATTAGAATCCAGCCACAGACTCCAGCGACGGAACCGAGTTTCTGCCTAAATATTTTAGCATGTTCCGGCATCGGGCGTCCATGCAGGAAGAGATGTATGAAGAAGGGAAGGACGGTTGAGGTGGAGGGGGCCCTGTGGGCAAGTGGAGGAACCCTCCTCAGCTATAGGATCGCGCTCAACCCAAAATGCATTCTGCATATATGCGCTGGGTTTCAAGGTCTATGACCGAGGCACTGGGAGGCGCTTCACTGCTTAACCACGTATAAGTAATTCCACACAACAAACATGGATCCGAGCAGCGCAAACTTTCCTTTTTTTCCCCTTTTATGACTTATACAGTCGATTTACTCGTTGTCCACACTGGGTGTGTTTTTGTATCTGCTCTGGGCTCTACAGAAGCTCTGGAGAAAGAGCCAGCGGATTTCTTTGGGAGGAGGGGGGAGGTCATTTTTTTTTTTTTTACGTGGGACCAATTCAGGAACGTTCTATAATAAACCATAAAATACAATGTGGGCAAAATGTGGGTCCGATTAGAATGTTTTAAACCGAATCTGAGGGCCACATGCGTTATATTAAAATATAATTTCCAGAATAGAGTGTATATTTGTTACGTTGACTGACAGCAGCGACGTCACTTCCGGACTGTAATCCGTCAATCGATTGGTAAACAGAGACGAGTAAAAGCACGAGGTATAGTTTAAACGCCCGTTAGCGCTCAGCGAAATGTGAATGAAACGGTCTTCGTTATCTTTAGACTTTATATTTTCGGTCGGTAAGTGGATTTAATTACAGTTAGATGTCACTGTTTTAGCCTGTATCACAGTTACTTAAATTGCGCTTTCGTAATAACGACCAAGGCGAATGTAAGCGGATGCGTCCTGATTATCTTATAAAGTAAGCGCCTCAAACTGTTAAAATCCGGAACGATTATTTGTAAAATTCTTTTTAACTAAATCTAAAAGGAAAGGGAAAACACCGAAGGCACGTAATATGCCTATTTCGCAGAGGAATAAACTGTTTAATAGTCCTTTTCAAACTATACCAAATATGTTAAAAAATATTTTTTAATAGCATGATTTTTGCCCATTGGCCCATTGCTTTGACAAAGTTATTTAATTCTCAGTTCTCGTTCTTTAAACTCAATATTGACATGCTGAGCTAACTTCAGCACAAGTTTAATGTGCATCCACAATAACTGATAGAAGGGAAAGGGGTTCGGTTTGTGAGATGCATTGTAAGTTACACATTCTGTGCGTTATTGTGTGAGTATGAACGAGAGGTTTATTTGTGTTTACCTCGCGGTGCACGAACCGCAGGTGTTCATCTCATCATTGAACCGCTGCCATAATACACAACAACAAAATTAGAATCTTTTATCTGAGTGCGCAATCCCATTACGAAGGCCGCAATGACATAATTGCAGTTTTGCCACTTTCAGCAGTGTTTATCATTCAGTGCCGAAATGGCTCATTATTGAATTCAGCTGCTCAGCACAGATTAAACCGTGAACGGGATGAATGGAGCTGTCAGTCACTTCCTCAAACCAACAGTACAGTCAAGAGAGGTTTAATTGCCTCCACTGCTCTCTGGCCCCACAGTCTCACACACGGGCCCTCTCCTCCAACACGCAAATGTTGCAAAACAGCAGATATACCATAAATACAGACCCTGCCCCTCTGTTTTTACCGACTAACCTCAAAACATGCTCACCTAAATCAATGAATGAATAAATTCAGGTGTAGCCTAATAATTTGAACAAATGTTCAGTTACACAAATAGTGGCTTTGTATGTTTTTACACTCTTAAAAATAAAGGTGCTTTAAGGCTCTTCACAGCGATGCTATAGAAGAACCATTTTGGTTCCACAAAGAACCATTCAGTCAAAGGTTCTTTAAAGAACCATCTATTTCTTAACTCTTATAATCTGAAGAACCGTCTTTCGCCGCAAAGAACCTTTTGTGAAGCAGAAAGCTGCTTCAGATGTTAAAGGTTCTTTATGGAACCATTTGAAAAAAAAAAAAAAAGATTCTTCTATGGCAGGGGTGCCTAACCCTGTTCCTGGAGATCGACGTTCCTGCAGATTTTAGGTCCAACCCTAATCAAACACACCTGTCTGTAATTATCAAGTGCTCCTTGAGATTCTAATTAGCTGGTTCAGGTGTGTTTGGTCAGGGTTGGAGCTGAAACACGTCGATCTCCAGGACCAGGGTTGAGCACCCCTCTATGGCATCGCGAAGCACCTTTATTTTTAGGAGTGTTTTGTAGCCGATAATTGTCTTCAAGTCTTTTACACAAAAAATCCGATATCATAATTACGTAAACAAAAACACAGTAACAGCACACATGTAACCAAAATGTTGAATTGTGTTCTTGACAGTAGGATATTAAAAAGTTAATGAATGAATTAATTTATTTAATAGCCAAGGCTTTAAGGTTTGTGTCTAATGTAATGTAATGTCCTGGACTTTAAAAAAAAATAAACTCAGTATTGTAAAAAGTTGAAGAAATAGCCCCGGTTTCCCGTTCTTCCAGCTTCTAAAAAGTTCTGAAAGTTAGTATGTTGGATAACATGTTTTGTCAGGTAAAATGATACAAGATTTAGGTCATAAATATAATTTAATGTGAATCAGCCTGGGTCCATTAAGTTATAGGCTACCGTATCTAATTTGTTTTTAATTAGAGTCGAATAAAGACGCAACAGTAGATCTTTAGTTCTTCGTTCTGAATGGTAAGGAAAAAGTGGACCTTAATATAGGCTACTCACTGTCAACCTATTTATTTACATTTTCCCTTATTGAATTTATTAGTTGATGATACGAAATTCTAGAACCAAACGTGAAGGATATAATTTAAGTAAATGTAAAAAATGTTAACAAAAAATGTCTTCCAAGTAAACAATAATACAACTACGAAAACGTTTAAACTTTAACGACAAACGCAATAGAAAACTTAACACGGAAGCTGCAATAAGCTCTTAACAATTTAAGGCGTATTTGGAAGTAGGAACAGACTCAGTTTGAAAAACAAAAGAATGTATTTTATGGAAATAAAACGTAAAAACGGATCATTGTAATACAGTCATTTAGAAACAGGTAGGCTATAATGAAAATAATATCGTTGTGAATTTTACCCGAAAATGACACAGCCGTGGTTTTTGCGATCTTATTTTCGCAAACACATTTAAGTTACACTTTTCTTGACCAAGAATAATTAATTAAATTGACGCTTATTATTGTGTAAGTCATATTTTCGCGCACAGCAGTTTTGGGTGCCATTTATTAATGGAAATTGTGTAATGGTGTATAAATGTTAATGTTAGTCAGTTTTGTGTTTGTGAGTTGCTGGCAGCTCATTTAAACCAGCTGTAGAGCAGCTGCATCACATGCTCTCACCATCTGTGAAGATGTCATGAGGAAGCTGCCACATCTTCATAAAACTAAAATTATAGGAGTGTTCATTTGGCTTTGAGCAGAGTTTTCTGCTTCAGTCCATCAGTGTCAGATGTCACAGTGACACACAAAGGTAGTGACACACAGGCATAGAGACAATACTCTGCCCTGAGGAGAAGATCCTGATAATGAATGACTGACACACAAAACACAAACCTTGACATGCTGATTTGGGCTCACTATAAAATATGGCGCGCATTAATTAAGCGGAAATGAGAGAGACACAAGACAACGCAGTATTTTACATGTGTATTTTCCTAGTATATTAGCGTGACAGATTTGCATAGCACGGTTAAAAAAGTGTATTTGTTTCAGAAAATGAAAAATGAAACCCACACGTGATGAAATGAGGACTGCATGATGCATTTACATATTTAATTTTTATAGTACATATACATTATATAAATGCGTGATGCCACGTTTCAGAATGAATTGAATTAAATGAAAATAAGATTTAAATGAAGTTAAAAGTTTCCGTGCATTTTTTATAATTAAATGGAAGCTCACCTGTCAGATCACAACCACATGGAAAACAAAGTGAAAATCTTTCTCACGTCACCTTTTCACATGAGAATTTATTTAATCTTCTGCAGACATTCGAAAATGCATGAATATACATTATATTTGTATATTCATATTTTATTTGATTTCCACGCATTATCAAACTCGTGATTTTATTGTACATTCATCAATCACCAATACAACCCGAAGTCCAACGCTTCATATTCCTGAAACTGTGAATAGGTTTATTATTGAGTACACTGACCACTAGTGGCTGTTCAATGCAATGATTCACAACTGTTTTATAACACACAAATGATTACAAAAGCATTTTGAATCAACAAGTGAATTTTATTTGTTTGAGAGTAAAAAAAAACAGTAAGACAGAGAAACAAGCTGTCAACAGTGAAAACCGTCAACATTATTTGCTCTGGGAGAAATTATTATTTTGAAATTCCATTTGAAAAGACACATGAACTTTTACAAAGACCCAGAGACTTCATAAAAGCAGTTAAATGGACCTAAGAATAGACGTACAATACTATGCTGGAGTAAGGCTGCCAACATTCAATGTGTAATGGCTCGATTTACATGCTGACATCAATCAAATAAACGAACAATGTACATAACTTTAGGCACTTTGGCTTGACAAAACGGACCAATGTTACACAAAAAAATGAATGAACAGCCCTTAAAGTGATGATCTCATTAAAAATCTATCAGGGCAGACAAAAGCTCCAGCATTTGCTGGATCTAAAATGATTTTGAGTAAATTGTTATCAAATTCATTTCAGTAGATGAATCAACTTTTAAGCCAAGATGCCAACAAATTCATGGTGAAACATGTAAGATTGATTTTGTGGTCAGCAGCGCCTCCTACTGGTACAAATAAGAGGCTGATTCACAGTGAGCACAAGCGTCACTCATAGAATTGGTTAAAAATCGTTAGAATCACGTCAGATTGGAGCAAGAAAGTGCAGAAACACAGACATAAGAGCATATTATATTTGTCCTTATCTAAAAGAAACATTCAGTCATAACACTGGAACTCAGTTAGAGCAAACACACACTATTTGATTGTTTTTTTAATCCAAACCTGAAAAACGACAAATCACAAAGAGCTACAGTAAACGACAGATCATTCCTGCATTCCATTGTAACAGTACAAACAAGCTAGTAACCACAGTTTGTTTCCAAACGCTGCGAGCACAAAGCAGTGACATTGACAATAGAATTCCAGAATCTGGAATATTCTGTCGCTGCCGACACGAGATATGTGGCACTGATTGGGAAGTCTGTGAGGTTCAGGTGTTTAGTCGAAGCCTTGCCAGTCGCTTTGCTCAGAGTCGTACTCGAGCTCTGCTCCTATGCAGCGCACGCCTTCCAGCAGCATTGGAGTCCCATGATGACGGTCTGACCAAAAAAAAGTTGCAGTTTACAGAACTACAGGTATAACTTTATCACCAGTACACATAACAGACTGTTTTAAAGGAATAGTTCACCTAAAAATGAAAAATTGCTGAAAATGTAATCACTGCAGTGAATGGGTGCCGTCAGAATGAGAGTCCCAATAGCTGATAAAAATGTCACAATAATCCACACCACTCCATTCCATCAATTAACATCTTGAAAAGCGAAAAGCTGTGTGTTTGTAAGAAACAATTCAACTGTCAAGGTATTTTTAACTTTAAACCATCACTTTTTGCCAAAATCCATAATGACACTTTCCCCAATGAAAAAGTCAGCTGTCAAAATCCACCCACATCGTTTTGTTTAGAACTGTTTTCTTTTGTAAACTGTGCTTGATCTGTGCATATTTCTCTTCTGATTCAGACAAGATGACCTCTTTACTGGAGGAGGCAATATTACAGACAGGGGACTTTATATATGTATTTTTGCCAGAAGCAATTGTTTAAAGTAAAAAAAAAACAAAAAAAAACAACACACACATTTTAATGATGGATTTGTTTCTTACAAACACACAGATTTTCAGTTGGGTGAATTACTTGTGGATTATTTTGATATTTTTAATCAGCTGTTTGCACTCTCATTCTGACAGCACCCATTCACCGCAGATGATCCACTGCTGAGCAAGTGATGCAATGCAAAATTTCTCCAAATGTCATTTCTCCAAACTCATCTATATAATGGATGGTCTGAGGATTAGTACTTTTTTTTTAAGCAAGTTTTCTTTTTAGGGTGAACTATTCCTTTAACTTTTTTTTTTGCACCTGAAATATTATTTTAATCTGTGTTTACATAAGAACACCAGTAGAGGGCAGCAAACAACCTCACATCTGATATCCTTTCTTTCAGGGTACAATTTACTAGATGTGCCTTAACTAGTTTTCAAAATGTCACAACAAATATAACTCTCAGGAACATTAGCCAGAATAATATTAAATCTGTTGTCACTTACCCATGACACGAGCATGAACTTTGACCTTCACACTCGCGTCCTCTTTGCTCTCGCTAAGAATCTGCACCTCCTCGCACATCACTCCCTCCTGATGAGCCATATATTCACACGTCACCCTCAGACCTCCTAAAAACAGACACAGAGTCCAAAATAATAAAGCAAAGTAATTTATACAATCATCTGCAGCCACTGTGCAAGAAGGGTGTTTTAATATAAAAAAAAAAATAGATGTTTGTAGGTCACACCAATTTAGGAATGTAGGACTCATTCATGAGTACAGCTATATGTATACATTTATTGGCACATCTGCTGTCTGACATCTATATTTATCCTTTTATGGGTACAGGAACGTAATCTATCAGGGCAATGGAAAAAGCCTTAAACCTTTATTTTTATAGCTTTATACAATACAGATTGTGTTAAAGCAGCTTTACAGTGTTAAACAGGAGTGGCATTATAGTCGCAAACAGGTATAGCCTGGTCTTCAAACTAACGCTTCTAGGTCAGACGTTGATATGGTCGAACGCCCCAATAAAGGCATCCTGTAGCGAATCGATGCGTTTTTGTAACTTTAATCTATCTTGCACTAACAGTTGTACACGGAACTTGCTTCTTTGACAAGGCGCGTGGCAGTATTTAAACACTGTCTAAAGCTGTTCACCAATCGCAACGCAGTGGGAGAGCTAACTAATTACAACAAATTTTGTTTTGGGCCTTCATTAAACCCAGAACTAATGGAGCCATTTGTGCCAGGATGGAAGAAATGTATTGTAATAATGTAAATTATGTTAAAAAAATAATGCGTTTTTCGAACCACCAAGCATGAAAGCATGTTCTAGTTCACCCCCAAAACAAAATCAAGACTTTGTAAAAGAGCATAATAGGACCCCTTTAAAGGACGCACCCCTTAAAAACAGGTCGTTTCAGACAGAAGGTCAGAATGAGGGTTGAAAATAATCGTTTTTCCACATATTAGGTTTTTTTTTGTGCAAAAAAACATTAATATTATAAGTAAATCTTAAGGAACATATTAAAAGAGTTTTTAAAAAAAATCCATGTCATGACCCCTTTAACAGTCATTCCCAAGGAATGCATTTCTCCTTCTACTGTGTAGCTATCCCATTGTTTTTCAGATAAATATGCGCTGGGTAAAGTTTGCTTGCACTGAGCTTGCATCCATTTAAAAGTTCAACTTTTAAAAACGCATCTTGACAACCGTCTCATGCCCGCGTTTGATTACTGATTTTCTCATTTTACATTTTTTACATCTCTGCCGTATGTACATCAACTTGATAGTCACCACTAGTAAGCTACTACTAAATATATTGTAGAAACTTAAATTTCCTGTAAAGCTGCTTTGCAACGATTTGTATTGTGAGAAGCGTGCGCTATACAAATAAACTTGAATTGAATTAAACACACAAGCATGTTCTCTGCATGGTACACTGCAATATAAGAATGTATTCCCTGGAAAAAATGACACACTTAACCTTCACTTATAGTCAGCTCCATGTTGAATAAACGTTTTGTTTTAATATCTGTAAATACATGAATAAATAAATAAATAAACACACACACCGACCATTTATCTATTTGTGTAATAGATCACACCAATACCCTCAAATGAGCATCAGTTCATTTGTCATCAGCAGATCCACAGCATTCAAAGCGTTCAGTGATTTACCTATTCAACAGCACTACGCGATGATTCACGTGCACTGAGGGATCTTTTGTAAACCGGTGATCATATTCCCTTCACAGAGCACTCGTTCACTCTTTCACACTAAATAAACTCATAGAAATAACTGGTGGAAACCGGCTCTGAGAGCCCTTCACTGGAACATGCTGTCTGGCTCTCAGACTAGTTTTATTTTTAAGGGGAAATGAACTTCTGCCATGCAAGTATATTTGCGTCCTAACCATCCATCATTTATACATTGTTCTATCCATCCTTCCATCATTCCATCCATCTAACCAACCAACCAACCAACCAACCATCATCCGTCCATGGTTCTAACCATCCATCCATGCATCTGTATCTGTCTGTTATCAAGTTTCCAAAAGGGGGTTTTCACATTGATGCTATAGAAGAACTATTTTCGGTATCTCAAACAAACTTTAAGTGTGTGAAGAACAAATTTAATCATCTAAAGAACCTTTTGTGGAATGGAAAAATTCCATATACTAATATATTAAAGGTTCTTCATGGAACCACTGATGCCAGTAAAGAACCTTCATTTTTAAAAGTTTGCCTGACAAAAACATTTGGAATTCACTTTTTTCCATCAATGTGTTCTGCAGTATTGGGTCAGAGAGCTGAACCTTGAGTGGTGGGACGTACCATCTGAGGACGGTGTTATATTAGTGATACGGAGGTGTGGATTGGGGATGGGGGCTGGACACACATCTTTCCCAAGGTCTGCCATCTCAGGCAGCGTGAACACAATCTCATATCTGTGCTGTGTTTTCAGAAAGCCCACCTGCGGATATCAAGAGAAACAGAGAGGTTACAGTTGGGTGTCAGCAGGACTATGATTTATGAGACACCAGAATTAGGAGTCAAACTGTTGTTTGCACTTGTTCTGAGATCATAGTTTACTGTGATAAATGATGTTAATGTTATCAGGGTAATTAAATCATAGTATGAATTACTGTTTACTTATTTATGAATCCCTAGTTGACTTTAATTTATGTTTCATGGTTGATTGCCTCATGGATGACATCATAACTGATAGCTAATATCATTAATGAAATCATAGTCAACGATAATTTATACAATCATAGTTGACTTATTAACCCGCTAATGCCTGACATATGAAAAATATATTTTGTTTTTTTAAAATGTAACAGTTTAAATTTAAAAATGCAATTAAAATTAAATTTAAAAAAAATGTATATGTGTTTTTTTGGTTGAATATCATATTTGAGCTCATAGTCGAGGCAATTTGGTGCAGATGCTGATATTTATATGGGCAAAAAAATAAGATGAAATCCTGATAGCTTTTGAGGTAAATGAATGAGTTCTTAGTTTTAGGAGCATGAAAGACATGTTTTATATTATATGATCCACTGATGTAACTGGTTACATCAGTGGATCCGGTCCAGATCCAGTCTGTCAGATTTAATGTTCATTATTTAAAGATCTTACTAACCAGGGAAGGAAATCAGGATGATATTTTAAAAAATAAAAACAAGGGGAACTGGAAAAGTGGGAAAGACTGTGACAGAACTCATGCCAGGAAACTGTCAAACTCCATCTGGGTCTCAGTGAAGGATGACAGAATCAAATAACGTCTTATCTGACCACAGCCCTCATCAGAACGCAATAATCAAAGAGAACAGACGCAGTCCAGAGGTACAGGTGTTTATATACTGCACGATGGCACTGCAGCTGGTCTCCCTGGCAACACGGGGCAGTAACAGGGCAGTTTGAGAGAGACATCTGCAATGAAAAGAGTCCGAGAACATGACACCCGCTGCGGGGTGAATGCGAGCATGATGTGTGCTTGTGTATCTTGTCTCTTAGATATTTGTGAGTAGGAGGAACGCAAACACTGAGTCTCTGTGTGTTTCAATGTTCAAAAAGTCACTGTTCTCACAACAACAAGCAACTGGAGACTGGAGCTTCAGAAAACTATTTCAAACATGTTAAGTGTTAACATGATATCAAAATAGACACTGTTTACTTTCATAAAACACTAATTTTTTTGATGAAAAAAAAAGCACTTAATCTTAATAATAACATACCAACACACAAACCAAAAACCTAAAATAATTCATAGAATATTTACCATGAGATTTTTCTTCCAAAAACAAATAGAAATACTTTAAAAGAAAAAATAGCTAACTACAAAAATTTCTTGTTGTAACCATCCATCTGTCATTTTAACATTATTTCGATCCATCTGTCCATAATTTTATCCATTCATCCATTGATTGTTCTAACATCCTTCTTCCATCCATCCATCATTCTTTCCATCATCTTTCCATTCCATCATCAACGTTCTAACCATCCATCATTCACTCATTGTTCTCCCCATCATTTCGTCACTCCATCCATCCAACCAACCAACCAACCATCATCCATCCATCCATCCGTCATTCTAAACATCCATCCTTCATGTATCATTCATTCATCATTCTATCTATCCATTGTTCTATCCATCCATCATTAATGCATGGTTCTATCCATCATCCATTCATCAGTCATCTATCATTTTAAGATGTATCATTCATTCATCATTCTATTCATCCATTGTTCTATTCTATATAATTTATCTGTTGTTCTATCTATCTATCTATCTATCTATCTATCGTTCCATCCATCCATCCTTGGTTCTAACTCATAATATTCATCTGTCATTCTATCATCCATCTATCCGTCCATTCTTGGTTCTAACCATCCATCATCCATCCATCTATGGTTCTAAGCATCCATCATTCATCCATCAGTCATTCTAACCATTCATTGTTTTAACATGCATCATTCATTCATTGTTCTATTCACCCGTCGCTCTATCCATCCTTCCATCACTCCATCCATCCAACGATTATCCATCCATCCATTCATTTGTCGTTCTATCCTCTATTATTCATCCATTGTTCCATCCATCCATCATCCTAACTAATCATCATTCATCCATCATTCATCCATCATTCATCCATCCTTCCATCATTCCCATCCATCCATTCATCCATCCATCCATCATTCCATCCATCCATCCATCCATCCATCCATCCATCCATCCATCCATCGTTCCATCCATCCATCCATCCATCCATCAGTCATTTCATCCATCCATCCATCCAACATTCGTTCCATCCATTCAACAGTTGTTCCATCCATCCATCATTCTATAACACATCTCTCTTGAGCAAGCTGCATGATTTGAGATATCGTTAATCTTCACACATTACAAAATGTATTACACAGCAGTTTAATACTTAGACGAATTTGCCTTGCCTTAGTGAGACCCACTAATAAAACCTTGATGGCAATGCACTGCACCCAAAAATCAGGCAACGAATAATCAAAATTTAAAAAAAAAAGAAAAAAGGGCCTAACGGTCATTGCACACGTTCTGACATATTGACCTGTGCTGCTCATATGTAGGTGATACAGTTGAAATCTGGCTTGCGTCGTTTCCTGATCCTGTTTTTCCTCTTCAAATCCAAGATACAGCTGGAACGGCTCCTGGCATGAGTTCTGTCACTGTCTCTTCACATAATAACAAGGCTAGAAGTCAAGTAGAACATGCTGACCAAAGGAAAGAAGCTAAGCTTTGATGCGAGCTAAGAAATAAATTCAGTGTTCTCTCTGTAAAATGAACTCGTATTCATTACTGAAGGCCTTCAAATGAAGCTAATGAATAACCCCAGCTATATAACTCAATCTCACCTTAACCAGGAAGTTCCCGTTTGACTCGGGTATCACCATGACGACAGAGTCGTGCAGTTTCTCGTCAAAATGCACATGAGAGTGAGCGGCAGCTGCCGCAGCGGGTTTCTCAGCAAAGCGAACACCCCCCGTCTTAGATGCCGCTGCAGGAGAAACAAAAGCAAAAAGCTTACAGCTGCGCTAATTACACACCAGCCGCAGGTTTATAGTCAGTTAGATTGTGAGTCATTGAATGAAAATATTCAGCAAGAAGTTAAAGTTTAAATTATTCAAATCAAACTTGCCATCTGACACCTGAAAATCCTGAAAGACCTTTAGTCTAATATCAGAGATCTTTTCATTACTTCAGTCAAGGAAAGTTATAGCATAAGTGGTCTTACATTAGTCTGGCTGTGCATTGAATTTACCAGCTGAAATTTAAAAGGCAAAAACCGCATTTAAGTAGATGAATACAAAACCAGATCACTTGGATCAGTAGGAATAAAGTTGATGTGTACAAAACCCCCTTGCTCACCAATTCATTCTCTGCAGTGAATGGGTGCCGTCAGAATGAGAGTCCGCACAGCTGATAAAACCAAAGAAAACCAAAAAAAACACAGTAAACCAAAGAAATTGACTTTTTCACTGGAGGAAGCATTATTATGGATTATAGACTCATTATGTTGTTTTTATCAGCTGTTTAGACTCTCAATCTGACGGCACCCATTCACTGCAAAGGATCCATTGGTGAGCAAGTTATGTATATGTAATGCTGAATTTCTCAATCTGTTCCCATGAAGAAACAAACTCATCTACATCTTGAATGGCCTGAGAGTGAGTACATTTACAGCAAAACTGTTCCTTTAAGCTTTGGATCAAACAAGCACCTAAAAAAATGTGTACAGGAAATGACATGATGACACAAGTATGCAGATATGAATGCCTGTCTAATGCAGAGTTTGTTTTGGGCCTAACAAAACTGATATGGCTGTTTTTATTTTTAGTTTAAGTTTATCTCTGCCTTTCTTTCCCACAGGATTTATTAGGGACTGAAAAGTTGGTTTCATGTTCACTTGACGTGGTTTTAGGGGATGTTTATGTAAGATGCATGCAAAAACAGCTAGACAGAGTGCAACAAAATGGAACAAGAATAAAGGAGCCTTTTAAAAGTCAACTTGTCCGGGAAGCTTTTACTGTGCAAGTTGTCTAACACCTACAGCCCTTTCAAAGTGCTAATTAAAGCACCAGCACTAAAAATATCCAAACTAGAAAAAAAAGAAAGAAGGAAAATCTCTAGAAATGTTCTTCCAGACTCTGCTCTTTAACAGTCTGATTTAATAAAGCATGTAATAAGGCCCTCAGGGGTACATTTCTCAGACACAGATCAAACCCTGCCTTGAACTAAAGTGCATGATCAATGCTAATTCTTCATTTAAAATCCATTTGTGATGTAGGATCAGTGTACGTCTATTTTAGAGAAACCACATATTAAGGGAGTACAGTTCTCAACAGCCTTCACGCTCATTCGCTACCATTAAAATGTTTCTGAGAGTTGTCCCTTCTGCTCACCAATGCTGCATTTATTTGAGGAAAAACAGTAAAATGTGAAATATTATTACAATTTAAAGTAACTTCTGTACTTGATTATACATTTTAAAATGTAATTTATTCCTGTGATCAAAGCTGAACTTTCAGCATCATTACTCCAGTCTTAAGTGTCACATGATCCTTCAGAAATCATTATAATATGCTGATTTTCTGCTCAAAAAACATTTCTGATTATTATCAATGTTGAAAACAGCTGTGCTGCTTCATATGTTTGTGAAAATCATGTTACATGTTTCTTTAGGATTCCTTCATGAACAGAAAGTTCAAAAAGAAGAGTGTTTATTTGAATTAGATCTTATGTAACATGTCTTTACGGTCACTTTTAATCAATTTAATGCATCCTTTCTAAAACTTGCTGACCCCAAACTTTTAAACAGTATCTAACCGCTAACATCTGGACCAACAGAGCACAGAGTCCACCGTAATGAACATCAGCTATGGGGATTTGCCCTTCAATTTCACTCTAAAATCCTCCATGTCTTTTCAAAGCCTCTGCAAAAAAAATGTTTTTATTGCATTTTGGAGATAAGATGTTGCAATTAATTTTCCTTTTTGTGACAACCTTTTCTTCTACTTTCAATCTAAATTAAATAAGCATGTAATAATAAAGATAACTACAAATTTTCATTTTCTGATGAAAACATTCATGCCGATCGCTCATGCTAACATTGTTAAAGGAGAAGTCCACTTCCAAAGCAAAGATTCACATATAATGTACTCACCCCCTTGTCATCCAAGATGTTCATGTCTTTCTTTCTTCAGTCGTAAAGAAATTATGTTTTTTTAAGGGAAACATTTCAGCATTTTTCTCCATATAATGGACTGATAGGGTGTCCAGAGTTTGAACTTCCAAAATGCAGTTTAAATGCGGCTTCAAACGATCCCAAATGCAGTTGTAAATGATCCCAGCTGAGGAAGAAGGGTCTTATCTAGCGGAACGATCGGTTATTTTCATTTTAAAAAAATACAATTTAAATACTTTTTAATCTCAAATGCTCATCTTGTCTTGCTTTCCCTGAACTCTGTGTATTCTGGTTCAAGACAGTTAGTGTATGTCAAAAAACTCCAATCATATTTTCTCCCTCAACTTGTGAAAAAGTGAACATGCAAAGAAGATCAAACACCCTTAACAAAAAAGGTAAAACAGCCATATAGGACGATTTTGAAGTTGAGGAAGAACATGAGATGGGAGTTTTTTGACATACCCTAACTGTCATGAACCGGAACAAAAACAGTCCAAACAGAGTAAGACAAGATGAGCGTTTGACATTAAAAAGTATATAAATTGTATTATTTTTATGAAAATAACCGATCGAAAATATCCGTCCCTTCCTTTTGGAATCGTTTACAACCGCATTTGGGATCGTTTTAAGCTGCATTTAAACTGCATTTTGGAAGTTCAAAATCGGGGCACCATATCAGTCCATTATATGGAGCAAAATGCTGAAATGTTTTCCTCAAAAAACAATTTATTTACGGCTGAAGAAAGAAAGACATGAACATTTTGGATGACAAGGGGGTGAGTACATTATATGTAAATCTTTGTTTCGGAAGTGGACTTCTCCTTTAATACACATGGAGGGGTGTTTCAAAGTCCCTTCAAAGTAAAAAAAAAAACACAGATATTGTACTATATGGATATGATTAGGGCCCTATGATTAAAGCATTATTTTTAAGGAATATTTCCCATAAAATTATTTACCAGAATTTATTTACCAGAAAAAAAGTAATACACAACCGGTATTTCTTTAAAAAATAAATAAATAAAAATTAAAATATATATATATATATATATATATATATATATATATATATTAGTGGAAAACACAGAATTGGGTAAAAAAAAAAAACAACATTTCATGGGACCTTAAAAAAAAAATTTCCTTTTTTGTTAAACCTTTAATAAATTGCTGTTAAATTGTGTAAGTTTCATGATTTCAATTAATTAGACATGCTTTTTGAATAGTACAAATTAATGTAACCATTAAAAACACAGTCTAGAAAAATGAAAACGGAAAAACGAATCCTGAAAAAAAAAAAAAAGGAATTTGGCAAATGTCCGCACCAACACAAACAGTGCAGGACGTGTGCTTATTTAGATCACTAAAGCAAAGTATGAGCAACAGTAATAGTGGCCAATGGCAACCACAATAAGGTTGTGATAGTTATAATGTCTTATCACACATGCCAATCAAACTATGTGGTTCAAATAAAGTCTGCTAATCCAGGGTGCAGCTTCGGCCCTGGGGACCCATCACATGAAATGAGCGGCCATTGGCAGACAGAGTGCAGATTGCATCAGGGACTCTTTAGATCCCTGCGCTATGAATAAAAATAAATGACATTTTAAATTCAAAGAACATCTTGTGAGAGGCACAAAAGTAATAAAAACTAATAAACAAGAGACGATTGCCAATTCACGATTGACGATTCACAATCAGACTCCAAACTAGCTTCAATAAACATTGCATTTATTCATTTAGCAATCTGAAAGCATCTGCTAAATTTATTCATTTAGCAGATGATTTCATCTTACAAATGAAGAACACTAACATTGTAAGAGCCAAGTATATTTGCATTGTGCAATGACAAGTTTATATCATAAACTCAATTAGAACATGCAGAAAAGAAAACTATTTTTTGAATGGGTATGTTTGAGTATGAGTGTATATTGCTAATATGACAGTGATAGGAGTCTGGAGGGTCAGTGGTGACCCTGTTCGCGTCTGCAGCTCTAGGTCATGTGGCACAGAGATAAAATTACACATAATGTAACGCAAGCTGGGACGGGATGGCATTTGTAGCAGGAGTGTCTGCATTATTGGCCTCTTTACAGAGGTTATGTACAGCACTATAAACACTCTCACACGTGACGGATAGACCTGCCATCTAGCATCTCATGGTCTGGATGACCGACACAGAGGCATCTGTAAAGCGTTAAAATACTCTCTGTCCTGGAGCGGACATCTAGAATTAAACTGGATACATGTGTAGTATTTTATGACCTATGAGCACAGCATTGAACAGACTATAATTGTTATTTATCACCACACCAGAAGGGCCTGAACAATTTATGTATCTATGTCCATGACTTTCAGGTCTTTAAGATACTCACTGGAGCCCCAAATACCTGATGAATGCCTGAAAAGGCAGATTGGCTGATGGGCCATAAGAACGCAGACATTTCACTAGGGACTATCCTGATATGCAATGTCAAAACAACATCATAAATATATATAAATATATAGTACATGTTTTACAAGTGCCAAATCCAGATTATTGTTGGAAAAACATAATAATAATAATAATAATAATAATAATGATAAATGTTATTTTTACAGAGAAAACGAGAATATTAAAACACACAAATATAAAACAGATCATAAAAACACCATAATAATAATAATAATTATTATTATTATTATTATTATTATTATTATTATAATAAAGGCATACATAACAGGAAAATAAATGAAATTTTTCTTATTCTCATTATTATTATCATTAAATAAATAACAAACAGCTTTATTTTTAAACCAAGCTTCTAAAGGAAGCAAGGTGGTTACACTGAAGAGTATAAAAATAGCAAGAAAGAAAAGAAAAAAAAAGAAAAGAAAAAAGAAAAGAAAAGAAAAGAAAAGAAAAGAAAAGAAAAGAAAAGAAAAGGAGGTCACTTTTTGCCATTGAGACTACTGGGAAAAATGGTCCAATTATCCTAATTTAACTACATAAAATATATAATATAATAAAATAAAAACAGCATATATAAGCACACATATCAAAAATAAAATAAATTTCAAATAAAGGCTATCCTAAAAAATAAAAAAATAACATTTACATTTAACAATTTAGGATGCATATCTGTGTATTATTATTATTATTATTATTATTATTATTATTTATTATAAAGGCATACGTAAGTCAGTAGGTCAGGAAAATAGATTAAGATCAAGATCAAGATCATTAAGATCAAGGTGCTTACCCTGAAAAGAATATAAAAATAGCAAGAAAAAATACAATAAAATTAAATAAAACAAAACAAAACAAAATAAAATAAAATAAAATAAAATAAAATAAAATACTTTTTGCCATTGAGACTACTGGGAAAAATAAAAGAATAACGTAAGATCTTAATTTAAGGTGCATATCACTGTTTCTCTAACATCAGCTGGTAGAATGATCCAAATTTGTGGAGCATAAGAAATGGAGCAGTAGACATTCTGTTCACGTGCAGAACCTCTGTTAGTTAAGGGTAGCTCTCTCCACCTCTTTGGCTGAATTGCATCTGAACCCAGAGCTGTTCTTTGTGTCGTTGTTCTTTAGCTTGAAACTAATCAGAAATGCTGATGTCTGGCTGGGACCGGAGATGGACGGGCTCTCTATTAAACGAATGCCCGGCGGTGCTGTAGAGGCACCGCATTTTATGAACCTCATCTAAAACTTCACACTGTAACCATGGCAACAACGAGAAATCTGGCCCCTGAGAACCAGCCTATGGAAAGGAGCATTTCCAAAAAGCTGTTCTGGGGTCAGTTTGGTGCTTATAAAACACAACGACTAAAGCCAGGGACGGAAAGATGCTTTGTGAATATTGCACAGCTGTCTGATCTGAAGAAACCGTAGATGTGCCGGAGCTGCTACAACAATACGCAGCATGACAGCAGACCCTGTGCCTTCATCCAAAATGAAACTTTATCGCATTCGTAAACAAAAACAAAATGGAGGCCATCTTTGTGCCTCCAGACAATAACTAGAGTCGCGAGAGGCGGATTGATTACCGCAATAAATAGTGGAAAGACGGCACACAGACTTTATCTACTGGGAGTTTTCCGACGGCTCTGCGAAGGCTTTTCAGACAGATGTGAAAACAGACACGAGCTCTTGCATATTTCCTGATAATAAGAAACAGCCTGCTTGTTTTGCAACTGCTGAGTCACCACCAACTGAGCAAGAATTCATTATTGTTTTAGCTTTATTAAAATCTCTCCATGTCTCATTCCTGAGAATGAAAAAGCAGCAGGTTGTCAAAACTCATGATAAGCAGATTGACATTTTTGAAAAGCTGTTTAAAGTCAGCGTGGTGGGATTATTGTAGAAAACCCTTTTTTTTTTTAGTTGTTTATGTTATTTTATGTATAGTATGTTTATGTTTTAGGCTGTATTTACTTTTTTAAAAATACAGTAAATACAGGAATATTGTGAAATAGTATTACAATTTCTATGTGAATATATGTTAACATGGCATTTATTCCTATAATCAAAGCTGAATTTTCAGCATCATTACTCCAGTCTTCAGTGCCACATGATCATTCAGAATCATTCTAATATGCTGATTTGTGGCTCAAGAAACTTTTCTGATTACTATCAATGTTGAAAACAGTTATGCTGCTTCATATTTACGTGGAAACTACAGTACAGTTTTTTTTTAGGATTTTTAATTAATTGAAAGTTCAAAATAACTGCATTTAAATAAATAGTAATGTTTTCTAACGTTATAAACGTCTTTACTGTCACCTTTGATTCATTTAATGCATCCTTACTACATAAAAGCCTTAATTTCTGACCTGACTGAAAAACCTACTTCCTTTTGAGAAACAAAATGAACAAAACAGAAAATATGCATATAACTGCATATGTACGATAGTTTATAACCACTACTAACAATTAATGATAATGTTCATGTTTGTATTCTGAAATAGCACAGTACTGTATATATAGTATGTGATGAATGACAAAGGAAGCAAGTTTACTTACACAAAACGGAAAAGGAAACGCCCATGTTCAACGCCCATATTTCGACAATTATAAATCCAAAACCGCTGAACAAATTAAATACTTCAGTTGTGAAAGGTAGAAAAGAGAGAGATGTACCTTTCTTAGCAGTGGCCATTCTGGCAACAATCAGGACTGAACTCAGGAAAAGCTTCTGTTACGGCCTCATCGTAGATATCATCTGACCTCAAAACAACCCTGAGGAAGGTAGAAAGAGAACCACAATAAAGGAATCAATAAACAGAAGCTGATTGTGTAAAAAACAGAGAAAGCAGATACAGAAAGCAAACAGAATTATGTAGAGAAGGGGGACTATCATAGGTTTTTAACACAGTTAAAAAGGAGGCTTGCATTGTTTTTGTTAAATTTGCCGCATGTTGCCATGACACACAGTGAACTGATCCAGCTGTACTGGCCATAATGCAACAGCACAGACACCCCATAGAGCAAGGAATTATGAAGAAAATAACACTCTGAAAGAGAGCTGGATTAAAGCATCAATGAGTTCTTCTTAATCCATTTCAAAGTAACGTCTTTCAGCAGAGCTGAAGTCAAGATGAGACCCCTACAAACCATTGCGAAACCCAGACTAGACTACTTGAGCCACAAGCAACTTAAGCATTAAAAGTGAGTTATGAGTGCAACTTTTAAAATAAAGATATTTTGTCTTATACAAATGGTCAAGAATTCAACCTTTTTCATGCTAATCAAAATAAATAATAAAAAAATAACAAAATCAAAATAAAACACTCTATTTCTTTCTCTGTATATACTAATGCAATAATATTTTTTAGGTCATTCCAAATTCAATGGTGGTGGGAAAAAATATTTTGCGGGAGAATGCTTTTGAAAGATTTTGCCACTGTGTTCTTTCAGGAGGTCCGTAAGAACTAATTTGTGCACCAAATAATTTGTTTGTGCACTAAATGCAATAACTATTTTTTGTGAACTAAATACAACAACCCATTTATTGTGCACCAAATAACTTTTTTTGTGCAACAAATACAATAACTATTTGTGCATTAAATGCAATAGCTATTTTTTGTGCATCAAATGCAATAAATATTTTTTATGTGCATCAAATGCAATATTTCTTGTACATCAAATGCAAAAACTAAGTTTTTGTGCACCAAATGCAGATGCAATACATGTTTTTTATGTGCATCAAATGCAATATTTTTTGAGCACTAAATGCAATAACTATTTTTTGTGAACTAAATACAACAACCCACTTTTTGTGCACCAAAGAACTATTTTTTTGTGCAACAAATGCAATAACTATTTTTGTGCATTAAATGCAATAGCTATTATTGTGCATCAGATGCAATTTTTTTGTCCATCAACTGCAAGAACAAATTTTTGTGCACTAAATGCAATGACAAATTTCTGGTGAACTAAATACAACAACCCATTTTTGTGCACCAAATAACTATTTTTGTGTAACAAATGCAATAACTATTTTTGTGCATTAAATGCAACAGCTATTTTTTGTGCATCAAATGCAATAAATATTTTTGTGCATCTATATAACTATTTTTAGTGTACCAAATAACATTTTTTGTGTGCCAAATGCAACAACCCATTTTTTGTGCATCAAATAACTATTGTTGTAACTATGCAAAAACTATTTTTTGTGCATTAAATGCAATAGCTGTTTTTGTGCATCAAATGTTATAACTAATTTTTGGAACAAGCCTCTGTCAGATATACATACGATATAGTGAGATTCTTGCAAATTCTCTGTAATACTGAAGATAACACGCCAGCAAGTGTTTGAGGTCATTATCAGCTTTAATACACTGGAAACCGTCTGTGGTCTCATTGTAGACTATAAGTTGAGACCCAGATCCACACTAAGACACTGAGTAATGAGACCCTGACCAAAACCAGACCCCATGAGACCAGACCCCTCGGGGCCTAAATCCAGACCTCAAACACCACCCAGATGAAGGCATCTCAGTAGACGGGATGTTATGCAAGCAGTGGATTTGGATGTGCCTTAATGCCAGCAGCCATATCACCCTGCAGCCCAAGACTGGTTGCCCACTGAAGCTAAGCAGGGTTGAGCCTGGTCAGTATCTGGATGGGAGACCTCCTGAGAAAACTAGGTTGCTGCTGGAAGAGGTGTTAGTGAGGCCAGCAGGGGGTGCTCATTCTGTGGTCTGTGTGGGTCCTAATGCCCCAGTATAGTGATGGGGACACTATACTGTCAAAAGAGCACCGTCCTTCGGATGAGACGTTAAACTGAGGTCCTGACTCTCTGTGGTCAATAAAAATCCCAGGATGTCTTTCGAAAAAGAGTAGGGGTGTAACCCCGGCATCCTGGTCAAATTTGCCCATTGGCCTCTGACCATCATGGCCTCCTAATCATCCCCATATTCTGATTGGCTTCATCACTTACATCTCCTCTCCACCAATAAGCTGGTGTGTGGTGGGCGTTCTGGCGCAATATGGCTGCCGTCGCATCATCCAGGTGGATGCTGCACACTGGTGGTGGTTGAGGAGATTCCCCCTTCTGTGTAAAGCGCTTTGAGTGCCCAGAAAAGCGCTATATAAATGTAAGGAATTATTATTATTATTACTTCCAACTTTCAGGTGCTGTTTGAGCAGTCAGCATTTTTAAGGTTCAGTCTTCGTCTTTTTATCACTCTCCCTTCTTCCTCTGGATGGTGGCAGTGCTTTTTATCTGATCTCATCTTTCTAGAACTCATTAGAGAAGCACAGCGACTGGGATGAACGAATATGGAGGGACTTTCTGATTCACTGGGGAGCTAAAAAAACACACATTCACACATCAAGACACTGCCTAATCATCAACACCTACTACAAGAGAGAGAGAGAGACAGTCAAACCTGTCCAGTAAAGCCCATCCTCTCTACTGTCAAATCAAAGATGTACTGCAAGAGCAGGGTGTCAGATGTTAAATGCACGCCGGCAAGGAGAAAGCCTGATGACGTAATTAAGTGGCAGAGAGCTCAGATTATAATCATAGCAGACATTCAGCACAGGAACATAAAAGCAACCTATTCTGATTTCAACAAAACACTCAATAGTAGCTATTTTCCCACCTTTCTATCCAAATAATGAAGGATATAGAAAGTGCAGAAGATATGTGGTAGAACAGTCATAAGTGGTGCTTTCTGAGGGAGCATCGCTATTACTTTGGCTCATGCTCAGAGTTAGTGATCTGAACAAACCCCTAACTGTAAGTATTAAATAGTGTGTTATAATTATAAGCAATTATACTTACATTTTCACCTAGCAGATAATTCAACAGACAATGGAGACTTGTGGATGGGAACCAGCAAGTAACAACCTAGCAACTGCATAGCAACACCCTGACATTTATAGCAGTGAGTTCTTGGTGAACACCCTTATATAAACTGTGGGCACTAAATGCAATATAGCTAATTTTCTGTGAACTAATTGCTCATTTTTGTGCACCAAATGCAGTATCTTTTTTCTGCACCAATTGCAATAACTATTTTTTGGGAACTAAATGCAATATTTAATTTTGTGCACTAATAACCATTTTTGTGCACCAAATGCAATAACCATTTTTTGAGCACTAAATGCAATAACCAATTTCGTCAATTTCGCCATTTTTATGCATTAAATGCAATAATGATTTGCACTGAACAAAATTCAGTAATATTTTGTGCACTAATTGCAATAACCATTTACTCGTGCATCAAATGCTATAACTATTTTTGTGCACTAATACCTAATTTTTGTGTGCCAAATGCAACAACTATTTTTGTGCACCAAATGCAATAAACAATTTAATTGCACCAAATGCAACAGCCATTTTTGTGCACTAAATGCAATAACTATTTTTTGCAAACCAAATGCAATATTTAATTTTGTGCACTAATAACCATTTTTGAGCAGTAAATGCAATAACCAATTTCGTGCAACAAATGCAACAGCCATTTTTATGCACTAAATGCAATAATGATTTTCACTAAACAAAATTTAATAATAATATTTTGTGCACTAATTGCAATAACCATTTATTTGTGCATCAAATGCTATAACTATTTTTTGTGCACTAATAACTAATTTTTGTGCACCAAATACAACAACTACTTTTGTGCACTGGTCGCAATATTTTTTTTTTTTGTGCACCAAATGCAATAAACAGTTTAATTGCACCAAATGCAACAGCTATTTTTTGTGAACAAAATGCAGTAATCATTTTTTTGCGCACCAAATGCGACACTTTACCATTTGTGCACCAAGTATAATAACTACATTCCACTTTTAAAAGGCGTGGTTGCTAATTCTAAACTCCACAAATACACCTGCTGTCCTAGAGGTCATTTATTTTAATATTATACATTATAACAGGCCTGACGAAAGCTTAAGATGTAAAGAATAAGGGTGGGTAGGACAGCTGGGAAAATATTGTGTAAATTTTGCAATGTAAAAAAAAAAGACCTTGCAGCTGTCGTTGGGTGTGCCCCAACGACAGCTCTTTCTCTCTTCTACATTTCTCTGTTTACTTCCACAAATTATTACAATAATTTACTGTAAGAAGCTCAGAAATAATGCACATTTGTTCATGTCATATTTCCTCCTTCTACATCGTGAGCAGAAAGCTACTGTCATACCACACAGATTTCCCTCCATCTCTACATCACACACTTTGACTGAAGTGACAACCGAAGTGGCGCAACAGATATGAACCAGTTCCAGTCTGTACTAAGATAACACAAGGGGAGATAAAACTGGGTCAGTGGTTTCATATGGATTGATCTAACATGCACATTCATGTTCATGTCATAAACCTTTAGAACTGGAACATATACAACATGCATCTTAATCCTGAAAGCCATGCCATCTAGTAAAAACAGAAAGCCCAGGAGAATCTGCTGTGGCTTGTTGTCATGCATTCTTCACTAATTGTACACTGTGGTTTTCCTGAGGCAAATGACTTGGAGAAGCATGAGCCCTAACCTGGATTGACAGACATATATCTCCCATGCACATGTTCTCATTTCAAATGCACCCTATAAAGCTCTTTTTCAGCTCCTTTATAGTCAATGTCATTCAGTCTGTTGCACCGATGAATCCTTCAAATCCTTCCTGGTGTTGAGAAAGCAATGCCTGACACCTGCAGACTGTTCAATGGTATTTTAGACTTAGCCTGTAGATCTGTATTCCACAGACACTGAAACAATGAAATACCGACTTCAGACGAGTTTAAAGCAGAACCGATGAAAAGAGACGGACAGAATGACACAATGCATGGATCTTCTCGAGTCCTCTTCTAATAGCCGTGCACAAACTTATGTAACATCGATCATTTTCGAAAGCAAATGGCTTGAAATACTCACTATTCTGACTGGCAATGGGCTTCTGCTGCTGTAGATTTCAGTCTAGAATTGCACTTTGAACCTCCCAGGATGCTACAGAAATGAACCAGAACCAGAACCAGAACCAGAACCCGAACCGCAAAACCCAAGCCTCCAGTCAGAACCAGCCAGGCGCTGATCTGCGAGTGACTGCTCGACTTCACATTCACTTAAGGGCTACAACTTCCGCCTTAATCACGTGGTTCCTCTTTCCGCACTACAACTGCATGTTTACAGCGCCTGCAAGTGTCTTTTGAGTGTGGTTTGGGACGTTTGATTCATCGCATTAAATCGAGTCATTTGAGTCAGTTCACTAAAATGATTCGCTCACTGATTCTCGCTTGCGTCCAGTGGTCATTTCCACAGGTTACAAGTGATCATTCATTCGTCGCGTTATTCTTTATTAAATTTTTGCATGAATACACATCTAAAACGAGTAAGCATAATCATAAACTTTTTCCACATAAAGTACACCAAGGAAGATTTTTTCATTGATCTTCTAAAAATGACCTAAAAAGTAAAATAGCGTAAACAAATCGTTTATCGGTCATGTTTACACATTCATAATTCTTCTCTCCTTGTTTTAACAACATGCCCTCTAGTTAGTTGGGTAGTTCAGTGAAGGGGGCGTGTCCGTTCCGTGCGTTTAACCAATAAAATGCTCGGTTACAACCCTCACTCGAACGCTATTGGCGTGTAGAATCGAAACAAAATTCCAGCTAATTTCATCCATTTTTTAACATCTTTACTTACATTAATCCATATTCATACACCACTAGTAAGCTACTACTAAATATTTTGTAGAAATTTTAATTTTCTGTAAAGCTTTGTAGCTTTGCTACAATTTGTATCGTGAAAAGCGCTATACAAATAAACTTGAATTGAAATAAAATTACAGAGGTAACAGTGTAAACATGAGTTTAATTGTACAATATATTTAAGACTGTAAACGGATACAAATGCAATACTATTAATTCAACAATATTTTATGTAGTGTATTTTAGTGCATTTTAAACAGAAACTTTTTCCTGAGATGTGATTTCTAGGCACGAATTAAATGTACAGTAGTTCCTCCTCGTAGTCCATAGTCTTTAACTATCTTTTTCACATCCAGACGATTTCCTGAAAATAAATAAGGTAGGCAATTAATGATTTGCAGGCCCACTCATCAAAATACATAAAAGTTGTTAGTTGTTCCTTCTGTGGTTCCTTGTCAATCCATTTCATGACTCATTACGAATGACATGGTCTGCATCAGGTCAACCTCAAGAACAATCAATGAATGCTTTGTTTACCTTCATAAACCAGAGACATTTTCTCTGGTTTCTTCCCTGCCCGATCACATGACTCCTTTAGTAAAACAGAGATGCTTTCCAGTGGGTACATGTCAACTTCCATGGTCTTTCCAGCACATTTTACAATGATGTTGATTCTGTCCACAGTTTCATCAGGGTCAGTGAATGAGCTTGAGTAGTTTGAGTAGTGTTGTGGTGAGATCTGTGGATGATCTGAAATAACAGAGCAAAACAATAATTAAATAACATCAAGATCACAAAAACTTGAGTTGATTTTATCTATTGGGAATCTACTGTATAGGGTTAGAGTTATAAAGTAGGCATTTCATACCAGAATAACCTGAGTGTGTGTTTACAGTGGTTTGTGCAGGACGGCTCCCCTCCTGGACCTCAGACACCACTGTCTGAGAAGGTTTTGTGACTGGGATGTCATCTGAAAAGAGCAAATTAATGTTTTTTTTAAAGCCAAACATGCTTTATGTGTGTTTAAATACACTAATGAATTGTGCACACTAAGCTATGAATATGTATTAAGAAAGTAAATTGTCAAAAAACAATTCCATGTTGACTAACTTTAATATTATATTGCAGTGTCAGGATCTAAATCACAATGATTTCATACACTACCATTGAAAACCAAAACATCAAAGGGTGTTAAAGATAATGAGAATGAATTTAGTCAAGTTTCTCCAAACAATTGACTGTGTATCCACACAACAACCACTAAACATAATGAGCTACAGTATAAGTGGATGAACTAGATAAACTGGATCTTGCCATACTTTCGTTTGGACTCTCCGATGTCTCTGCCTTGTTTTGATTTGCTGTCGAACTGTTTGCAGGTGTTGAACTGCTGCTGTTCCACCAGAAAACTGAGATTAACTTCTCCACCTTCAAAGTGCATTACCAAAGGTTATTAAAGTAATATTTATGAATGAAAATGTTCTATTCTCATCTAGTCTAGGATTTTCTAAAATGTTTTCAATAAAAGATTTCCACACTGGGGTATATGTCAAACGTCACCTAAACAAACCAGAAAACAGGTTTCATTGCATCTACGGAGAAAATATTAAGAGCAGTATGAACTTATGGTGATATCTATGGACTTTTAAGGTAATCACCTAACCTATCTAGTTGTTTTCATTGTTGGCTTTTAATTCAATTTTAATATCAAAATGTTAAAAATTACATTTTTAGATAATAAATAAAACTTTTAGAAAACTAAAAGCGTTCAGTAGATTCTACATATTCCCACAACTTGTGCAACCTGTATTTGTTTTTCCTTATTAAACTGTAATTGCAAGTTATTAATTTGGGTATTTAATGAAAACCATATTTAGGTTTAAATATGTTTTTTTATATTCTACCATATTCAGTACTATTCACTATTGACGAGTTGCTTATTAGCATGCATATTACTAGCATACTGGCTGTTTATTAGTACTTATAAAGCACATATTAATGCCTTACTGCATATATGATCATTAACTGCATGATCATATTTAACAAAAACCTTACATAATATCAATTAGCAGGAAAGCTCTTAGTTAAAAGTCAATATGTGTTCCCTAATCCAACGTATTAAAACTTCTGTTACTTCAGTATAGGTGTTATCACTTTAAGTAAGTTTTATTTTGTAAGTAAGAGATAAAATGTTAACATTTTTAGCTAATCTGATAATGCATTTAGCTACCGATACTCTACAAAGAATACTGCACATTTTTAAGATTAAATTGGGGTAACTTACCAGAGCAGTGATATAGCTGTATAACGTGGCCATGTCTAGTCAATAGTTTCCACACTTGTGAGGTGCTCACTGCTTTATGCCTGCTGAGTTCAAGTGTATATATAAAACCTGCAGCCAACTTTCACTTTCTTTTCGATCTTACCGCAGACACCCACGGGCTTTCCCTTAGAAATACCCTAAAACTCTGCCATCACTAAGTCCCTAAACAATCGTATTGCACATATGTCCTAAAGAGAAGTCAGTTGCATGCATTTGTAGTTTTATGCATGCAGATTACCAATAAACGTCTTAAAGGAGTAGTTGGTCCAATAAGAGCCATTTTAATTCTAAGTTTCAAACCTGTCTGTACTCAATCTATAGGTTTGTATGGGAGACAGGCTGATTTTTTTTTGTTGAAACTTTAATGATTTATAGGTCGTAAGATTGCAACAGTAAGACATTTCCAAATGATGCAGCTTTTAACTGGAATCGCCTCCACCTCTTCACCTCCGGGCATGCAAAATACATTTGCATTTCAGTCTTCAAAGCCTGTTACTTCTGTACTGTAACATTCATCTGTTATGTTTTGTTGTTATATTAATAATCCATAATAAATGTTAATAGACTGCATTAAGCAGTTGACTTGTATTTCTGCTGGAAGAAAAAATTACTTACTATAAGTGTATATACAATATACAGTATATATTTACATTCAAAAGCCAGAGTCAACATAATAAACACGGTAATTAATTTGTGGAGACGTCCTGCCACTCACACGCAGCGGTGAAATAATGTATTTATACATTATTAAAATACACTGGTTATTAAAACAAAGAGAAACTGCAAAACAACTGAACTGAAACTGGACTATTCAGTGAGAGCTCTTAGGAAACCACCTCAGTTTTAGCCAGTGGGCGTATTCAGAGTCAAAGCGTCATTAGAAATGACACTATATAAACCACACTACCAGGAGGGGTTGCCTGTCATATCGACCGATTACGTGAATTAATGCAAGCGGAGTCGTTAGGATTAGGCCTGGGGTAGATGCGTATAATAGGCACGCGAAAACTGTATTATATGCACGTCAAGCATACGTCGTCCATATCATGCACGCCAAAGTTAATTTCAGCGTATGAATTGCAGGCCGAATAGAAACAGAAAATTGTGGTATCGATACGCAGTTTTATGAGACCGGGCCCTCGAATCAGTATAATAAGCAAGTTTTTGCGATCATATAATTTAAAAACGGTAAGCTCCAGTTAAAAGTGAAAGCATTCAAACAGTAAGTTAAAAACAGGGCTAATGATGCAGAGAATAGTGATTTGCGTCCAGATGCCGGTAAATGTTTTATGTTAAGACAATTTCTTAAGAATTAGTCTCACCAGGCAGTTAGCAAAGGAGTAACTGGTCTTGGTTTTTTTGCATTCCCATTAGACCTAATTATGTTTCTATGTAACTGATTTTAAAAAATATATGACCAGTCTTAAAGAAAACAATTAAATGACTAAGCCTTTTATGAATGAACCACATTCCCTCTAGTTGGGTAGTTCAGTGAAGGGGGCGTGTCCGTTCCGTGCGTTTAACCAATGAAATGCTCGGTTACAACCTGCACTCGAACGCTATAGAGACAGAGCGGATTTAGGCCACGCCCACATCGATCCAACGCTCTCCATTGACTTTGTATTGCCTCCTTATCATTTCTGTCTTATAACAAAAAACAGAACAATGTCTAAAAGCTGCTGTGTGACAAGGTGTACAGTGATCAAGCTAAAAACCCAGAACTACATTTTTATAAGCTGTCGACTCCAAAAAAACGATCGTTTAAGGACACAGATTGTTGTAGATGTTAGGGTATTTCACGTTGGGCCATTCAGTTGGATAATTTCTCGAGCAAAAGAAAGGTAAGGAAAAGGAGCACTGACATAGACGATAAAATGTAGTTTCTCAATATATCTCCTCCTCTTAGGTTTACATCATAGGGTGGTAAAATAATCCTTTAAAATGGTTAAAAATAATTATTGTTTCCTGTTGCGATTAATTTTCCCTCCAGTGTGCGTAATATGACATGTGAGCTCTTCTTTTGTCATTAAAAGCTCGTTTTTTGGGTTGACAGCTTATAAAAACGTAGTTCAGGGTTTTTTTTTAGCTTGTTTACTGTACACTTTGTCACACTTTTAGGTATTTTTTTCTGCTTTTTTGTTGTAAGCCAGAAATGACAAGACGGCAGCTTCCCGCAATACAAAGTCAATGGAGAGCGTCGAAACAAAATTCCAACTAATTTCATCCGATTTTAACAACTTTACTTACATTAATCCATATTCATCCACTCAGACTTTGTATTTTCTTTATGGGTTATTTAGAAGTAATTGGCAGACCTTTATGCTAATAAAATATTAAAATGTCCTTGTTTACATTTTTTAACTTTTCGGCCAGGGGAAATACCCAGATCTCTGTATAATAATCAATAACTGTTTTCAGCCATTAAGTGTGCTGATATAAAAGTAAAAATACTGAATAAACACATGTGAGTCATTGTTGCTCTTGAATGAAGTCAGTTTTATTTCAGTGTTTTCAAAATAATGTAAAAATAAAACTAAAATAAATGTCATTGAAATATCTAGAACACCTAAGAAAACATGATGCCAACCCCCCATACATCTCTGCCATATGTACATCAACTTAACAGTCACCACTAGTGAGCTACTAAATATACATTAATTTGTATCGTGAAAAGCACTATACAAATAAACATGAATTGAATTGGATTATAATAAATTACAGAGGTAACAGTTTAAACATGAGAATTTTATTGTATTATTGTAGTAAACGGAAATGCAATACTTTCAATTTAACAATATTTTATGTAGTGTACTTTAGTGTATTTTAAACAGAAACTTTTTCCTGAGATGTGATTCCTAGGCATGAATCAGATGTACAGTAGTTCCTCCTCGTAGTCCATAGTCTTTCACTGTCTTGTTCACATCCAGACAATTTCCTAAAAATATATAAAGTTAGCAATTAATGATTTGCAGGCCCACTCATAGAATTACATAAAAGTTGTTAGTTGTTGCTTTTGTGGCTCAAATTTCCATGTCAATCCATTTAATGACTCATTACAAATGACATGGTCTACGTCAGGTCAACTTCAAAAACAATGAATGAATGCTTTATTTACCTTCATAAACCAGAGACATTTTCTCTGGTTTCTTCCCTGCCTGATCACATGACTCCTTTAGTAAAATAGAGATTCTTTCTCGTGGGTACATGTCCACTTCCATGGTCTTTCCAGCACATTTTACAATGACGTTGATTCTGTCCGTTGATTCTGCAGTTTCATCAGCATAGTAATGTAGTGGGATGTGTGGATGATCTGAAATAACAGAGCAAAATAATGATTAAATAACATTAAAATCACAAAAGTTGATTAAGTTGATTTGATCCATTGGGAATTTATTGTACAGAGTTAGAGTTATAAAGTGGCCGTTTCGTACCAGAATGACCTGAGTGTGTGTTTACAGTGGTTTGTGAAGGCTGGCTTCCCTCCTGGACCTCAGACACCACCGTCTGAGAAGGTTTTGTGACTGGAATGTCATCTGAAAAAAGCAAATTAATTAATTTTAAAGCCAAACTTGCTTTTATGTGTATTAAAATACACTGATGAGTTGTGCACAAAAATCCATAAATGTGTATTAAGAAAGTAAATTGTCAAAAAACAATTCCATGTTGACTAACTTCAATATTATATTACAATTTCAGGATCTAAATCAGTGATGACAGCAATAAATTGCAGAATGATTTCATACACTATTATTCAAAATCAATAGATCAAAAGGTGTTTAAGATAAATGAGAACAAATTCAGTTTAAGTGTATGTACAAAACAACCACTAAACATAATGAGCTACAGTATAAGTGGATGACCTAGATAAACTGGATGTTCGCCATACTTTTGTTTGAATTATCTGTTGGCTCTGCCTGGTTCTGATTTGCTGTCAGTCTGTTTGCAGGTGTTGAACTCCTGCTGTTCCACCAAAAGATTGAGAAGATGTTCTCCACCTTCAAAGCACATTACCAATCAAAGGTTATTAATATCCATACAAAAGGTAATGTTGTTCTAATCTCATCTAGTTTAGTCTTGGCTTTTCTAAAAAAAAATTGGGATATATGTCAAATGTCACTTAAACAAACCGGAAAACAGGTTTCATTGCATCTGCTTGTTGGAGAGTAGTAACAGCAGTATGAACTTATGGTGATATATGGACTTTTAAGGTAATTAACTAACCTAGCTAGTTGTTGTCATGGTTGCTGCTTAAATCAATTTTAATATCAATAGTGTTGGGTTCGAGTCTACCTAAGTCGAGTCAGAGACTTTAACCAGCCTAGTCCGAGTCTAAAAGGGCTAAGTCCGAGTCGAGCCTGAGTCCAAGGAAACACTACTGTTTGTCAGTATCTCAACATTGTTTTAACCCAGGGGTGCCCAAACTCGGACATGGAGGGCCGGTTTAGCTCCAGCCCCAATTAAACACACCTGAAACAGCTGATCAAGCTCTTACTAGGTATACTAGAAACCCCCTGGCAGGTGTGTTGAGGCAAGCTGAAACTAAATCAAGGACCAGGACCAGTTTGGGCTCGCCTGTTTTTAACCTATACAACTAGAAAAACACAATGTCAATTGAAATGTAAGAAAGGCAAACCTCGACCTTGCCATTTTGAGTTTTGATCTCATAATTAGTGTCCTACTCTGCTTAGCAAACTTAAAGTCATGTAAGAGAAGTTATGGCTGATATATATTGTGACATATTTCAGAGTGAAACAGGTTTTAGAATGTGAGAAATTATAGGGTGGGACTTGACTTCATTCATCATTATAGTAAATGTATAAATTGGTGAATGGGACCTGAAGAGCAGAAAACCGTCTGATTGTGGCTGTGTGTGTTTTGGTTTTCAATTGACAAATGGTTAGACCTTACAGAGTGCATTTTAAATTTTTCTTGGATGAAAATGAGGCTGTGAGGGATAAACTTTACAATGGCACACATTGTGTATAAAAGTCCTACATATACTTTCCATAAGTCACAACCAACTCACACCTGTTTTATTTTTAATGCATTTATAGTTACATTGATTACAATAAATTACATTATGTAAGGAATAATTGATGACGGGCCATTGAATTATTAGAAAATCAAGCACACCCAAGGTGGTTTTGGACCCATAAAAAATTCTTTGAAGCTAGAAACTGCCACCATGTTTAAAAAGTAATAATAATTTTAATAGGCTACAGCAAAAACTAATAAACTAATGTAAGTAAAACATTTTCAAACTTAGGCAAGTAAGCACTCTAAAGTATTACTTATAAGCAAAAAAATAAATAATTTTAAGTTTTTCAGATAGGTCTATCTAAAGGCTTCTACAGAAATAGCCTACTGTAGACATTTCATGAAGTAATAACTGTAAAAATAAAACACTGCAAAATCTTCACTGTATACATTAAAGATGATTTATTAAGTCAATAGGTTAATAAGCGATTCAATCAAGAACAGTGAGTGATTTTCTCTTTTTCTTTTGTTGTTTGATTAACATTTACGACGCGGTCCAAGTATACAACCGTGTATTTCCACTGGCACGTAGCGAGCAGAGCGGTATGGGCGTTTTCAATTAATTCCTATGGAAGCTGAGCTTAAACGCTTGCGCAGTGCGTTTACGCTCAACTTCCATAGGAATGAATGGAAAACGCTCGCTTCGCCCTACTCGCTACGCTGTAGTGGAAATACAGCGTAACGGTGTATTTCCACTACAGCGTAGCGTAGCGAGAGGAGCAGAGCGTTTTCCATTCATTCCTATGGAAGCTGAGCATAAACGCTTGCGCATTGCATTATGGGATTGAAAGCGGAGCGGAGAAAGCGTTGAGAGCGCTCACTGCCCATAGAAAACAATTCAAAAAAGCAGCGGCGTTGTAGCGTTGCCCGCGGCACTGAGCGTGCTTTTGACGCTGTAGTGGAAATACAGCGTAAAACTGCAGACCGGAGATCTCCAAAATGGGGCGGGAATTCCAAAAGTGGGCAGAACCTCCAAAATGGGGCGGGGTCTCGTCGCGCAAAGACTTTCCCCATTGGCTCTGGCTTCAGCCTATTGTTATTGACTTACATTTCAAAACTAAACTTTAGAAAATAAAGTTTGTAGTTGTTCTCAAATAAAATAAACTCAGTGAGAGCAGAGCCCCAAAGCTCGTGGCCAGTGGTTAATGATATAAACGGGAATCACCCACGAGCTCTCCCGCGGGCCGTCCCAGTGAAGCGCAGGGGAAAGGTTTTACTCTATCGCTTTGTTTTAAGCAACGGGGGTGTCCCGGTTCTTGAAATTCTTAGGGTAGGAGGGGTAGTCATGCTGCATGTAACTAAAAAGGTCCAATTTTCCGGTGAGGTCCGGTTGGGTAGTTACAGAGCGGCCCGACGATCTCATATCGCATAATCTTATTAACTGTTTATCTGCCACGCTATTCAGCGCCAATCCCGCTGTGCAGTCAATTTCACTGGTTAAGGTTAGGGTAAGGTGTGGGGTAGGTTTAGGGGTTAGCATTTGTGTAGCATAGTGTAGGTAATCAACACTGCGATTGACACAACCAATAAAATCTTTAAAATCAGCTGTGTGTGAGTTTGCGCTTAAGTGGATTGGGAGGAAAATTGCGCATGCGTATCATGTGCCTGTCTGTAAGGAGGAAGCCTCGCCCTATTTTGGAGCGCACACCCTGTTTTGGAGTTCCCGCCCGCATTTGGAGAGCTCCAAGCTGCAGTTATAGACCCCTCACGCGGTCGGCGGCTGAAGGTTTACGCTGCTGTCGCTTTAAGATCTGACGCACAGATCAAATATTTTGACGCATGATCAGTATTTCTCCCAACTGTTCAGGTTTACTTAAGACAAAACCACTGCATTTACATGAATAGTCTCCGACTAGCATTTGTGTAGCAATAACAGAACCTATTAGAAGCGAAAGAGAACTCGGCATTCGCACACTGACTGAGAGCCGCGTTCTGTGAGCGCGCTTTGAGTGTGTGCGCACATACTGTAAAGCAGGAGTGCTCAACCTTGGTCCTGGAGATCGACATTCCTGCAGTTCAGCTCCAACCCTGACCAAATACACCTGAACCAGCGAATTAGGATCTCAAGGAGCATCTGATAATTACAGACAGGTGTGTTTGATTTGGGTTGGAACTAAACTGCAGGAAAGTCGATCTTCAGGAACAGGGTTGGGCACCGCTGCTGTAAAGTAATCTATACTGGACAAGATTTAAAAACACATGCAAATACTAAATATCACTGTCGTGATAATGCATCGAGTCAGTGACAGTCCGAGTACCCCAACTCTAAATATCAAAATGTTAAAAATAACACTTTTTATGTAACAGATACTTTACTTCAGTAAAGGTGTTAGCACTTTAGGTAAGCTTTATTTTGTAAGTAAAAGATAAAATGTTAACGTTTCTAGCTAATCTGATAATGGCAGGCTTTCAAATTGCCATAGTTAAATCCAGGACAAAGAATACTGCAGATTTTCAAGATTAAATTGGAGTAACTTACCCGAGCAGTGAAATAGCTGTATAATGTGCCCATGTTTACTCAATAGTTTCCACACTTGGCTCACAGTGCTCACATGATTTACACCTGATGATTATATAAATGGATGCAGCCTACTTTCTCTTTTTCTTTCTCTGATCTCGGTCTTATAGCAGCCACCCACAGGCTTTCACCCGGAAATACCCTAGAATGCTGCACTAATGAAAACAGCATTGAATACCATCACTAAATCCCTAAACAAACGTATTGGCACATATGCCCTAAAGTGAAGTAAATTGCACGCATTTGCATGTAAATATCTTAAAAGCGTAGTTTGTCTAATACGATAATTATAGGTTTTCGTACATGTCTGCAGTCAATCTATAGGTTTGTCTGGGGAACAGGCTGAATTTTTTGTTGTAATTGTAATGATTTATAGGTTGCAAGATTGCAACAGTAAGTCATATCCAAATAATGCAGCCTTTAACTGGTATGACCTCCACCTCTTCACCTCCAGGCATGCAAAAGTATGCATTTCAGTCTTGAAAGCCTGTTACTTCTGTATTGTAACATTTCATCTGTTATGTTTTGTTGTTATATTAATCTTTAAAGTAATGTTCCATATTAAATGTTAATTCATTGACAGCATTAAACTGCTGACTTGTATTTCATCTGGAAGAAAAAATATAAGGGTATATACAAAATGAAGTATTTATTTTTACCTTCAAAAGCCAGAGTCATTCTCTTTGGCTTTTCCCCCCTTTCCTTTCACATGCTTCCGAGCAAATGTAGATTCATTCCGATGGAAATATGTCCACCTCCATGATTTTCCCATTAAATATCACAATGATATTTTTCCAGACAACATCTTCAATTTGTAGAAGAAACGTTCTCCAGTCCTGTGTTATATCCTGTTGTAGAGTGTCTGAAATAGAGGATTATCAGAAACAATTATAGTAGTTTAAATGTCTTCACACTTTTTAGTCATTTTTTAAATCATGTATTAAACCCAAAGTTCTCAAACTGTAAGGTGCAAAAGTACTTTTGTTAACATTTCTACAGACTTTAAAACACTTAAAATATAACACCATAATAAACAAAGTAATTCATTTAGGTAAATCATTCACTTGTTTCAAAGTCTTCTTGATGTGTGATTTATGGAGACGTCCTCACACGCAGCTGTGAAATCATGCTTATGCATTATTAAAATACACTGGTTATTAAAACAGAAAAAATCCAAAACAACTGAACTGAAACTGGACTATTCACACTGTTTAACCAGTTAGACCTCTTTGGAAACCACCTCAGTTTTAGCTGGGAAAACACCTCAGAGGCCAGTTGCTAGACTTAGCCTTTATGTGAAGACTATGTCTTAAGAATTAGTCTCACCAGGCAGTTATCAAAGGGGTAACTGGTCTTGCTTTTCACATTCAAATTAAACCTATATATGTTTATATGTAACTGATTTAAAAATGTATATATGACCACTCTTACAGGAAAACAATTAAATGACTAAGCATTTCATGCAACCGCCACAGGTTTTCCTTTCACTTTTTCTTATAGCTTGTAGAGTGCACTTCAGCACACTGATATATTGTCTAATAGTGAGTTCCTGGTTCCTCCATCTGGTTCATTGCCTGCTGCTTATGTAAGCTACTGAATTTTTTAATAACCTGTGGTTTAAAAAATGCTGTCTATAGTTAGGGAGCTCAGGAGGTGTTGGTACCTGCCTGTCAGCCCACTAGCTCAATCTTAGGAGAGCATGTTACTCTTAAAGGGATAGTTTACTCACCCTCATGTCATTCCAAAGCTGTAAGACCTTTGTTCATTTTCAGAACACAAATTAAGATATTTTTGATGAAATTCAAAAACTCTCTGACCCTCCATAGACAGCAATTTAATTTTTCCCGGGATAGTTATCCACCCATGATTGAGAGTACCACGACACATGCATGTGATGCTGCTGACGTGGAACATGCATGCGCTGCACTTTGTTTACCATTAGAAGAATGTACACACATATGTTGTGGTATTCTCGATAATGCCAGAGGACTGCAAGATAAGAAATTGTTGAATAAAGTCATTATTTTTGTTTTCTTTGCGCACAAAAAAATAGCCTTGTAGCTTCAAAAATTACGGTTGAACCACTGATGCCACATGGACTATTTTAACAATGTCCTTACTACGTTTCTGTGCCTTGACTGTGGTTGTGCTCATGCTGTCTGAGCAGTGTTGGGGAGTAACTAGTTACATGTAATGGAATTACGTTATTTTTTCATCCACCCACCCCCACTTACAGATTTAATTGACTTCTTTTAGATTGTATTGACTGCTCTAAAATGAGACATCAATGTTTCAGGAGTTTAGGACAGAATAGGACACATGCTTATTCAATAACTGTTTTATTTCCTATTTGGGTTCATGCATAAACTTTATTTTTTAAGATTGTTGGATGCTATTGTTTTCTGTCATAACTATGCAAACATTTGATTTCAAACCCAGTATCATAGCTATTAAACTATTTCTTGTTATGATGTTATTTGTTATGATCTTGTTATGACATATAGCGCAACTGCACTCACGGTGACCCGAGTTCGATTCCTGTCTCGAGGTCCTTTGCCGATCCCGCTCCCCTCTCTCCTCCCAGCTCTTTCCTGTCATCTCTCTACTGTCCTATCACAACAAAAGACATAAAAAGCCCAAAAATATAAGTAAAAAAAAAAAGTCTGAATTTGTGGTGGCTGTGCTTTAAGTTAAATTATTACACAGCTCAGACTCTTTCGGGGCAACAGAATTAAGAAATTGAATTCTGAATTACAATTTCTTAATTCTGTCAGTGCTATATGCTTGATCATTTTTCTTGGTGGAAGCGTTGCATTTGGTTAGCTAATAAAATATTAAAGCTTAATTCAATATTATGTGTACAATTTCTTAATTCTGTCATCCTGGTATCGTGGATTTGCTCTATTGTTTCATACAAACGCAGCTACTTTTTTTTGTACACTGTAATAGATTATAAGATAACTAACAAACTAGTACTGCTACTTAATTATTTATGTGGTGAAATGTTGTGTAAGAAAACTGGTCTGACCGCACTGTATCCCTAAAATGTCTAGTTTGAACTTGCCGTTTGCTAGCAACTGATTTCTTCATGGAAGCTTTACGTTCAAATATTTCAACAGATCAGTGTTTTGTGTCTAATAATTTTGACACGAAACATCTAAATAATCTATCAAGCAGCTGTGTAATAAGTGAGATAATGTACATTCAGCCAGTTGTTATCGCAAAATAAAGATGTATGTTATCCCTTACTTATAATCTTAATTCAAGTGCTAAAGGATTTTGAAAGTCTGACAGTAATCAGTGTTGAGTGCTACTGTAAGGTTAACTCTGCCTGGTTTAAATGTTTGACAAAATGATTAACAGTTGAAAATATTAAAAAATTTAGAAAAGTAATCAAAAAGTAATTAAAAGTAATAAGTTACATTACTTTAATAAAGTAATTGAACAGTTACACTACTTATTACATTTTTAATCAAGTAACTTGTAATCTGTAACCTATTACATTTCCAAAGTAACCTTCCCAACACTGTATCTGAGGGTCAGAGAGCTCTCGGATTGCATCAAAAATATCTTAATTTGTGTTCCGAAGTCGTATGTGTTAAGAACAACATGAAGGTCAGTAATTAATGACAGAATTTTCATTTTTGGGTGAACTATTCCTTTAATGTGGGGTTCGAGCCCCACATTGGGGTTACAGTTTTCCAGTTTACATCAAACCTAGTGACGACACCCTGAAAGTTGCGATGGTCCTATACACGAAAAAAAACGATAGACTTTACAATAGTCTTTACAATATCTATTAATATCTATTAATAGTCTTTACAATAGTCTATTACAATATTACAATACTGTGTAAAGGTCCTACATCATGTAACTTTCACAACTCAGTTTTGTTTTTTTCTAGTGGAAGTTTTTATTTTCAGAAAGTCGTTCTGAGCATTGAGTGGATTCTACTAAACGCATGATTTTTTCCCCCAAACCACTTTAGTGCTAACTCCACCCCGTAGCCATTTCTAAAGATTTAATTGGTCATATGCTGACAACAGTGACGATTATTACAATGCTACAACCAATCCTAACCCCGAACCCTAACCCACGTTCTGACCTTAACCGCTGAATATAGCTGCGGGGCGGGATTTGCGCTGAATTCGCAATTAAAACACTTCTGATTAGGCATTGCAAATTGGCAGATATGCCTGGGATTGGCTACTTTGCTCAACACTGCTATAACATGTGAATAGAAACCTTTTAAGTCCTCCAGAAAGCGAACGCAAACACAAACATGCACTAGATCAGTTGCTAAATTTCGCCAGTAGGTTTATGTTGTTATTACAGCTTCAGCTGAGGGGCCGGACACCGGCACCCGTCACAGGTAAAATGATTCCGTTTAAGATTTGAATGTTGGTGCATAAGGTAAATACATCTAGTGTTGTTTATTGTGGAAATTACCTTGTATGTGCTAATTTAGCTTTAAACGCGGAGTTGATTAACAACTCATCCTGTGTTTATTCTGAAGGCAGACCACGTTTGTGTATCTCCGTCTGTAATAACAGTGCAAATCTTCTCTGCTGCCTTAGGGGTTTTAAAAGGAGTCATTAAAATGTAGGCTACAAACGTTTTGCCTCATTTGAGACTAGTTTGTATTATATTGTAAAGACAGTGTTAGTCATCATTTTAATACTAAGTTGTACTTTATTGTTGTTTTTACACACAAAATATAGTTTATCAGTGACTTTAATCGACAAACTTTTCGACTGACTGGCTATTAACTGTGAATAGACAGAGTGTCAATCAATGCATTGGAAAATGCAGCGTGCATAAAAGTAAATAAACGAAGTTGCTTGTCAGTTTTTTCCAACAAACAACCACCCAGACCTCGGATTTTTTCAAGCAACTTGCTAACCCCACCCTGTAGCCAGTTCTAAAGATTTCATTGGTCATGGCGACAACAGTGACTGATGTTTCGCGCAATGCTACAACCATCCTAACACCAAACCCTAATCCACGCTCTTCACCTTAACCAATGAAATTAGTTGCGGGGCGTGATTTGCGCTAAATTCGCAACATAAACACCTCTTATTAGCTATTGCGTTCACGAAATTAGCAGCTATGTCTGTGATTGGCTACTTTGCTCAACGCTGCAATAAGACGTGAATAGAAACCCGCGTTCCAGAACACGAGCAAGTACTGGATTCTTTGCTAAATTTCGACAGTATGTTGTTATTACAGCTTTAACTGAGGGGCCTACATACAGGATTTGATTGTCGGAGCGGAAGGTAAATAAATCTAGTATTGTTTATTGTGAAAATAGTTCTTTATGTACTGAATTAGCTGTAAAACTGTAGTCGATTAAGAACTGGTGTTTATTCTGAAGGCAGACCACGTTTGTGTATCTCCGTCTATAATATAGCCATCAAATCAGTGCATATGCATTCCCTCCGCTTTAAAACGAGTTTTTAAAATAAAATAAATAAATAAATAAAAATCCTCATTTGACCAGTTTTGTATCCACTGCACCTGCGCAAAAACAGTGTTTTTCATCATTTTAATACTATGTGGTAGTTTATTGTTTTTACACACAAAATACAGTTTATCGGCGACTTTAAGTGACAGAGTTTTGAGAACTATTTTGTTCGACATTTGAAAAGAACGAGCGAGGTGAATGTCTTTGTTGTTAACTTGTGTAATGTGTAATGTGCCTACACATTCAAACGTACACTGTACTGTACTATGTTGTCACACATCATTTCAGCGGTCTCGCGTTGCAGTAAACTGCGGCGGACTCAGTGGACTAAAAAGAGATCACTGTTTCACTGTTAGGACCGAAAACTTTGCTTTTTTAATTTTTAGTTTTCTCTGTATGTGTGGGTCGCAGGTGTTTTGAGTAGAAGGAAGCGCATTTAATTGCAAACAAGTAAAGGACATAATGAACCATAGCATTAATGTGGAAGTCTAAGTGCAGTTCGTGGAAATGTAGATGTAAGCTGCTTTATGTTACATGATTTGTTGGAGAAACAGTGCGAATGTGTGGGGTTTTGTACAGTAATTAATAACCCCTGTCGCAAGCCCGGCTAGCTCAGTCGGTAGAGCATGAGACTCTTAATCTCAGGGTCGTGGGTTCGAGCCCCACGTTGGGCGCAATGTTTTTCACTTGTATTAAGTATTAATGTATTAAACAATTGTAATGTTATACAGGAAAAAACTCAGCTTATATTGTGTTTTGTTTTGGGCATTTGAGCTGGAACGTAAAGCATAAAACGCTATGACGTCATAATGGTGCGCGTCTCCGTCTCTGTGGCGCAATCGGTTAGCGCGTTCGGCTGTTAACCGAAAGGTTGGTGGTTCGAGCCCACCCAGGGACGCGTGTCTTTATGTTTTACACGACTGCCACCTAGCGGTGTGCGTCAACTCAGAGACGAACGTTTTTATGCCACTGCTATCTAGTGGCTTAAATGCTCTACCACTCGGCGTCGCGTCATCATCGTCTCTGTGGCGCAATCGGTTAGCGCGTTCGGCTGTTAACCGAAAGGTTGGTGGTTCGAGCCCACCCAGGGACGAAAATAGCTTTTGCATTGCTTTAAAAAAATTTAAGATTCTTTGGAAGCCCAAGCCTGTAAATGCTGGAAATTATTTATAATCATTATTCCATAATAACAGCATTTGTTTTTGTTATGGAAAGTGATTTTAATAAACATACATATCATAGAAATTAATTAATTAATTTTATTTTAAAATATACATATGAATGCATGAGAGAAAATATTTTTACAGCAAATGTACATGTTGGTGACTGTATTTTACTTCTTATTTTGGATTTTCAAGAATAAAGATTAATACGTAAAACTAATGTGATTCACTTCAGGTAGTTTGGTAGTTTAATTATTGTATTTGAAAAGGTAGATTTCAAGAGTATCTGCAGCTAGTAAACAAAACGGAAAATAATTCACTGAACGTGTCAGCGATTTCGCCTCTAGAGGGCGCTCTCGTACCGTATATTGACAGTCGATATGGATTTTTGGGCTATAGGGCCTATGAAGTCTAAAAATCTTACTGCATTGAATTATGATGTATACTAAATATTATAATGGATTTATTAAAACTGTAACCAATATATGGCTCATTTAGGATGAACTCAGGTAAAGTGAGCCACTTTTTTGTAAAATGTGTAATTTATATACTGTATTTTTTTTCTTTTCTTTTCTGTATTACTTTCGTTAACTTTAAGGTCCAGCTGTAAAAATTCAATTTGAATACAATTTATATAAAGTGTTATTTGCAAGATATATACCAAAAAACATTTTGAGGTCATGTACTCCAGACGAATTTCTTTTCAGGTAAAGTGGGCCAATGTTTATTTATCAAATATTATTCTGCATCTTAATTAAAAGCACATGATTTATTAACACATATGATCAGCAAAAAACATACTTAAACTCAAAAAATATATAACCGACAGGTTATGAGAAAAAATAAATCATATGTAAATCCACATCTAAATTCATGGGCGATATTCCAAACAGCTGAAAGAATGTGTTGACATTAAATTTGATGAAATCTGAATATCAGAATATTCAGAAATCAGAATACTGAAAAAATGAAAGATGTGACTATAACACATGCAACAAGAAATAGTCAAACCTTTAAAATGATAACCATATGTAAAATGTTTCTGTCTATGCTCTCTAAACACTTAAATTTCAAAGCTTTATATTCTACATTTATATTTTTTTCCTCTTATCCTTTCTTCACTCCACAGATTGAACTTAATGCCTTGACTTCCTTTCTATTCTTTCTTTCCTTTCTTCCATCTCTTACTTGAATTCTGTGAGACGGCTGTCTCATTTAGTAAATTATAAATATCAACTATAAACATCAGTTTATTTATTGAATTTGGGTATAATTACTGAAGGTTAAAGGTCGACCCACTTCACCTGAAACCCATGGCCCACTTTATCTAACATGTTCAGCCAAAGTGGGGCAGCAATATTTAAACACCTTACAAGAAAACTAACAATTTTTTTTTTTTTTTACCAATTTTATTCTTTGTTGATGGTAGCACTGAATAAATCAGGAAATGTTTCAATAATGTTCTTTACATTTAGTGAGCCACCTTACAAGTTACAAATCTTATGTCAAAGGGTTTTCTACAGTGTCATATTGCATCAACCAAAGCTATTTAATTATTAAGAGAAATAGCATCCCTTTAATTAAGAACAATTGTTATGCTCTGAAAATGTACAATCAAGCTTAAACGGCCCACTTTACCTGAATTCACCCTAATAAAACATGAAGCATTTGCATTAAAATAATTTCTAGTAAAATAGACAACTAAATTTAGTTACTTTATGCTATAGTTCCTGCAATCCTACTGACTGAAATCCAAAAACTATTTTCGTCCCTGGGTGGGCTCGAACCACCAACCTTTCGGTTAACAGCCGAACGCGCTAACCGATTGCGCCACAGAGACGAGGTTGCAGCACCTTTCAAAACTGAAGCAGTTCATGTGTGGGTACAAGGATAGGAGACACATATTAGTAAGATACTCATTATTATTAAGAAACGTTATATTATTAAGACACATAATTATTAAGTTACGATATGTGTCTTATATAAAATAATATATTATACCTTTAAGTTACATATTTGTTCTACCATTTATAATGGTTTTGTAGAATGTCCACTAGATGGCAGTACAGACTAACACGTGGACAATGGAACACAGTAGGCGAGTACAGTTTGACAAAAAAAGTTTACGGTTGGCTTGACAAAGCCCTCTCTTGAGAGTTTAAAATTAGTTTTAAGTTTAAATGTTTTACATGGAGAAGTCAAACAGAACAATACAAACTCAGTCAGACCATATTAGACTACTTCAAACCCCATTAGACCTCATCAAACTGCTAATAAGCCACAAATGAGCCACTTAGTCCTCCCCTGGGATTCCTAGGCATTGTTAACATGTTGCTGGCATGTTCTTAGGTTTTCTTAGCATGCTTTAACATATTTTAATATGTTAAAGCATGCTAATATTTTAATATGTTAAATGGCATAACGTGCACATTGTTAGCATTCCTGTTTTAACACATTGCTAGCATTTTTTGCCATGTTGTTAAAATGTTAAGCACATTGTTAGCATGTGATAAGCAACATGAAACACAAGATCCTAGTTCTTAGTTGTGAACAGGTTGACAGGTTGTGTCTGATAAATAACTGCTTGCTAGTCTACTGAAAGATTCCTGCTTGTGAAGTATTTCCTCAAGAGAAGTTAGCACAAGAAATGAAAACAGAAATGTCTACTGTAGCACAATTTTATTATATACAAAATACTAATTCTATATGTGACTCTGACCACAAGGGTAAATTTGTAAAAATAGCCAAAAATACATTGTATGGGTCAAAAGTATAGATTTTTCTTTCATGCCAAAAAAATCATTAGGATATTAAGTAAAGATCATGTTCCATGAAGATATTTTGTAAATGTATCAAAATTTAATTTTTGATTAGCAATATGCATTAGCAATATCCAGATTTTCAAATAGTTGTATGTCAACCAAATATTGTCCTATCCTAACAAACCATACATCAATGGAAAGCTTATTTATTCAAAAAATTTGGTTTTGTGGTCCAGGGTAACATATAATAATACAATTATATAAATATAATTAAACAATTATTAGAATAAAATTTTATGACATAATATAGCTATATAAAACTATGTAATTTTTGAATATTTCCAGTTGAACAATATTAATTATGGCTTTCTTTTTTGTGTAAGCTTTGTTGACAATAAAATGAAATATTAACATTAAATTAAATTAAAATTAAATACCCATTGTGAATGGAATCCACAGAAGCAATACATCAGTAGATTTCAGTTGTTAAAGTGCCCCTATTATGCCTTTTCAAATATGTCCTTTCATGCAGTGTGTCATGTAGCTGTATGTGAACATAAACTATCTGCAAAGTTGTGAAGCCGACAGTGCACGATAAATAAAGTTATTGTCTATCAAAAAAAAAAAAAAATCGGCTCACATTTGCCTAAACGAGTCGTCAGGATTTCAAATCTTTTTCTGTTACGGCCACACGTCACGAAGTAACATATTTGCATAATGTCCGCCCACGTTCTACGTCGCGAACAACTTGCCCTCCCATACATTTCCATGGGGTTTAGGTCACATGGAAATTTACACGTACATTATATGGAAGACTCTGTATCATACGCTGTGAGTAAAACTGTTTTATATTCACTTCCAAAAGATGAAGAATCTACAAAGATTGTATTTTCTGGCGATCTTTCAAAATACGTAGTTGTGTATGTTATGTTGTGTAACAACCCTGCACATGTCATGCTAACCGGCTAAATCACGCTTCTGTAGTTCTGTTGTTCAGCTGTGAACCCACTGTAGTCTGACAATTTGTGATTGATGCAGCTTGACTGTCTGTCTGTCTCATTAGTTGGAGTAATGATAAAGGATGGCGCACGAAGCGGCTTTCACACCGAATGCGGAAAGCGCTGTGTTATGAAACCTATTCGTTTTAATTGCTTCCGCCCTGCGAGGACGGCTTGTTTCGGTCTCGACCAAAGCGGACGCGCAGTGGAGCGCGCACGCCGCAGACAAAGTTCAAATAAGTTGTTCAAATAAAATAGAGCTGCGCTCTGAAGGGCTGAACTGAACCCAGCGGCAGCGCAGCGCTTTCCGCGTTCGGTGTGAAAGCCGCTTAATGCATTATACAATGTTGACGTTTACAACATAGATGTGTGCCCGGTTCGCTTACATAAGCAAATTGCGAGCACTTTCCACGGTAGTCAGTGTTAACTTGTCGATCAGCCACTTCAGCCGTTTCATCGTCAGACTCTGGCTGGAATTGTTATGGCAAAATCGATGCCATCTTTTCTATGTATTGACAAGTCTCCAGGGCTGTCAGTCAGTTATGGCAATGGGCGTTTCGTTTTCCGACACGCTGTACGCGGTAGACCAATCATAAAGGACTGCGCCATCTGACCAATCACAGCAGTGAGGGCTCACGGAAAGGAGGGGTTTAGAGAGACTGATTCTTCGAACTGCTTCGCACGAGTCGTTTATGAATCATTTAGAAATGGGGTAAAATTAAATCTATTTTTGGAGAAAACTGAACTGTTTTTTGACCTTGCATACATGTTAACCTGTTTTGGGAGTCTATTAAAACAATATTAGCAACCTTTAAAATGGCATAATAGGGGCACTTTAAAAACATTTTATTACTAAAACACAATATTCCCAAACATTGTCTGTCAGTCAAACACCTCTGACCTAAAACATTTACTTGAAGCATCCACTGAAATTAAGTAATATTTCAGTAATTTAACAACGCATGTCTGCAGTTCATGACCCCTACAGATGCATGTGTCATGTCCATACATAGGCTACCTGCTGGAAGAGAACATACCATTTTTTTCTGACGGGGAGCAGATCTGTTTACAGCATTAGAAGGTTCAATCCCTGTGAATTCAAACGTCTGCAAGCGGGACATCCACGCCTCGTCACTCATCGCCTTATGGAATTATGATCTGAAAACAAACATTAACAGTTTTATTAGAAACATTCTGCAGCAAGGCATTTGTTGTAATTTATGTTTATTTAAATTGTATTATTTTCAAGCCCCAAATGTGTCTAGAAAAATAGTTGAAACACACTAGGCCAAAAATAAATACACTGCCAAACATTTGTTTCTGTCATTTCGATCTTCTCTTTCTTCACTATTTCAGAGAACTCATTGCGCAACGCTGGCGTGTCCCGTTTGATAATCCCGTCTGTCATTGTTTACAAGATGAACAACTGAACCTAAGCGTTATCTAAAATGACTCAATTGTCATAAAATGTGCACATACATGCTGTTAACTTGACAGTAACCTGATTACAAAAAAGACGAGACGAATTCACATTTTGAATCTTAGCCGAAAAAAGGGCGATTGCGTTGCAAAGAAGGCGAAATACACGTGAATGTTTTGTCTCGCATACTCAATATACGAGACTAACAGTTAACGTTATTCAATTAGTAAACATATGCAATAATTTATGTAACAGAAACTCAGTGGATGTTGTCAGTGCTAGTCAGTATTTCGTATCTGACTAGCACATGCAGTGCGAACCTGCAGTGAAAAGAGCTCTGTACGATAGGCGATATACAGCCCGGCTAGCTCAGTCGGTAGAGCATGAGACTCTTAATCTCAGGGTCGTGGGTTCGAGCCCCACGTTGGGCGATACGTTTTCATTACAAAAGACATTGAATTTAACGGTGAAGGCAAATGATTAAAAAAGATGCAATGTAGACATGAAACTCTAATAAGATAGGCCAATAGAGTGAAATAAACGTTTGCGTTTTTATGGCATGATTTATATGCATTTGATATAATGTTTGACTCAGTTGTGACATTTTTTCACTACACCCATCAAAAAACCCTGTAAAGTTTTTAGTGTAATGCACGCGCTTGATACCTGTGGTGTGTGTGTAAAGAAGAAAAATCGAGGTAATAAAAATAAAAATAATATGTGTCTTTTGAGATGGAAAGTAAATTTGTTTGATCATGAAAAAGACATTGGTGCTGTTTCTTTTATGGCGTTTTAAAGCCTGTCAGTGTGTGTCATTTTCAAGTGTATACAACAAACAAACGCATTTACATTCAAAAACAACTTAATGTATAAAAAGGATATTGGTTTAATGATAACTTTTGGGAGTGTGTTTTGGATGGAATAAGTTTAACGCATTAATTGTCTTATTGAATGTCATGTGGTGGGGTGGAGACAATAAAGGAGAACTCCAATTCCAGAACAACAATTTACAAATAATTTACTCACCCCCTTGTCATCCACGATGTCTTTCTTTCTTCAGTCGTAAAGAAATTAGGTTTTTGAGGAAAACATTTCAGCATTTTCCCCATATAATGGACTGCTATGGTGCCCCGATTTTGAACTTCCAAAATGCAGTTTAAATGCGGCTTCAAATGATCCCAAATGCGGTTATAAACGATCCCAGCCGAGGAAGAAGGGTCTTATCTAGCGAATGAAAATTATGATGAAAAATCAAAGAATTCATATTTTCTCATTTTATTTGTATTATCGTATTATTTTAGTGGATAGAGTAAGTACGTGTTAGGCTCAATTGATTTCAATTTAACTCATCAACTTTTCGTTCGGCTACATCAGAAACAAGTTTCTCAGTTATGAGGAGAATCTTCAATGGCACAGGACAGATTCTCAAAACGTTCTCTACTGCACACAGAGAAGATTTGACTGAAAATTCATCAGAAGAGATAGTGAAAGAAAGAATTAGGTAAAAAAGAAAAAAGGCGGCTTCTCTGCTTCTTATCTGCTTCTTATCTTATCGGCTTCTCTAGGGATGTGACGGTGACAGTTGCATGTTACTTTGACTTTTAGTGGCGATTTGGCGTCAAACAATTGTTAATTTTTATCTCGTTTAAGTTTTCCTCACTGTCCTAAGCTTTTAAATAGGCCTAGCTTATAAATGCACCGTGCGCATTTTACTTTCACTTTTAAATTACCGGCAATTCGGCGTCAGCTGCTTAAATGCAGTTCAAGCAACAAGTTAATACAACGTTACGCTAACTTAGCCTATAAATAATCATAGAACTTTTATTAACAAAACGCATAAAAATACCTTACACCATGCTATATGCCTAGGCTAATATAAAATAACAAATAACTTAACTACATAAAGTTTAAATAGCTAACCTAGTATACAAAACTGAAAATCGGTAAACACTGTGGAACCAAATAAGAAACGTAGAACATTTATTAGCAGAAGGAATAAGAAAGCAGAACGCATAAAAGTGAAACTCCGCCTATGAGTGCACTTCTATATCAGTGGGCTTTGCGTATACCCACTTCTAAATCCCCTCTGATGCGCATTATTCAGTAGTGTCCTGCATTAGCCAAAATCAGACAGTCCACCACATGAATAGCTAATTCAATCACATGTGAATAAGTGCAAATATTCCCTAAGAACACCCAGCAAAGACAGAGTGATGGGTCTGGACCCTGCTTCCTTTGAAATATGCTTAATGATTGCGCCCGCGTCCGCGCCAGCGCCCGCTCCGTCCCCCCAAATGCCTGTTCATAAGCGTGCGAACATGTCAGAAGAGGCGCGCAGACTGGTAAAATAATAATTAATTACTGAATTAATTACTGATCAGTACATTATAAAGAAAACAATGTAAATGGTTTCTTTAAACCGGTGAACCACAAACTTTTCAGTCCAAGGATTCAGTAAACGAATGCATTAATAGTAAGTTCAAAACGCCTCTACGGAGAAAACCCGACCCATTTCATTAGAGATTGCGGAGAATCACGTGCAGATGTAAGTAAGTTATTCTTTTCAGCTTGTATTTGGGGCGTATAATCACTTCTCCAGGCACCACTACACCACTGATTTAGAGTATGTGGCAAATAGTGGATATAGCTACTGAATATGATGCATGCACTGACGGTATAAGGTTGGGCTGAGGCGAGGCTCTAGGAGAAATTAAAATTTAAAAAGAAACTCAGCATGATGAGGTAAAAATTCAGAGAATGATTCGTGTTTATATTTGAATTACAGTTAGTTAAGCAACATCACACGTTTTCACGATCACGACTGTTCAGTAGTTCAAGTTCAATAAAATTAGGTCACCTACATTTTAGGCGCAGTATTGCTTTTGTTCTATTTCAGCAGCAAAAATAATTTTAAAGAAAGACAGCCAAACCACAGCGCATCTCCATGCATTGCTGAATAATTCATTGTTTTGAACAAACCGGATGAGTCAAAAGTTTCATTACCCCATGAACAAACATCTGATGAATCAGGACTTGAACGATTCACTCATTAGACACTTGCCATTACCTACTGGCGTTTTAATTTTGTTTAAAAGTACCATTTCCCCCCATAATTTATTGTGTATGATTTATTTATTTTAATTAATTTGTATTTTTTTCAGTGTAAATTATTTTATTAGCTAACGTATATATAATATTTATATTATTGCAATAGAATTTATAGATCAAACGTAAGAATTTGAATTAAAAGATGAAATATTAATGAAGTTATTAGTAAAATGCCCTTGAATTTAAAAAAAAAAAAAAACATGCAGATTTATGTCACAGCTGATAGAAAACTGAAGAGAATATTGCTTCAGAATAAATCATATTTGCCAAAAAAAGGAAAAGAAAAATCATTATATATATATATATATATATATATATATGAACCCCTGTTCACCATAGATATATATCTATGGCATTCACGCCATGTCGCAATTCTGAGGTGACCACACGTGACATCTGAATTGTGTGGCAACACTATTAACCCTCCCGTGCTCCTGAACTCGTATTACAACTTCTAAACTTGGAATGTTCTGATTAGAGTAAGGACTTGGACCAGTGGCACCTGTACCACATGACCGCCACCAGGTTCAAGTTAAGGTTAAGGTGATGATACACGGTGCAACTTTTTGAGCAATGTTGTTGAACAGTGTTGCCTTCAACGGGCAACCAGGTAAGACACAGGGCACACGACCGATCTAAAGTATCCAGATATAAAGTTGTTACCTATTCTGAATGGGAAAGTTGCCTGGCAACATTGCTCATAAACCTGCCCGGCGTATCATCAGCCATAAACTTCGCCACTAAAGCCACATAATCAAAACACTAGTGGCTGTTATGACAACGTTAATGTGAAAGGACACACCTTTCCTTTAGTTAGTAACAGTTGTGGAGCAGGAAATGCACCTGAGCTCAGTTTCCTTACAGGTATTGATTGCATGCACACAGCATCACTCTCTGTCTCTTCCCAAGAACTTCTATTTGCCTGTAATTTTCTAATATAACACATCTACAGAGTATACGCGGCGCCCTCTCCGTGCCGAAAAGGTAAGTTTAATGACCGATTTATGAAATTGGATAACTTTTAAATTGGACTGTGTGTGTAAATAAAGATTGAAAGTGCGTAAACCAAAGCTAATTGCAATTTCTGCCCCGGTCAGCTATGTTAATGTTGTTTTCTCTGTAAGAAATTAGTTGTAAAATGACACCGCTTTTAGGCTACTGTTATCCGGTTGTAGCGAAGTACAAATGGCATTTCATTTGCTTGTATTTACTTGTACTGTTTGTTTAGTCATACGAACACATTTCCTATCTTTTTTAATAGGGCTATGTAGGATAAGCCAATGACAGTATGCGCGAGTCGGAGCGACATTCGACAGCACGCAATCTAATTAACAAGACGTGAAAAATGATAGAACACGTAAAAAGTGTTATATCAAACAATACTGATTTCTTAAAAGTTACTTATCACACATTCTTCTTATTCTAAAAATAAAATAATAATCATTAAAAGCTTTTGGGTGTGCATTCCGCACACATTTTTAAGATGTTAGCCACACATGTTCTATTCAAGTACAATGTGTTATGACATTGTCAATTCAAGAACACATTGCTGCCTAATTTTGTTAGGGGAGGTTATCAGAGTAACAAGTGAGGTTTTTTGTGTGTGTTTGAGCCTTTGTGTTTATGTATAATAAACACACAACAGTTAGAAATGTACAAAATGAGAGGCCAATACTATGTTTACATACATCTATCTTGTGCATTGTTTTATATGTCTTACAAATGTTTGGTTTTCTGTTGTTTTTGTTGCAAATTCTGTTGATTATTCACCAAAATAATAATGGTGGGACTGACTTGATAACATTAGGACGAATATCAGAACAAGTTTTGAATTGCATGCCAATGTTTTGCAGCAAAACTGTGTTAATGAATTTATTCGGTTGTAGTTGTATTTGTAGATTTTTTTGTAGTTAATTCTTATATGCTCATCAAAGTTCCATTATTTGATCAAAAACAGAAAAAAAAATGAAATGTTATTGCAATTTGAAATAACCGTTTTATATTTTAATATGATTTAAAATATAATTTATTTCTGTCATGCAAAGCTGAATTTTCATTAGCCGTTAGAAATCATTCTAATATGTTGATTTATTATTAATGTTGGGAAGAGTTTTGCTGCTTAAATTTTAAAACTTGTCATACTTTTGTTCAGGATTCTTTGATTAATATAGTTTAAAAGAGCAGCATTTATAGAAATAGAAATCTTTCAAAATATAAGTCTTTACTATCACTTTTTATCAATTTAACACATCCTTGGTAAATAAAAGTAATATTTTTTTTTTCAAAGAAAGAAAAATGTACCGACCCCAAACTTTGAATGGTACTGTAAATTGTTACAGAAGTTTTCTATTTTAAATAAAGGCTGTTCTTTTTAATGTTTTATTAATCAAAGAATCCTGAAAAAAGTATCACAGGTTACAAAAAAAATATTAAGCAGCACTATTTTTTTCAACATTAATAAGCATCATTTGACACTGAAGACTGCAGTAATGACGCTGAAAACATTAAACGGCAGGGTATAGTTGTTTAGCTTTAAATAAAAATGTAAAACATTTTTTGTAAGTATAAAAAGTATTTCCCCTCTTATATGCTGTGTATGTGTCCTCATCCTTAAAGTTGCAATGAAGCAGGAGTAACAACAGATATTTTCTTCCAAATTGCAGTGTAGTGTGGATTATTGAAATAGAAAAAATGTAGGGCAGGACTTGTATGCATCCAATGTTGATTGAATTTAGATTTTCATGATTGCTTTTCATATCATAGTGAAATTAAGCACCTAATATCTCAACTTGTGTTTGTAGGTGCAGATCCAAACATGGTGACCTCAGTATCAGTAGAGGGTGACTCTGCTAGCAGCAGCGACGCAGAGTAGAATCACTCCAAGACAGTTTGCCAAACCTTCACTGAAAGCCCAAGTCTGCAGTCTGACTCTGAATTTGATCAGGAACTCAGCAAGGATTTCAAACAACGTAAACTTGTAATGGAAAGACATGATCCTCTCGACGAACAGACACTCCGGAAAAATGGCAAAACATACCATCATTGAGTGGTTACAAAAGTAATTTCAGAGTGTGATGCTTTGGATGAATTGCTGGACATTGCACTTGGCTGTTGAGACTCACCTCCACCATTGAAACTACAAGATCCTGAAGGCAATATGGCTTTAGAGAGGATGAATTTGTGTGAAGACATCACTTTCACCATTGACCCACCTAAAGCTGAAGACCTGCATGACGCCATTAGTGTAAGGGAAATTAACTGTGATCGCTATCAGATTGGTATTCACATTACAGACATTGCAAGTTGCATTTCCAAGGATAGCGAGCAAGACAAATTCGCTAGACTGCGCGGCAAAATGATTTACACTCCAGAAAAGGGAGACATGACCAAGTTCTCAAGAGACCTGAGCAAAGACCACTTAAGTTTGTTGCCTGGAGAGATTCGGAAAGCCATATCCTTACTGGTAGATGTCGACAAGAAATCAAGTAATATAGTAAACATAGATTTCGCTGAAACCCTGATTAGATCTCACAGACGGATGTCATACGAAGAAGCTGACCAAATTATTCAGAAGTACTTCTCGGATGACACTGAACCTCTGCAATTCTCTTGTGTGTGTGATTGTTTAGCTGTAGCTTACCGTTTCTCAGAAGTGCATCAAAAATTCAGACTGGAAGGCGGGTGGCCGTTTATGAGACAGGCAGGGCAAAGCCGCTCACATGCTATGGTGGAGGAACTAATGAATCTCTACAATAGTGCCGCAGCCGAAAAACTCAGAGAGCCGGACCCAGAACAACTGACTCAGTTTAAGGAAAAATATATTGAGCTAATTCCCATGTCACCTTACTTTTCAAATATCTGCGAAGTAGATACTGATAGTGAAGAGCAAGTTTGGCCCAATCCACAATATGAAAATATGGAGCACAATGGCACATCATTTAATATATTCACACCCATATTTCAAAAGATGGAAGAGTTTGCACAGAGCAAAGACTATTACAGTCTGATGCAGTTAATTTTTTCAGATGAAATACATCCCACACTTATCCCTATGGTGCGGGAGTTTTGTGACATTCAGAAGAAAGCTGTCATTCTTCAGTCATGCTCCTCAACAGATTCCAGGTTTGGTCACTATGATTTACGGCTGAACGCCTACACCTTGGCGTCATCTCCTATGAGGCGTTATCTGGACCTTATCTTGCAGAGGCTTCTGCACACCATGCTTTCTAAGAAAAACCTAAGGCAGCCTGACTACATGCAAGTCGAAATTAATGGGTTCTGCCAATCTGGAATGGATGCGGAAGAGAAGCATGATGCTTTGGTGTTGAAACTAAATAAGGTTAATTTTGAACACAAAGATGTTGTTAAGCTTGCGGTAGTGGATCTGCTCACTCCTCAGGGGCATGAATTCACAATATCGTTCCCACTACATTCTAAGTTAGATGTCATTACCATCATGTATAAGCATCTTAAAGTCGTGGATCAACCAAGTTACAGCATGGAAAAGAACTCCATGACTCTTCGTTGGAAGAGAAGAGTGTATTCATTTAGAGAATCGTTCAATAATTCGTATCCGTTTAAGCCCATGAAAAATGTGACACCAGTGTCAAGGGACTTGTGGAAAGGACTGGTATCTGCTGTGAAACAGCAGGATTGGGTTAAGATTGAGCAATGCCTCCGAAACATGAAAAAAGAGGAGAATGAAGAAAAGGAAAGAAATACAAGTGAGGACTGTTCAACAGAACAGCGCCATTATAAAGAACTAACCATGGAGCTGAAGCTAGGGACAGTTGTTCAGGTGCAGCTTGGGACTGAACTCAAAGACGGCTTTCCAGTTCCTGTAGTTCAACTTCTCAGTGTTAATCAATGTTTTGAGATCTGTTTGGAGCACACAAGAAACCCTATTGAATGTTTTTCCAAAACAGTATGCTGTGCATCAAAGCCTGAGAGCTACGAGGAGTACCAGAAAATCTGGAGCCAACCATGTCAGATAGACACTGCTTACAATGCTTTGGAAGAAAATAACAGCGTCATCTTAGAGGATGTTCATATAACCTGGAGTGGAGATGAAACAAATCTCCAAGGGTTCTTTCATCTAACAAAGACTCAGAAAAAACAGTGGTGTCTGGAGTTCGACCTTAGCAACTGCTTTTTGTGCATCAGACTAAGAGATCAGAAACCAAAGAAGGTTGAGAATGATGCAGAACATCTAGATGGTTCTAAAATTTTAGACCTGCAGGGTTCACTACCTTTTACATGGGTTGCACATGCAGTAACTACCAAACCAAAGAAACAAAAGAATGGAGACAATCAAAACAAAATTGCATTTCAGATCACAAAAAGATCTATGGATTACATCCCACCCAAGGTTTTTGACCAAGGAACAAACTTCACCATTGAGGTCATTCCCCAAAAAATTCCATATTTGTGAGTAATTTTCATCATGCTGATGCATTTCAGATTTATACACAATTATATACATGCTAATGCACTTTTTTTTGCAGGCTTAGAGAACATGTGATTGAAAACTTAAAACAGGCTAATGACCTGGTGAAGAATGTCACCACTAATCAACAACTGAATGCCAGTAAGTGGAGCAACATGGCAAGTTAGGCATGGGTGATATTCCCAAAATCATATTTTATATGCTGTGTATATATAGGTGTAACATTCTAGTTCCCCTGCGGAAACTCGAGCTCCATCGGAACACTTTGGGAATGCCTTTAACGTGCAATCAGTCCAATGGAGAAGCGAGACGTTACGGGCGGGGTGATGTAGAGACCAGGAAGCTTAAAAGAATGTGCCATGCATGCAGCCGGAAGCTTCTGTCTGTGTGTGTGTCACTGTTTTTTGTGCCACTACACAGCTTTTCTTTGAGAGTGATGTGTCTATTCTAAGGGTGATTATAAACAACAGTTTAGACTGTGTGTTCCTAGATACACACGTGTTGTGTGTTGGGACAAAGCATGCGGAGTTGGCTCCCGAGTGAGCTGACTGCCCGCATTTGCATTCCCCCGGCTCAGGTCCCGCTTCTGCCAAGGCAAAGCAGCGGCTGTGATCATGGGGATCGCACATAGATTTAGCGGATGGGTATTTGAGGTTAAAAAGTATATAAATTGTAATTTTTTTTAGAAAAAAAAAAAAAAAAACGTTTCGCTAGCCCTGCTAAAAAAAACAGCTAAAACCAAGCCTAAGCTGTTTGGCTGGTTTTAGCTGGTCATCCAGCCTGGCCTTAGCTGGTCAGCAGGCTGGTTTTAACTGGGAGACCAGCTAATTCCAGCCATTTCCAGCTTAAACCAGCTAAGACCAACCAACCAGCCTAGGCTGGTTTTACCTGTTTTTTTCAGAAGGGAGATAAGACCCTTATTCTTCGACTGGGATTGTTTAGAGCCCTTTGAAGCTGCAATTTGAAAGTTCAGAATCACGGGCAGCATTGAAGTCCACTAGCAGAGAAATCCAGAAATGTTTTCCTCAAAAAACATAATTTCTTTACAACTGAAGAAAGAAAACAGGGTTTCAGCATGTCTTAAAAAAGTCTTAAAATGTTTGTGAATTAAGGCCTTGAAAAGGTCTTAAATCAGAACAGCAAGTCTTAAATTCATATGATCATGGCATTCATTTTTGTGAGGGATTGTTTCCTCATGTGTCAAGTGAAGCGAAAGCGCCATTTCTGTGCTACATAGCTTAGGTTGCTCAGCATTCATTAAACAATAGGCGGTGGATGGCGGTATGTGCTGCTTCATCTGTCAGTCACCTGTAGAAGAACTTTTCGTTTTGATTTTTTTTATAGTAATAAAAATCATTTAGTTCATTAAGAGAACAGACAATACAATTAAAACTGAACGCGGCTGCTCAATGCAGTGTGCCGAACAGCAGTTGCATCACAGGTTTCATTTATAACGTGAAGAGAGTGAGTCAAGTTGACTGACAAGAAGAAAGAGGTGAGAAAGACAAAGTCATGGCGGAGGAATTTCAAAACGAAATGCAAAAGCTTTTAAAAATATGTTTTAAAAATATTTTGGATTTTGAAAAGCCTGTTGACTTTTGCCATTTATAGTTGAAGTTTCATATTTATTTGGTTCCAGGGTGTTTGCTGATTTTTATTTATTTAAACTGTGTAATTTTATTTATTTATTTATTTATTTATTATATTACATCAAGGTGTATGCCGTGCTTCCAAGCTTTTTTATTCATTTTGCTAATAAATGTTCTACGTTTCTTATTTATTTGGTTACATAGTGTTTACTAATTTTCAGTTTTGTTTACCCATTTAAACCTTGTGTAAGTTATTATTTTATATTAGGCATGTAACATGGTGTATTATTATTCGTTTTGGTATAAAAGTTCATTGAGTTATGTTAATGCTGCTAATTTAAAAGTGAAAGTAAAATGTGCATGGCCCTTTTACAAGCTACTTAAAACCGAAGGAAAGTGAAAAAAAGAAGGAAAACTTATACGAACTAAAAACAAACAACTGCATGACGCTGAATTTCCGCTAATATTTGAAAGTGAAAGTAAAATGTGCACAGCGCTTTTATCGAAGGAAAGAGGGAAAACTAAAACGAACTAAAAGCAAACAATTGCTAGTGAAAGTAAAACTCAAACTATACTTGGAGAATATATTGCTGGATTGTTTTCCCTTCGATATATTTTTTTTTTTTTTCCCTTAAATTTTCTTTAGCTGGTTTTAAAAAGGTCTTAAAGTCTTAAATTTACCCTCATAAAACCTGCAGAAACCCTGAAAGGTCATCTTGGATTACAAGCGGGTGAGAAAATCATCTGTACATTTTTGTTCTGGAAGTAAACTTCCTCTTTAAGTGCCTAATATCTCAGTTTGTATTTGTAGGTGCAGATCCAAGCATGGTGACCTTAGTATCAGTAGAGGGTGACTCTGCTAGCAGCAGCAGCAGCAGCAGTGGAGACAACAATCACTCCAAGACCGTTTGCAAAACCCTCACTGAAAGCCCAAGTCTGCAGTCTGACTCTGAATTTGATCAGGAACTCAGCAAGGAAGATATTAAAGAACTTTTGAATACCAAACCAGCTGATTTCAAACACTGTAAACTTGTAATGGAAAGACACGATCAAGCGTATGCCAAGCCTCTTGACGATCCGACGCTCCTTATCAAAATCTCTGGAAGAGAAAATGTGGGCAGGTCTTTTCCTGGAGATGAAGTCTGTGTAGAGATCCTAAACGGAGAACAGTGTCCCCAGGAAACTGAAGTGTTAACAGGGAGGGTTGTCGGACTAATAAATAGAGATGAACACTCTCTAACCTTCATCTGCAAGATGGTGGAAGACAGCCCAAAACTTGTTGCACCTATTAACAAACACATGACCAGAATACGGACAGTTCAGACAAAGCCTGACATGGGCATAGTTGAACTACGACAATTCAAGAGTGGACGCTGGGTGAAAAAGGAATTTGTAAAGATTGCTGAGAATAAAATGTTGGTAGTCAAAGTTATAAAATGGGAAAGTGGCAAAACGTACCCTCTCGGAGTGGTTACAAAAGTAATTTCAGAGTGTGATGCTTTGGATGAAATGCTGGACATTGAATTTGGCTGTAAAGACACACCTCCACCATTGAAACTACAAGATCCTGAAGGCAATAAGGCTTTAAAAGAGAAGGATTTGTATGACTTTATCACGTTCACCATTGACCCACCTAAAGCTGAAGACCTGGATGACGCCATTAGTGTAAGGGAAATTAACTGTGATCGCTATCAGATTGGTATTCACATTACAGACGTTGCAAGCTGCATTTCCAAGGATAGCGAGCAAGACAAATTCGCTAGACTGCGCGGCAAAACGATTTACACTCCAGAAAAGGGAGACATGACCTTTATGTTCTCAAGAGACCTGAGCAAAGACCACTTGAGTTTGTTGCCTGGAAAGATTCGGAAAGCCATATCCTTACTGGTAGATGTCGACAAGAAAACAAGTAATATAGTAAACCTAGATTTCGCTGAAACCCTGATTAGATCTCACAGACGGATGTCATATGAAGAAGCTGACCAAATTATTCAGAAGTACTGCTCGGATGACACTGAGCCTCTGCGGTTCTCTTGCGTGTGTGCTTGTTTAGCTGTCGCTTACCGTTTCTCAGAAGTGCATCGAAAATTCAGACTGGAAGGCGGGTGGCCGTTTGGGAGGCAGGCAGGGCAAAGCCGCTCTCATGCCATGGTGGAGGAACTAATGAATCTCTACAATAGTGCCGCAGCCGAAAAACTCATATCTACAGACGTCACAAGAGATCTCACACCACTGAGGTGCCACAGAGAGCCGGACCCAGAACAACTAACTGAGTTTAAGAAAAAATATGTTGAGCTAATTCCCATGTCGCCTAACTTTTCAAAAATCTATGAAGTGTGCTCCAATCCAGAATATGACAATATGGAGCACAACGGCATATCATTTAATATATTCACATCCATATTTCAAAAGATGGAAGAGTTTGCACAGAGCAAAGACTATTACAGTCTGATGCAGTTAATTTTTTCAGATGAAATACATCCCACACTTATCCCTATGGTGCGGGAGTTTTGTGACATTCAGAAGAAAGCTGTCATTCTTCAGTCATGCTCCTCAACAGATTCCAGGTTGGGTCACTATGATTTACGGCTGAACGCCTACACCTTGGCGTCATCTCCTATGAGGCGTTATCTGGACCTTATCTTGCAGAGGCTTCTGCACACCATGCTTTCTAAGAAAAACCTAAGGCAGCCTGACTACATGCAAGTCGAAATTAATGGGTTCTGCCAATCTGGAATGGATGCGGAAGAGAAGCATGATGCTTTGGTGTTGAAACTAAATAAGGTTAATTTTGAACACAAAGATGTTGTTAAGCTTGCGGTAGTGGATCTGCTCACTCCTCAGGGGCATGAATTCACAATATCGTTCCCACTACATTCTAAGTTAGATGTCATTACCATCATGTATAAGCATCTTAAAGTCGTGGATCAACCAAGTTACAGCATGGAAAAGAACTCCATGACTCTTCGTTGGAAGAGAAGAGTGTATTCATTTAGAGAATCGTTCAATAATTCGTATCCGTTTAAGCCCATGAAAAATGTGACACCAGTGTCAAGGGACTTGTGGAAAGGACTGGTATCTGCTGTGAAACAGCAGGATTGGGTTAAGATTGAGCAATGCCTCCGAAACATGAAAAAAGAGGAGAATGAAGAAAAGGAAAGAAATACAAGTGAGGACTGTTCAACAGAACAGCGCCATTATAAAGAACTAACCATGGAGCTGAAGCTAGGGACAGTTGTTCAGGTGCAGCTTGGGACTGAACTCAAAGACGGCTTTCCAGTTCCTGTAGTTCAACTTCTCAGTGTTAATCAATGTTTTGAGATCTGTTTGGAGCACACAAGAAACCCTATTGAATGTTTTTCCAAAACAGTATGCAATGCATCAAAGCCTTTTTATGAGAGCTACGAGGAGTACCAGACAATCTGGAGCCAACTATGTCAGACAGACACTGCTTACAATGCTTTGGAAGAAAATAATAGCGTAATTTTAGAGGATGTTCATATAACCTGGAGTGGAGATGAAACAAATCTCCAAGGGTTCTTTCATCTAACAAAGACTCAGAAAAAACAGTGGTGTCTGGAGTTCGACCTTAGCAACTGCTTTTTGTGCATCAGACTAAGAGATCAGAAACCAAAGAAGGTTGAGAATGATGCAGAACATCTAGATGGTTCTAAAATTTTAGACCTGCAGGGTTCACTACCTTTTACATGGGTTGCACATGCAGTAACCAACAAACCAAAGAAACAAAAGAATAGGGATAATCAAAAAATTAAATTTAAGGTCACAAAAAGATCAATGCATTACATTCCACCCAAGGTTTTTGACCAGGGAATGAACTTCACCATTGAGGTCATTCCCAAAAAAATTCCATATTTGTGAGTAATTTTCATCCTGCTGATAAATTTCAGATATATGCACAATTATATATTTTTATATACTTATATACTTTTTGCAGGCTTAGGGAACATGTGATTGAAAACCTAAAACGGGCAAATAACTTGGTGAAGAATGTCGCCACCAGACAACATCTTAAAAAACTGAATGCCAGTAAGTGGGGCTACATGACAGCTAGGCAAAATAATATTTTGTAAAATTAATCATTTTATTTCACAATAGCTAAATTAATTAATTAATTAATATATAAAATACTATATTATAGCTATTTTTGTATGAGAAGGAAATGACAATTTTTTTTCAGGTTTTCATTTACTATAATTACTTTCACACCCTTTGGACTGTTTTGTGTGTTTTTCCCCCGTGTATGCCCTTATTTGGTCTTCCTGTTTCGTTTCTAATCATCACGTCACTGTTTAATTGTTTTCACCTGTCCTCCCCTGATTTGTCTGTGTATTTAAGTTTGGTTGTGTCCACAGTTGATCGTCGGTTCTTAACGTCATATCAGTCAGTTTTTATTGTCATTCAGTTAGTCTCTCCGGTTTTTCTTTAAAGTCTTTTACGTTGTGGTTGCGTTTGTTTCCCTGCTTTTCCTGTTCCCTGTGGATTATATTAATAAATTCTATGTTCTGGACCTCCTCCTCATTCCCCGCACACGACGCCAGTGTGACAATTACGATAATTTGATTAATTATTAGATAAATAATCACGGGTGTTACACCTCTGGAGTGCATTATTGTTTAATAATTCCACGGTTATCAACTATTACACTTATACTACAGTTGCCACACCTCATAACATTGTTAAGATATTTAATTACAAGACAGTTTTTTTTTTTTTTAAGCTGCAAGTAACATTGAAATAGCTTAAATAACACCACAAAGTGATAAGTGACTGATTGTAACTGTAATATAACTAAAGAACTATAGGCATATGAGTAAATGCTCAAGATTTGTTTTGTGGACCATGCTAAATTCTGCCTTCAAATTCTTAAAATTAATTACAAATTTGAAATGGTTCATTTGGACTAGGTGGTGAAGGAAAACCCCCTACAATACTGTTTTGTCTGGTCTGGTCTATAGATATATCTTATGTAACTTATTTTAATGTGTTGAAAACTCTGTTGTCTTAGATTCATATAGAAATATTGTCTTGGACAATGTGGATGAAAGCCTGAACCTGCCAGTTCTGAATGAGAGCCAGCAGAAAGCTGTTGAGGAGGCTGTGAAGAAACCTTTCACAGTGATCCAGGGTCCACCAGGTACTGTTTAAAATACTGTCTATAGTAATAATGAAGTTGCTGCTGAAATTTGTTGCAGAAATTTGTAAGGTCACATTTTTTTAGTTTCAGTATTAAGGAGGTCACTAAATGTAAGAGAATTTCCAAATTTATATTTGATTTCACCGATTTGTCTATTGTATTGTATTTGTCCATCCTTGTATTTAACCCTAACCCTATGTATTGATGCATTGGTCGTCTTGCACTTGTTTTATATACCTCAAATCATATAATTTAGAAATGATCAGAGATTTAGAAATGTCAGAAAACAACCATTGAGGAGAGCTCAATGGCAGCCACGTTTCCACAGTTCATTCAATTTTTTCCTAGAAAATGTAAAAATCAATACTGTCTAATAATCAGACTGATTTGCAGTCTTGTGAATGGAGATGTGTTGTTGGCAATGCTGAAGAAGTTTACTTCTTCACCACACCATTTTTCATCTGCAGGTACAGGGAAAACTGTGGTTGGTATTCACATTGTTTACCAGTTTTTCATGAAGAACCAAGACTTTCTGACCTCTTATGAAACGTCCAAATCTTCCAAATCAATCCCTGATGCGAAACGCCCAAAAAAGCCTGCCATCCTCTACTGTGGTCCTTCAAACAAGTCTGTGGACATTGTTGCAGGTGAATTGTGTTTGGTGGTCTTTTTTTTAATGAACAGTATAGCTTATACCCTAATTGTGTATACAATTATAGAACCTTATAAGGAAGCCAGAAACATACTGCAGGTTTGTTATATTATATATCATACTATATACTTGCTTTACTGTGATGATGATAAAACTCCATTCCCAAGGGAATGGTAGTGCAAGTGCAATGAGTGAAATCAAACTTGTTTGAAGCATTGGCATTTTCATGCATGCATGGTCTGTGTTTCAGGCTCTGTTTTACCTGATAAACTATACTTACATGATTACACTGATCTTGTGTCCCAGAGCAGTTGTTGAAACTCAAGGGAGTCCTAAAGCCTCTGAGAATCTACTGTGACCAGATGGAAATGCGTGAATATCCATATACAAGTAGTGACCTAAAGCTTTGCCGCAGATCCCTCCGCGATGAAAAACCAAAAGATGAGCTCAAGTAAGATCCACTATTTTTTAGAAGGGGGTCAAAAAGTTTGGAGCCAAATTACAGGGTGGAAGATGACTTGCAAATCGCAGTGTCGTTATTTTATTTTTACACGGAGGTTGTCTATAAGTAAAATTGTTTAAGCAATCCTTGTTGTATTACATGCCAGTGGTAACAGATTAAAAATGGGGAAAAAATAGCCTACTGGTTTTATTAAGTTAGCATGCCTGTAACTCAAGAAAAATTTAATGTACAATACCTGAGCTTAACCCTATTAAAAGTGTTGTCAGTACAAGATCAATACATAACCTTAGCCAAAAAAGGGCTTTCTGCACAACCTTTCTTTTGCATCCTTTTGTCACTCTCTCAAAGATACTCCACGCAACCCTATTCATGGGATGAGTTTTTTGGCCAGGCAGTGTTTCTCGATATCTTTTTATATATATATATTTTTAATCTGTTTTCTTTTGTTATCTTCATTTTAAGGCCCTACATGGTTCAGTCCCATGTATATGGGGATCTCAAAGTGGTTCTCAAATGTGCTAATTGTTGAATGTTCAGTGGTTGAAAACCAAATGGATATACAGTCATGGCCAAAAATATCAGCACCCTTGCAATTCTGTCAGAAAATGCAACACTTCTCTTGTTCCAATTGCAAATGTTTTGGTATTTACATGCTTATTGTTTTTGTTCGCACTGCAACCAACCAAAAAAACTGAGAATAAAAGTCAAACTTGATAAAATTTCACACAGAACTCAAAAATTGTAAGAAATAATTGCTTTTCAAGCATGTGATGCTCCTGTAATTTGTATTTAGACACACCTGTGGCAAGTAACATGTGCGGGCACTATAGTAATCACACTTGCAACCAGTTAAAATGGAGAAAAGTTGACTCAACCTTTGTGTTGTGTGTCACACTGAGCATGGGGAAAAGAAAGTGTAAAGAGTTGTCTGTGGGTTTGAGAGAAAAAAATGTGGAAAAACATGGACAATCTCAAGGCTACAAGTCTATTTCCAGAGATCATAATGTTCCTGTGTCCACTGTGCGCAATATGATCGAGAGGTTTATAGCCCATGGCACTGTAGCTAACCTCCCTGGACAAGGACGGAAGAGCAAATTTATGAAAAATTACAATGAAGCATTGTTTGAGTGGTGGATAAAGAACGTCTAGGTTACGTAGGTAACCCTTGTTCCCTGAAGGAGGGAACGGAGACGTTACATATGGGAACTCGCTTGAGAGTCCAATCATCACTGAGCCTTATTCAAAAGGCCAATGAACATTGGCGAGTGGTATTTGCATGCCGAGCCACTCCCCCGTACATACGGGTATATAAGATGGCGGCGTGCAACCACTCATTCAGGTTTTCGCTGAGGAGCCGAGTCGCAACCCAGCGTCAGCGCGACGTAGGGTCGTGGCAGGGGATGTAACGTCTCCGTTCCCTCCTTCAGGGAACGAGGGTTACCTACGTAACCTAGATGTTCCCCTTCAGTCATTTCACTACTACGTTACATATGGGAACAGACCCATGGAACAGGCCACGACCCTGACGCTGCGTTACGCACAGACCCACGTGCTGACAGGCGGACGTGTCAGCAGACGGATATGAGCGTAACCTTCCCAACGCCCTGAGGGCCAATAGGGGACCCCACAGGGATGCCAGTTGTTACTGAAGCAGAAGTTGGGGGGGCGGAGCACATGAGATCTCTACATGTGGAATGAAAATAATTCAATATATCTATAGCTTCTAGAGACATATGAGGGAAACAGCGGCCTTCTAGCTGACCTTGGAAAAATACTGAGACATGTTGCCACAACCTGCTGGGCGAAGGAAACCCAGCCGGAGCACAGTCAGGCACTACTCCGCAGCTAGGCCTGACTGCGGGGCATGGAGGACCCAAGGTTCACCGGAGGGAACAACTGAGGGATATAGCGCACGGATCCCATAGGAGTGGCGCAGCAAGCCGACACCAGCCGGTCTCCCGCTTACCTGATGTCTATGTTAAGACACGGGAGGACACGGCCTCAACGCGAAGGTTGTAGAAACAAGCGAAGGTATTAGGTGTCGACCAGCCCGCAGCTCTACAGATATCTGCTAGTGAGGCGCCATGAGTCAACGCATAGGATGAGGCAACACTCCGAGTGGAGTGGGCATGAACACCTAAGGGGCATGGCTCTTCCTGGTTTTGATATGACAGGGAGATGGCATCTGCCACCCAATGGGCCAACCCATAACCTAAGTGTGCTTGTGGTCAGAACTTGATGGTTTTATGATATAGTGCAGAATTCATGGTTCCATCAATTATGGAAAGTCGTCCAGGTCCTGAAGCTGCAAAGCAGCACTAGACTATCACACTACCACCACCATGTTTGACTGTTGGTATGATGTTCTTTTTATGAAATACTGTGTTGGTTTTATGCCAGATGTAACTGGACGCGCACCTTCCAAAAAGTTCAACTTTTGTCCACAGAATATTTGCCCAAAAGTCTTGGGGATAATCAAGATATTTTCTGGCAAATGTGAGACGAGCCTTTGTGTTCTTTTTAGTCAGCAGTGGCTTTTACCCCATAACTCCTCCATGGATGCCATTTTTGCCCAGTCTCTCTTTTTATTGTTGAATCATGAACACTGACCCTAATTGAAGCAAGTGAGGCCTGCAGTTCTTTAGGGGTTGATGTGGGTTCTTTTATGACCTTCTGGATGAGTTGTCATGGCATATTTTTAGTAGGCCGGCCATTCTTGGTAAGGTTGACCACTGTTCCAAGTTTTCTCTATTTGTGGATAATGGCTCTCACAAAGTCGTTTGCACCACGTTCTTTCATCACTTGATCTTTCGTTGGTGCGTTAATCCATGAAATCACTTGATATACAAAACCATGATCCGCACTCACATATTAAAGCCTTCTTTTTACGTTTTATTTTACATAGATTACCAATGGGACAAAGATAAATGCTTCTTCAGTGTGTTAAACAATAGGAATCCTCCACCCACTTTTTGAATCACCAATTTTGACGTCATCATTCAATAACCAGTATTCATTCACTCAGGCTTACATATTCCATTTCAATATTGGACAATTTTCAAAATAAATAAATAAATAAAGAAAAGAAAAGAAACAAATCACATATTATAACATCACTGCATTATTCAATATATCTCATATTCTCACATAAAAATATATAGAATTTTATTTTTACACTCACATAGTGTTTACTTTTAAAGGAGAAGTCTACTTCCAGAACAAAAATTTACAGATAATGTACTCAACCCCTAGTCATCCAAGAATTTTCTCCATATAATGGACTGCTATGGTGCCCCAAGTTTGAACTTCCAAAATGCAGTTTAAATGCGGCTTCAAACGATCCCACATGCGATTGTAAACCATCCCAGCCAAGGAAGAAGGGTCTTATCTAGTGAAACGATCTGTTATTTTCATTTTTTAAAAAATACTATTTAAATACTTTTTAAACTCAAATGCTTGTCTTGTCTTACTCTACCTGAACTCTACTCTACCTGTGTATTCTGACTCAAGACAGGGTATGCTAAAAAACTCATATTTTCTCCCTCAACTTCAAAAATCATTTCAAAATCATCCTGCATCGCTGCAGAAGTACCGGCCCATTCTTTGCAAAGTAAACATGCAAAAAAGATCAAACACCCTTAACAAAAAAGATTAAACAGTGATATAGGATGATTTTGAAGTTGAGGGAGAACATGAAATGGGAGTTTTTTTCGACATACCCTAACTGTCATGAACCGGAAAAAAATGTCTCCGGAGTTCAGCAGTGTAAGACAAGACGAGCGTTTGAAATTAAAAAGTATATAAACTGTATTATTTTTTATGAAAATAACCAATCGTTTCGCTAGATAAGACCCTTCTTCCTCAGCTGGGATAGTTTAAAACCGCATTTGGGATCGTTTGAAGCCGCATTTAAACTGCATTTTGAAAGTTCAAACTCAGGGTACCATAGAAGTCCATTATATGGAGAAAAATGCTGAAAGGTATTCCTTTAAAAACATAATTTCTTTACGACTGAAGAAAGAAAGACATGAACATCTTGGATGACAAGGGGGTGAGTATATTATCTGTAAATTTTTGTTCTGGAAGTGGACTTCTACTTTAACAATGGAAAATTCAGTGGATAAAGTCATCAGATATACATCGTCATTAATAATCATCGATTTTCACACTGAATGCTTAAAGTCTCCTCCACTGATTGTATTAGTTTGTGCAATTATATATTTTGACAAGGACATTTTAACATATAGATCACCTTACGAGTTGAACAGGTAATACAAGATGTAATTTTAAAGCATTTTCGTGTTGCTGGACACAAACTTTTTACACTTTAGTAAATTCTGACGCACAGCACAACTTCTGCATGGGAAACAGCTTTGTATAAAAGCTGAATTTTTCCTCTTTACTACATCTGAATTGACCAACATATCTGAGGTTGTGTGATCTTTTAAAGGTAAATAAAGGGTAATACTGAAATTTGTCATTCAAAGATTTATCAGATGATAATATGTGCCAATGTTTGTGAAAAATATAAATAGGATAATGGCTCTCACCATGGTTTGCTGGAGTCCCAAAACATTAGAAATGGCTTTGTAACCCTCTTTGTAACCCTTTCCAGACCGATACATGTCGACCACTTTGTCAGATAAGTGATTTCTTGATTCAGCAGGCCTGACAGTATGTGTGGCTAGTGAAATTTAACTCAGCTTTCTAAAATAGTGTGGTTAATTACAGCTTTTTCATAGGGCAATTCATTTTTCACATAGGGCCAGGTAGGTTTTTTTATGCTTAATACAGGAAAGCATTATTTATAAACTGATTTTTTTATTTATTTCCATTATCTTTTTGTCATTTTAAAAATTGCTTGATGATCTGAATCTTTTAATTGTGACAAATATGCAACAAAATAAAAAAAAAAACATATTCAGCATATTCAAATATGAATGCCTGTAAAACAAATGTTGAAACCAGAAATGTACCTTGTATATATTCACATCTAAACAATAATCTTGATTTTTTTTTTTTTTTGAGAGGCTAAATATCCTTTTTTTTTAAAATTAAGAATAAGTTGAACATAGCTGGTGCAATACGTTTATTACACTTTTTATCGAATTATCTTTAAATGTGAAAGTGATACTGTCTACCAGTGATGGACATTTGAACCCACAGACATAATAACAAATAGTGTATGAATATACCCATTAATGTCTGATTTTGTTGCAGGGATATTACACTGATGTACCTTGTTCGTGAACCTGAGAATACTTTATCGGAACAAATAAAAAACTTTGAAAAGCACAACTTAACAGAGGATGAAATAGACATGTGAGTAAACTGGCAGTTTATTTTATTTTATTTTTCTGCTGCATTTAGAGGCTGCCACCATGATGCATGAATAAGAAAAGTAAGATAATTTAATGTGAGGCATTAAGAAAAAATCGGACCAATACATCCAATATAAAGATATGCCATAAAAAATAAGAGCTGTCATTGCATTCAGCATTCTGGTGATGTTGTAAATGTGTCTTTGCAGCTACAGGGAAACGTTAAAGAAAGCTCACAAGGAGGAGATTCAGAAGTATGATGTAGTGTTGTGCACATGCTCAACAGCACTGAAACCTGAAATCCTGGCGGTCATGGATTTTCACCAGATAATCATTGATGAATGTGCCATGGCAACAGAACCAGAGGCCTTCATCCCTTTAGTTTCCTACAATCCAAGGCAGGTGAGTGCTGGAATGACATCATCATCATCATCATCATTAGTTTCCATTTTCAAACAAAACCAAAGAGACTAAGATTCTGGTAGATGGAAGATTGTATTGAATTGCATTTGTGTGTATAGCCACATCAGAAATTTAAGACGTATGCATCTTTACAAATAAAAGTCATTGTTTCACTGGTTTCTTTTTCAGATCGTTTTGCTGGGCGATCACCAGCAGATACGGCCGATAGTGCAGTGTGCCCTTGTGAGAAAGATGGGCATGCAGCAGTCTTTGTTTGAACGCTACATGGATCTGGCTGTAATGTTGGACACACAGTACAGAATGGTAAAAGAACTGATAAATGCACTAAGATCCTTCCTTAAATAACAATAGTCTAAAAAAGTTTTTATTTTGCCTTGGTGTTTAACAAATGCACACATATGTTAGCATGAAGAGATTTGCAGGTTTCCTTCAAAAGAGTTTTATGAAGACAAACTGAAAACCGGAGCTAAACGAGGACACTGCTACCTGCTTAAGAAGAACGGAAAGCCTACAGCCATCCTGTTTGGCCACATGCAAGGAAAAGAAGACAGTTTAGTGGTATCTACAAAAGAGGGCAATGAGAACTCAGTCGCCAACATTAAGGAGGCAAAGCAGGCTGTAAGTCAGAGCCTAATGCTGCCTTTACCCATTTTAAAATTCAATGTATGAATTAAATATAGATTAATCCATATTTAAGCTTGCATGTAATTTTTTTTGGTTGACCCAATCCCCCTACCCCACCCCAGGTCCGTGTGGCAAATCTATTGATTAAACAGGCAGGTGTGGAACCTGAGCATATTGCAATTCTGACTCCTTACAACGCACAGGTTTCAGAGATCAAAAAGATTATAGAGAAGAATAAGGATCTTGCAAATGTCTCTGTTTGCACAATTATGAAAAGCCAAGGTGTGTTATTCTGATTGCATCTTTCTTGAGATTTAGATTAAATTGTGCAGTTTTTAGAATTCTGTTTCAGTTCATGCTCAATCTCTTTATTTAAATTGCATCTTAAATCATTTCTTAAGAAAAGCATTTAATTGTTTTTATTATTTTGCATTGTTTATTTTTTTATTGTTTGTGTAAGCACCTTTTGTGAAGCTTGCTTTACAGGCACTATATAAATAATGTGTAAAAAGTATATTATTACTATTATTATTGTTATTATTATTATTATTATTATTTTGTTTGGGGGAGGGTAATGTGGGACAGGTTGATTTGACACAGGACATTTAACATTCTGAATGTAAACTGTTGTGTACAGGAAGTGAGTGGCCATATGTGATCGTGTCTACTGTGCGCTCCTGCTCCATATCTGAAATAGAAAGCGACAGACCAAGTAAAGCCTGGCTAGGAAAAAGACTTGGATTCATCACTGATCCAAATCAGGTTAATGTCGCCATAACTCGTGCACAGGATGGACTGTGCATTCTGGGTAAGCAGTGAAAAATTCTTATACAGCGACCATAAAAATCCATGTCAAAAAATGTCATTGTTTTATAAATCAAATGGTCAGAGCAGGTGACACATGCGAACAAATTTGAGATCTTTTCTCGCAACAGTAAACATGTCCTATTAAAGGAATAGTTCACCCAAAATGTGTTTCTTCATCTGAACAGATTTAGAGAATTTTAGCCTTGCATCACTTGCTCACCAGTGGATCATCTGCAGTGAATGGGTGCCGTCAGAATGAGAGTCCAAACAGCTGATAATCCATAATAATGCTTCCTCCAGTGAAAAGGGTTTTGGACAGTTTTTGCTTGTAAACAGTCCTTGATCTGTGCATATTTCTCTTCTGATTCAGATGAGGAAGTATTTCACTGGAGGAAGAGTCCGTATTTTGGCCAGAAGTAAACGTTTTTTACAAACATGCAGCTTTTGTCTTCACAAGACATTTATTGATGGACTGAAGTGGTGTGGATTACTTGTAGATTATTGTGATGTCTTTATCAGCTGTTTGCACCGATTCAGAGGATCCATTGGTGAGCAAGTGATGTGATGCTACATTTTTCCAAATGTGTTTAGATTAATATACAAACTCATCTAAATCTTGGAGGCCTGTGGGTGAGTACATTTTTAGGAAAATTTAATTTTTGTGTGAACTATTTCTTTTAACATTTCACAAGCACAAAGTGCCACACTACTTTTTTTCTTTCTTTTCAAACCTAGATATTTTGTTTTATCATTTCAAATCGAACAAGCTTCTTTTTGCAAATATTTTGTCTATGCTGTGCTGTTTTTATTTCAAATAAATGTCATTTGGTTTGCTATCTCATTATCAAATGCAATGACATTCAGTCATGTTTACATGTGGCTGAAATGTCCAGAGGTCCAGAGGTTTCATGCCAGTGCTTACATGCACACATGTAATTTTTGTCCCCTTTTTGTCATCTCTTAGGTAACAGTACCCTGTTGAGATGCTGTGAACTTTGGAAAAGACTCCTAGATCACTATAACAAAGAACACTGTGTAGTGAATCCAGCTACTAACATTAAGGTCCAAAACAGAATGACAGCAGCCAAAAAATAATTCCCCAAATCCAAACATCTGACTGTCAGCAGGTCTTGTCCACTTTGTTGCTTATTCTAGCAAAAAACAGCGCTGATAGAGAAAATAAGATGTGCAGAAGTTAATACAAGTTAATTGTTTAATGTAGTTTGAAAACCCCAGATATATACTATGGATCCAGTCTCAATTTGTTGCATTGCAGTATGGCTGTAAAGGCTCAAAGAGGAGTGACAATCTTACTGTATGTGCTTCATATGGAGCAAGTGTCTGGTAGGTCCTTGCTGTCCCATTTGCAGATTAGCTTCTTTGGCCTTCATCTCCCCCTTCTGGTGGCCTTTGAGTAGCACATGCTTCCCTCTGCTCTGATTGTCTGCAGCTGACATCTTCATGTTAGAGCTCACCTTACAGGATGTCTTTTAGAAATGCAGATGTAGTGCATAAGAGCAGCCGCTGCCTGTGGAGGATGTACAAAGTTTGTTGGGAATCCAATTTATTTAAGAAAACGGTTGTTAGGCATTCCAACTGACTAATGTTATTAAGCAATTCTGGTGTATCTTTCCCATTTTTCTAGTTTCATGTTGTAAGATTTATTCATTTATTTGCATTGCAATGTTAAATGACAAGGGACATTTAGGTATTAGCAAACCAACACAATCTCATGGCAGTTCGTAACTATTTCATGTTTTGTAAAATTGGAGGCTAAATCGTATTAATTCTGTAAATTTTGGTACGATCTGCTTACACACCAGTGATGGTTATGTTTAGGGGTGACTCATTCTTAGTTTTTCCTAAAAAAAAAATTACATTTTGTACTATTTCTGTATTTCTGTTATATAAAATACATTTTTGTAGGTTAATTCACTACTCAACAGTTAGAAATACAAGCACTCAGGTGTGTTCCATTCAAAACCCCCAAAGAGAATGTTTTTTTAAATTCCAATTAATTTGTAAATCTAAATGGAATTAAAACTGAAGTAGTAAACAGAATGCAAAATTGCAATTACAATTTAATTGTAAATTAAGTGAATTGCATTTAAATGATGGTTAGTTTTTACAGGTTTAAATTTTTTGGTGTACATATGCTTTATATTATTGACTATTTGTGATTAATAAATTCACTTTCATTTTATGGACCAGTGTGGAATACTTTTCAGTACAATGCCATATTGAATTTCTATGAATATTGTTGTTTCAACTAATTCTAAATCTTTTCTAAGACAAGAGTGCAGTGGATTTATTGATTTATTTACTGTATATTACTCTGCTGCCACACAGATCTAACATGAACATGCAGTTTCTTTCTCAGCTGTTTATCTTCACAGGCAAAACTGACTGTTTTTGTAACTTCTGTGTTTTTTTGTTTTTTTGAACATAAACTTGTGTTTTGACATTTTAAGCACAGTAAGACATGAAAGAGAAATTTGAGTTTAGTACCACTTTCTGTGCGCGTGCTTCGGATATGTGCAGTGTATTAAGTTTAAACTAATATGGTTTAAAATGCATGAACATGATAGACGTGATCATCAAAACCAAACAGATGTTTTTTAGCAGAGTATCCAAGGTTCGATCTGTAAAGGCACCAGAGATTTTCTTACCATATGGAGATGAGTCTGTATTACTTACTATTGGAGAAAGTGTAATGGCTAACTTGGATCACGTGTCCCTTAATAACTAATCACATTACAGCCTTGACGTCATTGAATTTCAGTCAGAGTTGTGCGACATTTAATCACTGTTTACGGATACCATAGGAATGAATGAGAAGTGCCGTAAGCTTAATCCCACCTGTTGCAAAAAGTCAGTGCCTTCTCTTATAAAACAGCATTTTTTTCATGGTAAACTATAAAAATAGTTCAATCCAAAAGTATTGTTTAGTGTAAAACATGTTAAAGATTACCAGATAGGCTGTCGATTCATTAAATGATGAGCCATTTCCTCTAAAAATCTCTTTATTCAGCATAGTGAAGCTTCTCTTCCATTGACATCCATTCAAAGAAAACGGCCTCTGGTCTCCTTTCCCACGTACTGCCAGACCGGAAGCGTTAGCTTTAGCCGTTACACTTTTTCGGCTAATGGTTGCAGACTTGCCATCTAGTGGCTTTAAAGGCACAGTCCTATTTTAGAAAAGGGGCGGGGAGCAGTAGCTCATTTTCATTTAAAGATACATGCATGTAAACAGCGTGTTTCTACTTCCACTGGGCATTTTCAAAATGATATAATAACTGATCTGTGGGGTATTTTGAGCTGAAACTTCAGACAAATTTTGGGAGTACCTGAGAAATATAAGTACATATTGTAAAAAGGGGCATAATAGGTCTTCTTTAGTGTCTGATGTTCTGCCAATGTGTAAGAGGGGAGTGCATACTGTATCCTCAGGTTGGTATCCTCCACCCCAGAGGTCAAAACACAATTAAAATGAATACCTAGCACAAATACAAACAGTTACAAGCCATTTTCTCTGTGTCCAAGAACACTCCTTATCTGTGGTGTAATCAATGTTTGCTGATTGCTTTATTTTATGTTGATCTCGCTTTGCTTTTCAGATCAGCCTGATTTACATGGTCTCATGATCTCTCTCTCTCGGTCCGTCTTTCTCTCTGTGAGTCAGGTAGTGTCATTGAGATGCACTGAGTGGCTCTTTCAGGCAGACTCAGTAATTGGGCTGTCATACGGCTGGTGCCCTGTGAGTGTGTGCATTGTACATTGAGCTGAGTAATGCTGTCTTGACCTCACTGGAGCATCTCTGAAAAGTGATTTTCCTCAACGTGCTCCATGGAGGTGAACGTGAAGTGATGGCCTGGCCCACCCACACTTTAGCTAAATACTCAAGAAAATGAAACTTTAGAACTGGGCAATGGATTTCAGCTAAAAGAATACAGAATATATACAGCGTCTTTGACAGTATGTATCCTGATATTTGTGTCATTTTTATGTATAAAGTTAAACAATAAAAATCAAGAATATTCAATGGGTTTCATTAAATAAACAATGAAGTGAGAATTTCTTTCCATTTGCATGCCCCAGTATTAATCCCAGATTAAAATGCATGGTTGATTCCCAGGGAATGCATAAAGTGATACTGTGAATTTACACTGAAGCGGATTAGAGTGAGCGTTTTTAATTCTTTCCTATGGAAGCCAAGCTTCACGTTCGTTCAGTGAAATGTGAGATTGACAGCAGAACAGAGTATTGAGAGCGATCGAGATCTTTGTGAAGTAGAGGATAACGCTCAGCTTCATGTAAATGAGAGAAAAACACGCTGCAGCAAATAGCTGTGCGGTTCAGGTAGTGACATCACTATCGAGCATTTAAAATACGCTGGAGTTTCTCCTGGATTCAGAAATCATGGCTTCGTTCACACTGGCCACATTCACACAGCAGCAGAATATGGTTGTCAGTCATTTTTGGACTGGACATCTAGGCTATGATTACACTGTCCGTTTTTGGGATTGACAACCACATTTACTTACAGGTGTGAGTCTCGAAATATCCCGTACACACAGCAACTTACAAAAGCATCTCAAATACTGTCTGTATGAACATGCAACGGGGGTCAAACCTGTATTCTATACTAGTAACCATAGCAACAGTGACCAAAGTAATATCAAAGATGGTGACATCTATATAAACTGAACGTCTTATAACTTCACGACACAACAAGAGTCCAATCAAGCCACATTCACATCCATCAAACCTTAATTAACAGCTTTCATAATTGAGTGAGTCACGGGCAGAACACAAAACTGACAGGAACGGCTTAGGTGGAGATAGGATGTATGTAAATACAGGACTGACAACCGTATTCTGTTGCTGTGTGAATGTAGCCATTGTTTACACACTGGAAGCAGCCGTTATATGCATGTTAAATTCTGTTTGAACGTGTATTTCATTGTGAATAGGCTGATTTGGTTTAAATGTCTATTAAAATGACACTGTATTCACTTGTTTGGCGAAATTTCGCGGAAATCCAGTTATTTAAAGGAGAAGTCCACTTCCAGAACAAAAATTTACAGATAATGTACTCACCCCCCCTTGTCATCCAAGATGTTCATGTCTTTCTTTCTTCAGTCGTAAAGAAATTATGTTTTTTGAGGAAAACATTTCAGCATTTTTCTCCATATAATGGACTGATATGGTGCCCCGAGTTTGAACCTCCAAAATACAGTTTAAATGCAGTTTTAAACGATCCCAAATGCAGTTGTAAACGATCCCAACTGAGGAAGAAGGGTCTTATCTAGCGAAACGATCGGTTATTTTCATTAAAAAATACAGTTTAAATACTTTTTAATCTCAAACGCTCATCTCGTCTTGCTCTCCCTGAACTCTGTGTATTCTGGCTCAATACAGTTAGGGTATGTCGAAAAACTCCAATCGTATTTTCTCCCTCAACTTCAAAAATCATTTCAAAATCATCCTACATCACTGCAGAAATACCGACCCAGTCTTTGCAAAGTGAACATGCAAAGATAAAACACCCTTAACAAAAAAGGTAAAACAGTGATGTAGAACGATTTTGAAGTTGAGGGAGAACATGAGATGGGAGTTTTTTGACCTACCCTAACTGTCATGAACCGGAAAAAAACAGAGTTCAGGCAGGGTAAGACAAGTATACAAATTGTATTAATTTTATGAAAATAACCAATCGTTTCACTAGATAAGAACCTTCTTCCTTGGCTGGGATTTGTTTACAACCACATTTGAGATCGTTTGAAGCCGCATTTAAACTTCATTTTGGAAGTTCAAACTCGGGGCACCATAGAAGTCCATAATTTCATACATAATTTCTTTCCGGCTGAAGAAAGAAAGACACGAACATCTTGGGTGACAAGAAGGTGAGTACATTATCTGTAAATTTTTGTTCTAGAAAGTGGACTTCTTTAAATAGGAATCCGCACGATCGGGAGTTTCGCGTCAGGGCGGGTCAGCGGGAAAAGGTTCCACACGCAGATTTCCTTTGTGTTCACTTAAGTTGGTCACGTGCTGACAAACAGAAAGCTGTTTGGTTTGATAGTGATCATTGTGTGAGCATAGGGTGACCACCTGGCAACAGATCTGTTGCGGGACATAGATGTGATTTTACAGGAAAATGCGAGCGGTGCTTCATATGTCTCTATGCTATTGACAAAAGAACCGTTTTTGAACCGTGAGTTTTGCTAATCTGACCGCATCTTAAGTGCTGTTTTGCTGCTTGATAGGCTACTGTTGTTTAGCATGCATGTGACAATAAACAAACATTTTACAAGGTTCAGAGCTCTGGAACAGCACAAAGGTTTGATTCTTTAGCCAGTTTGGATGTGTTCAAACTGTTGAAGACATGAGTGGTTTAAATCCCAAATCATGATGGTTAGAAACAGATAGATCGCTTAAACCTATTAGTACATTTGTCTAGATTTATTTTGGCCTCAGGTTCCAACACAAGGGCCAACAGATTTCAGCTACATGGGCACCGCTCAAGAGACTCTCTGTTACCACAGGCTTGTTTGTACCACTGCCCAAACAAACTACAAATGAGTTTAAAGAGGGTCCAAGGAGCAGGAGGCTTCCAGAAGAAAAAAAAAATCTCCAGCAGTGTTTCACATGGCGTGAGATTGCTCTGAGGACCAAACACTTGTCACAAGTACTCGGTGCTTGGCTTGCTTACAAATGTGGAGACTTTTATTCCCAAACTCATGTCCATTATAATCGCTGATTGACCTTGCGTGACATTTCCTATGGATTTTCCCCTCGTTTGCGGGAGTTAATTAACTTGTGGAAAGCCCTCTGGTGGTGTTGTGCTGCGGTCGGCTCGCTGCAACTTCATTCAGGACTAATCTGTATGAAATGGGAGGTTTATGCCAAAAAAGGCTCAAGGTTGCACTGGGATTTCGCAAAACTGATGCTGTCAGTGCTATGCAATGCATTGAAAATGACTCCAATCAAAAGAAAGCTGGGACAATTTTTTAGCAAGACAAATAAGTCTCAAATTCAGGGAACCCAAATCTTGTACTGGGGACAGAGCAATGTATTTTACTATTAAGCTAGGGAAAATTTAATCATGTTTATCTAAATCTAAAGGGACATCTGTGGATTTAAACAGATGTCTGTGAGATTGCATGACTGACTTCATTTTATGACAGTGAGTCATTTGGGACATTTGCCTGAAATGTTATTATAATTATGATAGGATTATATAACTATACATCCTTGCTTTCTCTCTCACACACACATACACCTCTGTATAATAAGCATAATAATGTATATAATAATATATATGATTTGAATCACTTGTTTTTATTTATTTATTTATGTTTTAGCTTAGTGAGTTTCATTAATATGTTCAAACAATAGGTGGCAGCATTCTCACACATTACAACATGATTTCCTGAAAAATCATAAAATTCGGAAACATTTCTGTTGCAATGGAATGAAGGCAGATGAAGGTAATCACACTTATTCCAATAATTTACAATAGATCCAGAATGACATATATATTGTTTTGAGACTTCATTTATTATTAACTTATTAGACTTATTAATATGATACTCATAATACACACTAAAGTCAGAGAATTAGCATTTCGTTTGAGATATTTTATATATGATATAGAATAAATATAATCTAATTTTATAGAACTGTATACAGATTTGTGCAATAAATAAAGTAAATAAAAATGTATATACTATTATGCATAATAATTTACATATAATAAATTCTGTGTAAGCTGAAATTTATATTTGATTAAATATAGAAGAAGAGAGAGATGCATTTATATATTATATAATATTTTCTTCTGTGTCTGTTTTTTATGTTTTAATCATTTGAGATATATTTCTTTCACTTTCTTGAAAGTGATTTAATATTTTGCTTTAAATATTTTTGCTATCCTGATTCCTGGAAGAGAATCACTGATAGTATTTTTTAGTCGAGCGCTTTCTTCTGTGACCTTATAAAAGTACACTTTGGCATCAAGACATCTCAAGTTTCTGCATTTTTCAACAAGATGTACAACAGATGTGAGATGCTGTTAGATATGACATAACACAGGTCTCTGTTTAGTCAAACCACAGAGAAATCCAGCACACTAAATTGGATCTAGTTTTTAATCATATAACGGCAAAATAAAAAGTAGCCATTCAAAGCTGTGATGGCCACATACAGAAGAAGCTTTATGCAGAAAAATGTCTAACTGTGCAAAGAGCACTATGATAAACAGGTTAGTGACAGATTGACATATCCACCTGTTAACCTCTAACACTAACGTACCTGCCAGCACTGAAGAAATCATGAGAAATTCAGCTGGCCAAGCTCTCTGGAGCGACGCGAAAGCCAACTCTACCTGCCAAAATCTGCTCTGTGGGCAGCAAAAAAACATTATGCAACCACCCCATTTGGAGTTTAAAGAGATTTCGGAGGAAAATGATACAGGATGAAGATGTGCCTGCATTTAAATTGCAACACGTACAATATACCTTGAGCGCAAAGTTAGGAAAATGGTGAATCCTAAAGCCTGTGTCTTTCCACCCAACCTTTGGTGTCTAGTTATTCTGGTTATATTTTACAGATGTCTTGACTTTAAGGAATAGTTCACCCAAAAATGAAAATGTGCTGAAAAGGTACTCACCCTCAGGCCATTTAAGATGTAGATGAGTTTGTTTCTTCATCAGAACAGATTTCGAGAAATGTAGCATTATGTCACTTGCTCACCAGTGGATCCTCTGCAGTGAATGGGTGCCGTCAGAATGAGAGTCCAAACAGCCGATAAAAACATCACAATAATTCATCAGTTAACATCTTGTAAAGAGAAAAGCTGTGTGTAATAAACAAATCCATTCCCCTGTGGTTTCTGGCTAAAATACAAATCCATAATAACGCTACCTCCAGTAAAAAAAAAATCTATCTATCCCATGTTGTCCTCTAACATAAAAATTCACAGACATACTTGTTTATAACTGTTTTATACAGTGCTTCAGTGTATATTTCTATCCTGATTCAGACAAGACAAATTTTTCGCTGGAGAGATCAAAGTTATGGATAAATGACTCATATTCTAGCCGGAAGTATGAAATGTTTTTATCAGCTGTTTGTACTCCCATTACAATGGCACCCATTCACTGCAGAAGATGCATTTTTTTGTTTTTTTGTTTTTGTTGTGAAAACCTGGCAACCCTGGGTATTGGCTTCCTATGCAAACGTTTTCCAAAAAACATTATGCTCACTTCTAAGACACATTTGGCATCCTTCGCAAACAAGACAATCCCCTAATGCACCACAGATTCTTAGTTTTTAAAAAAAACTACAAACAGTGGTGAATTAAGTCTTAAGTTATAACGACGCACAGTCTGAACCTTTCTGTGTTTTGCGGTATATCTCATGTTACGGCCTCCTCAGGATGGATCGGTCATGTTTTCATCATTTTAAGTCACTCTCGATAAAAGTGTCTTCTGAATGACTAACAGTAAATGAAATGTCACAGGAGCCTCATTTCAGATCACAAAGGACATCTGGGTAAAGGTGACAGCACGGTGCTTTCCCTCCGAGATAAAGTTTAACTTTAAGAACGAACACGACAGCACGCTTCAAATGACATAATGCTCAATTATTCCCCTTCATTGCTCAGGATGATCAAGTAAAAACTTGCTCAGTGGCAGCGCTAAAAGCCACGGCGATATTTCACTCTCTGCCAAATGATGAAGAATAAAATGAGCTCGACTCCGTCACGCCTGAATAGCTCAGACGGCGAACCGTTGGCGACACGACGCCGTTTTTCACGAGAAACTTGCGCTTCTGTTTTTCAGGGAGGCCGAATGAAGTGCGAAGCTGATCAGGCGTGCATAATACCCATGAAATAAATCCAGACTGTGAAATGTTTTCCTTTAAAGCACAGCTTTCAGCGCAGATAATGCTCAACAATATTTCAAGGAGGATTGCACCCCGCTGTTATCCTATAAACGTCTTCTAAGGTTATGAGGTTTAACGAGAGCTATGAATATATAGAGCCGAGCGCTACAGAGCTTATATTCTTTTAAAATGGGCTCCGGCTACTTAACAAAATCTCATTTCAGGTTGTCTATTGTTTTATTAGTGAGGTTTGTTGAGGCAAGCATCACTATATATGTCTAACTCATCACGCATTGTTTGCGCCACTTCAAATCTTGCAGATGGTTGAGGAGAGCTGTGCTATTACTTTTTGCAATCAGACCTGTGCTATTAGACATAACAGTTGGCTCTTTTTGGATATCATTATGGATTTTTATTTTTTGTAAAATTGACACTGAATCTGGCGAATGCTGTCTAAATTTGGACTATTGGTCAACAGAGATTTTCTGATCATTTACAAGTGGAAAACGGAATGCGTATGGCCTTTTTTTTTTCAACTCCACAGGGAAGACACAGATGGTACGGATAGAAGTAGAAAAAGAATTATATCACCGTTTTTGAAACAACTTGGCTTTGAATTGACTTTGTTTCGGTGCTGTTATGCAGCTTGAGTTAATAAAACAGAAAAAACAAAGAAGGACGTAACAGACAAACCCTTTGCATTAGCTTTACAATCACAGCCATCGTGCAAATCATTTACAGTGTGATCTAAAGTCTGAGATCACCAGTGAAAATTATCCTGTTTCGCATTTGCATTGAATGGGTCACCCAGAAATGAAAATTTACTCACCTTCAGGCCATCGTGGATCCTCTGCAGTGAATGGGTGCTGTCAGAATGAGAGTCCGAACAGCTGATAAAAACATCACAATAATCCACAAATAATCCACACCACTCCAGTACAGTTAACATCTTGTGGAAAGCTGTGTTTGTGAGAAACAAATCCATCATTAAAGCTTTTTAAATTGAAACCATTGCTTCTGGACAAAATATGACTCAATAATCCACAACAGATTTGGAGAAATTTATAGCATTACATCACTTGCTCACTAATAAATCCTCTGCAGTGAATGGGTGCTGTCAAAATGAGAGTCCAAACATCTTATAAAAACATAACAATAATCAAGAAGTAATCTACACAACTCAAGTCCATCATTTAATGTTTTGTGAAGTGAAAAGCTGGAAAAAAAAAAAAAACCTCAAATCCATCATCAATGGATTTTTCACTTCACAAAATGTTAATTGTTAGATTGGAGTGGTGTGGTTTACTTGAGGATTGTTGTGATGGTTTTATCAGCTGTCTGGGCTCTCATTCTGACGGCACCCATTCACTGCAGAAGATCCATTTATCCAAATCTGCAAGAAACAAACTCTACATCTTGGGTGGCCTGAAGATAAACTCCTTTAAAATAACTTTTTTGGTTTGTCTTCATTACAGTAGCACTCATGCTGACAATAAAACTTTTTTTTTCAGGACTACATAAAATCCCAGATTTTTAATGTGGTCTTTTGGATCCTCTGTATGTTTGTTCATCATTTTTGTTGCAGTGTGATCCCATACTGATGACGACTGAGCTCTACAAACACCACCTCTAGATTCAGAGGATTGCTCTTGTCTTTAGGAACACTGTCAGTGTGATTACAGTGACTGAATGCAATTGTCAGTTCATTTCCTCTACTGCTGTCACACGTGAAGATAGAGATCGAACACGATCTTGACAGGTGTCATGAGATGAGATTTATCCCTGAACAGTTAGAAATATACTTGCACTTCTTTTCAGTCATTACACTGCAAGACTCGTTCACAAGTGAATTACCTGTGCGCTGTGAATCTGCATGTCTCATACTGCTACTCGCACGCCACCTGCCTGGATAAAAACGCCTTTATTGGCGTGTATCTGAAACACTTTGCCAAGTGCAGTGCGCGCAAACACTAGCCATAAGCTCGTGCTGCTAACCTCAACTCGTTCTGCCATAGGCTTACATGACAAGACTTACATCGGCTGGCGTGCCATCTGTCGTGAAACGGGACAAATATTTCATGTTTATTGAACTTAAGCTCCCAAATGAAGCGATAGTAAAGGATGCAGCGCTGTGAATGGGAGAGAATAACGCGGGAATAACTCAGGGATGTTTTGGATGTATTGCGTGCCAGGACTGAAGGGTTTTTGATGCTCATCTACAGGCTCGTGTTTTGATGAGTTTGGAGACGATCGCTCCTGCCTGAATTATTTACCGCAAAGTTAACCGGCTGGACTATCGACGAGCAATATGCGGTTGTTCGTTGGTTTTGTTTTGTCAACTTTTTGGCTTTGGGAAGCGTCGCTTTCTCGCGTTTACACCAATCATTGGGCTGTTCGGATCCCTGGAGGATCAGTAGAAGCTGATAAACTCGCCTCAAAATATGGCTTTACTAATTTGGGTCAGGTAAGCATTTGTAATTTATTTTCCTGGTTACTATATATAATGGTAAACGCAATTTACGCATCTATCAGTTACATGTCCATGACAGTACAGCATCACTGGTATTGTCAAAAACTAACAAGTTAGGTCTTGCATAAATTACACAAATATTTACGCACTGAAAGACTTTGCTCAGGGCTTTTACACTACATTTGCACGCATCGGTTCGCAGTTGTGATTTTAAAACTGTAGGCAGTAAAATGTAAACTCAGTGCTAGAATGATATGGTGAGTTGTTTAGCAACAGTCAACCAATCATTAACGGTTTTAACGCTTGACTAATTAAACATTCATGAGCTATGTACAGTAGCAGAAACTTCTACGCGCATTGCATTAAGTTTCAGTGAGGAAATTGTGCAAATGAAAATATCAAACAGTAAGATCAAAGCAAGATTATTCGAATGATGAAGAGACGATATTTTATCTGCTGTTTATCTGCCTCATAATGCAAATGATAACGTTTCCAAATATTTATTGGCAATCTCTAAAATTCACTCTGCATGATTACTTAATAAATAGATAGTAAAGGAACAAGATAACTCAGGATTGACCCACGGTTAAAAATGACTGAATGTGCTGTAAGCGTGCGGAGTGGTTCTCAGCCGGTTTGATTCGGGACTCATGTTTTACATTAAACATCAAGTAAATGGCCCAACACAACAAAGCTGTTTCTTGTACAAAAGTTAAACTTAATTAAACACTGAAATGTATAAATGTTACCAAAAACTGCATAGATCCAACAATATGTAAAAGTATTAAATACTGACCTTGGCTAAATAGAAGGTTTGCACTTAAGTCACGTTTGGTCAGTTACCCGGATGCGCGGCCAAATTGGCCATACTCGAATGTAAACAGCAGCATGGATTGCACAGTTTATGTAGTGCTGAAAACGTTTTTCTACTAATTTATGTTGTCTAAACCACTGAAAAAAAATGTGTGGAAGCTGATAAATCATACAGAGAAGGACTTAGTAAGCAGGGAAGGGCGCAATATTTAGACAAACTACAGTTAATAGGTGCTAAAGATATGTAGGAGCAGTAAAGATATTAGCCTAATATTTGACCTACCTGACCAGAAATGATAAGAACAAACACAAATGTTGTCAAGATTCTTGCCCTGGAAATCCTGGTTCAGTTTGGCCAACCACAAATGCCTTTTGTTCCTCAGACAGTTTTTTGCACTCTTCTCCTGATTTGTTAAAACGTTTGGCAGTCTATAGTACTCCAAATGTTTTTCCAGGTCTGACCGATTAGCACAGCCCGAAAATGACAATAATTGACTATTTTCAGCAGCAGTAATCAGCAAAATATACAAGTTTTGTTCAGTTTAGTGGCATTGTTAACCTTCAGTGCCGCCAATATGACTGATTGATGACGCACACTATAGGAAAATTAAATTGCACTTTGTATTTTGATGGTTTTTGATTGATGCGGAAGCCAGTAATAAATTGCTACTTGTTTGGTGATTGGCACAAATCATGCAAGTGAAGCTGTATTTAATGCAACTTGAGAGCAAGCTAACTCTAACCATGTAATTTAGTCATTTCGCTAACGTGTGTGAAAATGTTCCTCCTTCAACTTGAAAATAGTTTATTTGTATAGTAGGGGCAGATTGATCAACCAGTCAATGAGAAGCAATATTTGATCTAATTGTTAAAACTGTGACTAGTAATGCAACGTTCCGTTGGTTATTTTTGAACGGAGGCGGGAGAATTCTAAATTCCGAAAATGTGGAATGCTTTCGAAGGTTGTAAATGGGAAATTTCAGGTGGAGTATTCCCACTTCTGACTTGTCTGGATCCCAGCATTAGCCACTAAATTAGACCACCCACACTTGCTTTCCATAAAACTGCAACCTCTAAAAACAAGTGAGCCACATGTTCCTGTTGTGAGCCTAGGCATATCTCAAAGCATACATTTCAGTGAAAGGCTAATTTTATGTGTGCTAGTATTGCATTCTGCAGCTTTAACAGTTTCAAGCATCACAAAGCCACTAGAATTTCTAAATACTGGCAGAGCCTTCGCTCTTGGTCGACTGCTGTGTTGCCTCATATTCTTGCAGTATGTCCAGAATTGCCCCCTATCCTTAAATAAACTCTTCTTAACCATGTTTACATCGTGAGAACTTGAGAAATCATACTGTGGATTGTTTGAACACGTTGTTCGGCTCTTGTTTCCCAAGTCAACCGCACTGTATGGAATGCACCTCTCACTTAGAGGGCCTTAGGACATCTGGAGGTGGTGTTTGCTTAAATTAACACCGTCTACGCTAATAGCATGTCTTGAATTTGTTGTCTGTTTTCCAAGGCTTCAAGATGATCTCCTCAAGCTAAACTCTGAAGTCTGTGAAGCTTTGGTTTGAGAATTGCTTGCTCATTGTCCCATCACAGTGGGAGATCTCTTTCATTTCTTTGTTAAAAGCAAAGTTGTCTCTCAAGGTTATTTTGAGTCCACTTTGTCAACTAATGCACACATCTCAGGTCTGCTCAGTGTGTCCTGACAGCAAGGAGAATCGATGTGAGTGAGCAAAGAAACATGGAGTTCATTTACACGCAGGCTTCCTGAAAGATAAACACATGTGCATGGATTCTTCTCCACATTTTTGGCAAATGTTACAAGAGGAAACTCTGATTCGCAAGATTAAATACTTCACATGATTTGGCTGCAGTGCACGTGATAAAGGTGTTGTATACATGCTAAGTTCACATACAGCTACAGCCAGTCATTCTACTTTGAAATGTGTGTTCCCTGTCAGAATGTCTGTTTTTGTTTTGGATTGTGTAATTGCCCACTGCCAGTTTACCCATTTCGACACACAGGTTGCCAGTTGGTGGAAAACAGCGTATTGCAGCCATGGAAGCCTGCTAACGAACTGGGTCAGAAATGGCAGATTCTACCCAACCTAAAAAGCTCTGTGACCATAATAAAATGCAGATCAGTCAACTCCTTAGCTTACAGTTTAAGGCTCATTCCTGCTGCATGTCCTCAATCTGGCAACCTGTGTTTCTTCAATGACAAACATAAGGAAAAAAAGGTGTTTACACAACTCTTTCTCCATTCAATGAAAGTTCATAATGATGTCCACAATCAAAAATACCATTAAAGCAGCTATATATAGTTTTGGGTATTTTTGTGACTTTGGAGGCCCCAACAGTTACCAAGGTCTGAAAAAATATCCCAGATCACATGTTCCTTTTGTTCAGAGCACAGGAAAGAAACCATATTCCCTTATTAAAAGTCAGTGTACCATCAGAATGATGTTGAAACACTTTGTAAAAAAAAGTGCATACAAGTTACAACTTGTGTTCTATATATTCTGTCTTTGATCATTGAAATGTTCCAGAGTTGTAAAATTCCGATTTTAAAAATGATGTAGTTCCAAGTTTGATGTCATGGACACTCAAATGGTTTTGGAAGATTGCAATTGTGATGTGACAGTTGAAATATTTTGGAAGGAGAATGGCATTCGTAATTATGAAAATGAAATAATTACATTTGTGTCTGTTCCTTGTGCAAAGGAAGATTATGGAAAATTATGGACTCGCATTGACAAAATAACAGCATGCAGGTTTGGAACAACATGAGAGTGAGTAAATACTAAGCTATCCCTTCAACTGTTCATCTTCGAAGTGGCGGTGTGTGTGATAGATGTGCTGCGTATCACAGTCAGATCTTGAGGGCAGTAGGCATGTGCCAGCTAGATTTCGCCTTGCATGGCACCACCCACTGTGTGCCATATGTCCATTCTACTGAGATTCCCTTTGGTGTTTTATGAGGATGCAGGTTTTATACTGGAGTCTGTGTTGATATAGGTTCCTTTTGGGTAGGCTAGCCCCTGCCAAGATGCAATTTCTGTGTACTGAAGCTGTGTGATAAAAGTTCATTTCATGCCTTTCTCAAATGTGTGACCGTGATTTCCCTTGCTGTTTTTTCATGGTTGTTTGTTCTGTAGATCGGAGGACTGGAGCATCATTACCATTTCCATCACAGCAGAGTGGTCCGCAGATCCACCTTTGCCACCAGAGGCGCTCACAGCTTCATTCACATGGACCCGAAGGTAAGCCTTCCCTCCTGTGGCCACATTACCATCACCAGACCCTCCACTGATGACAAGAATGACACTTGAAATGCTTGCAAGTTGAAGCAGTAGTTCACTTAAAAGAGAGAGTTCACTCATCTATAGGCCATCCAAGATGTAGACGAGTTTGTTTCTTCATCAGAACAGATTTGGAGAAGATGTAGCATTACATCACTTGCTCACCAATGAATCCTCTGCAGTGGGTGCAGTCGGAATGAGAGTCCAAACAGCTGATGAAAACACCACAAAAATCCACAAGTAATCCACACCACTCTAATCCATCAGTTAACATCTTATTATTTTGACCAGAAGCGATGGTTTAAAGTCAAAAAGCGTTGATGATGGATTTGTTTCTTACAAACATACAGCTTTTCACTTCACAAGATGTTAATTGATGGACTGGAGTGGTGTGGTTTACTTGTAGATTATTGTTTTTATTAGCTGTTTGGACTCTTATTCTGATGGCACCCATTCACTGCAGAGGATCCACTAGTGAGCAAGTGATGTAATGCTACATTTCTCCAAATATGATGAAGAAAAAAACGAATCTACATCAAATATGCTTTGGTGAGCATAAGAGACTTCTTTTAAAAGACATCAAAAAATCTTACTGACCCCAAACTTTTAAATCATAGTGAATGTTGAGTCAAACAAAACTTAAAATGCGAGTCTACAGCTGTTGTATTCATGAGAAGTCTCATTTATTTGATCTAAATGGCCTCAAACCAAAACTATTGAATATATTTTAAAAATTTTATGCATAAACTTGGCCCGGTGCTGACCATCTGACACACGATCTGAGTCTGTGCTGCTGAATCATAAACACCGGCTGATGCCGGAGGGATGGTAGTTAAAATTTACAGCAAAATGTGGCAGCAGTGATGCATTTATAGTGTGTTTTGTTGTCCGCATGTCCTACAGTATGCTGTGCTGTAGTGATTATGAAAAAAATGAAGCTTTAACTTTGACTTTAATGGTATTATTTTCAGTATGGTGCAGTTTTTGTTTTGTCGTATGCGTCATCATGGACAGCAGGAGCAATGTGTCATAAGGAATGAAACTGACTAAAACTAAAGATGTGGCTGAGTGTTCAAGTAGTCATGTAAACATTTCACAAATTCAGTTTAGCTATTATCTAAGAGGCCTCATTTTTTATTTTTGTGGTTGGGTTATGGCATACATTTTCTTGTTATGTGTAATTTTCAATGCAGTTAGATTTTTTTTCAGCACTAAACAGGGTGACTTTCAGCCTGGGGTGGTAAAAGCGCTCAATGCTCAATATTGCATAATTAAGCAGTAGCACAGATGGACCCCCCTCCTGCCACTTTGTACAATGACCAAAATTCACATCCATAAAGCTATATCTAAATCATTATGGAAAGTAGTAATAATAATAAAAATAGTAAATACAGAAAAAAAATATATATATATATATATATATATATATATATATATCGAAAATAACAGAAAATTGCAAGCTGCAATAAATAATGCTGCTGCAATCTTAATATATTTGTCTAATAAATTCATTTTTGTATGTTGTATGTTGAATTTTTGACTTATTGCTTTATTCCCCTTTTTGGATATAAGGGTCTGCTAAATGCATAAATGTAAGTGTAATTGGTTGAATTTGTGTTGCAATCACAAGATCAAAATCCTGAATGGACTGGATTATGCACTAAAACTAACCTGAAACTAAAAGTGCAAAATAGAATAAAGCTAGTAAAACTTTCAAAACTGTAATAACCTTTATGTTGCAGACACTTTTAGGAAATAATTATATTTTTACACTTAAAGGTGACCTATTATGCCAAAATGTAAAATATGTCTCTGATGTCCCTAGAGTGTGTATGTGAAGTTTTAGCTCAAAATACCGACAGATACATTTTTATAGCTTGTTAAAATTGCCAGTTTTAGGGTATGAGCCAAACGCGCCATTTTGTGTTTGTCCCTTTAAATGCAAATGAGCCAGTGCTCCCAGCCCCCTTTTCAAAAGAGGGCAGAGCTTCAAGAGCTTATGCTCCGGCATACCGGCAACAAACGAAAACATACTCTGTTTAAAAGTCAGTCATCTGATTGTACTGTGCATAATAAATGGGCATTTGAATTACACAGACTGGGAGCATGGCACATTGTATTTCTCCAGTAATGCCGGACTGCTGCTTCTTACTCAGGGCTGTGTCTATGCTAATAGGGCAGAGATCATCACAAAAGGGACGTGATTGGTCCCTACGATGACGTGTACGTAGAGAGAAATCTGGAATCACGTGTTCAGAGAGACTGTTTATGATTTATTAGGATTATAAAAAAAGTGAGTAGGTGGATTTTTATCATTCTAGGCTGGTTGTTTTCACACACTGCAGCCACACATCTGTGTTCAAACACCTTATAAAAGTGATTTTTGGATAATAGATCCCCTATAAGGCAAAATGATAGTTGCTGACAAACCTACCACAGCTAGTGCCTATTCACCATTGTTTGCCTCTCAGCAAATCAGGTAGGACTACCGGGACTGCTGTTGAATATTAATTATATGACTACCCGATGAATATTCATGAGCCAGGCTGTTCAGTTCCATTGCAACTGTGTCCACCCTACTTTTCACACGGCCGTTCAGCCTCTCCATCTTACACGTTAACTCACACCGGTCCCGGACGCATTAATATGACGAGCAGCCGTGTTTGTCCAAGACTTCATTTGACAGAGCAGCCAGGCATTCAAAGTCAAGCTGTTTCCAGGCTTTGGAAAGCGGCCCTCTCCTGCTAAGATTATCTCCTCCCGACAGCCGGCATCTCGGGAGTAATAAAACAGTCCAGGTCTATTGGAGGGCATCTGACGGAGGCCCTCTGATCATATCCTGCCCCGGGCCATGTGTACAAATGGTGCGGCGTGGCAAATGCCCAATAACCCATTTCATCAGTGTCAGGCCACAGGCAGAGGCCATGCGAGGTGGCGCGAAATGTTTTGTAACCGCAAGCAAAGAGCTGTCAAGCCTGAAAAGGACATAAAAAAACAGCAGCTCTTCCAACAGATGTGTTGTTGTCCTCACAAAAGGACACTGATTTTTTTTTTTATCTTTCATATCTGAGATGCAGTGTTCAACCTGCTGTTGTTGCATTGAGATAAAAGACACTAGTGTTCAATAAGTAATTACACTGTCATTCAAAAGTTTGGGGTCAGTATGATTTTTTTTTTTTTTTTTTTGAAGAAGAAGAATGCTTTTATTCAACGAAGATGTATTAGATTTATAATGTTAGATTTTTATTTAAAATAAATTCTGTTCTTTTGAAGTTTCTATTCATTAAAACATCCTGAAGAAAATGTAAAAGAGCAGCTTTCGACATTGATAATAGTGATCATATTATCAGCATATTAGAATGATTACTGAAAATCATGTAACACTGAAGACTGGAGTAATGATGCTGAAAATTCAGCTTTGATCACAGCAATAAATTTCATTTTAACTAATATTTACATAGGAAACAGTTATTTTAAATTATAATAATATTTCAAAATTTTACTGTATTTTTGACCAAATAAATGCAGTCTTGGTGAGCAGAAGAGACTTTAAAAACATATTTAAAATCTGCCAACCTCAAACTTTTAAAAGGTAGTGTACATTTACTGTATAAATAATAATAATAAACAATTTGTTAGTAAAGTAATATAGTTCTTGAGACCAAAGATCACTTTATAAACTGTGTGACTTGATGCAATAATGCAGAATGTGCATTTACAGATGTTTATGTGCCTTCAATCAAGTGAAATGCATAGTTTATTTTCTTGATACTCAGTACATGAGCTGCTTATTCGGTGTGTGACATGTTATGCTTGATATAAATCCACTTTAAATAGCTTAAACAACTAAAAAGGGTCATTGAGGTATAAGGATTTTCAACAGGCAAATATTAAAATACAAAAAATAGTAATATCTGTTGTAGTTGTTCAAAAGAATGTTGTGTACACATAAATTCATATTGAAATTTTAAATTAAGTGATTTTAGTGTTTTCATCTAGATAAAAATGTCATGTTGTGCGACCATGATTTATATTAAAATTCATTAAATTCCTTAACATTTTTTTAAGATGTTCTAGAAACAAAGTATTTGCTTTTCTTTTGAGTTTTTGTAAATAATGATCTCATATTTTTGTTCTATAATTTCAAAGTTGCCTTCTTAATCGTAGTTAGCAGACTTATTTTTCTGTAAATTGCATAAAACTGATAAAAATATTTTAAAAAATACTATTCACTTAAGCATACTGTAGCAGTGATTCATTTTTTAGCCACAGAAATGTAAAAAAAGATATATATATTTAATTTAATACAGTTATTGCTGTTATTGTTCGCACCACATGATGAGTGGTCGCTCCAAATAACACAAAAACCTTGTATCATTAAAAATCTATTTAAAGAAACGTGTGAAAAGTTCAGCACATATCTTTAGCTGCAGTGATTTTTTAGGCCCAATTATTTCTAAACTTTGCCCAATCTTGGCTGCTCAGTTGACCCTTTGCCAGGAGTTTAATTAATATTTCTTACAGTAGAAAATTACATCTGGAGTTTGTGCTTGACTGCAGGGTCAGAATAAACATGCTGCCTATGGTGAGCGTTTATTTAACTTTGCTTGGCAGTGGAATCTGGTAAAATAGATTAGAATAGTTATTGGTGAATATATAATAAATTACTAATAAATGCATAATTACCAAACTAAAATGACATGCTCTAAATTATTATTTTCACAATATTTTCACATTTCTTTCTCGTATTGTACAAAGATTAAACATAAACTGTCTGAAATGACCCAAATAAAAATCTATTCCAAATGATACTAAAATAAAGTATTATGTTTATACTTATTATTATTTGAATATAAAAGCACAAATATTGCCAATCTGGGACATATATCTAAAATGAAAAACACTCTGCAGTGGACCACATGATATTTTGTTGCACCACATGATATTTTTAAATTCAGTCAAAAGTTACAAGCACAGAACTGGCCACCTAAACAAAACAAGCTCATGAAAGGTCACTATGAAATTTATTCTAACAATAAATACGTGTAGAAATAACTTAATATTCTTTTTTTTTTTCTGAGGTCATACCACATGATATCCAAGTGTGGTAACTACATGGCAGCCATTAAAAAGGTCATTTTATTTCCAAATTTGAAAGAGTTTTACAAACCTGTTTGATGCTTCTGTGGGTCCTTGGGAAATTGGTATATGATGCAACGTCCTATTTTTCAGTGGATTTCAATATAAAAATTCCAAAATGGTAGTTCCATTAATGGTCACACCACATGATATTTCATAAAATGGAAATTATCGGACAAAGTTAGTTTGAATATTATGATGGAAATACAGATACAAATGCTTTGCAATTTCATACAGGATTACACAACACTTTGGAAATCATGGCAATAAATTTAGGGTAATTTCAAAGATGTTTCCAAAACAACAGTTATGACCGGATGGTCGCACCACATGACATTTTGACACTTCGACTAACAGTAAAATTACAAATAACTAATTTTTTTGAAAAGTTAAAGTTGGTACATATGTGGGAGAGGTACTTCTTATATATGGCATCTTTTTTATGCATTTAAAGCAGTTTTAAACTAAATTTAGGCGTCACGTCATTGACCCATGTGATGTTTTAATTTGATGTTTTATTCATTTTAGTTTTCATATGTATTGAGAGACTATTTATTTATGTGTTTAACATGTCTTTTAGTGCTTAACATTATATGTCGTAACTATCTGAACAAGTTCTTCGATTCTGAATCAGTGAGTGAATGAGTGAGTCATTAGACCGATTCAAACCAGCAAGTTTTTTTGGCTAATTGATTCAAAAGAAGCAGCTCATAGGAGTCATTTGTTCATCATTTGCCCGATTCAACAATATTCAACTGCAGTTGGTCAAGCAGCTTGTTTAGATGTGTTGTCTGTTTATTTTCTTTGAGGCACCCAGACTTCTTCTCTTATCACAATCAATTCAGCCTCCAACTCGATGGAGATTCATTAGTGGTTCAGGTGTTTTTCAGTATAATTCAAACATTTGAGAATCGTTAATGGAACCAAATATCATGAAAATGATTAGTTTTTTTTTTTTTTATTATTGATTTATTTCATAGAAGCTATTTTTGAACAAGAACATGTACTTGAGTCCCAACGCAATCCATGCATTTATAGCACTGGGACTGTAACACAGAAAGACGTAATTATTGCAGTATGTGATTTTCATTACATTTCCCTTTGGACCATTTTAATGAAAGCAAGAAAGTAGTGCACTAGTGATTCTAAAGTTAAGCTCTTCTGAGGGAAACCACAAATTCGGGCATTGCCGCAGGACAGATAAATCTACAGGCATGGCTGGGTGACTTTTCTAATTAGAAGACTAGTGCACATTCCTTATTTACAACAGATGATGCTTTTTAGAGGAAGGATACAGAGATCTTGTGCTTAGTGCTGCATTAATAGATATGAAATGCATTTTGAGACACACAAATTAATTGTTGGTTTTACACTTTTTACAAGTATTCAAGGTGAAATATGATTCTATGAATGAAATAGCTTATAGTTAGCAGAGCAAACACCCTAGAAGTATTCATCATACACTGCTGTTAATTTTTTATTTTTTTTGAAGGAAATAATACTTTTATTCAAAAGTTGATCAAAAGTTACAGTAAAAACTTTTAAATTGTTGCAAAAATCTATTTTAAATAAAAACTTTTTTTTAATAATCAAGTAATCCTGAATCCTGAACAGAAATATGAAGCAGCACAACTGTATATATTCTATAATAATAAGAAATGTTTATTAAGCAGCAAATCAGCATATTAGAGTGAACACTAGAGTAATGATGGTGAAAATTCAGCATTGACTCAAATAAATAAATTACATTTTAACATATATTCAAATAGAAAATGGTTATTTTGAATTGTAATACATTTTCATAATTTTACAGTTTTTTTCTGTATTTTTAATCAAATAAATAATCATAAGAATCTCATTTTAAATCATTAGTGTTCATGGCATTCCCCGAATGGTGACTTCTTGAGTTGTGCTACTACTTTCTAAGTGAACAGACTTTTATAATTTGTCTTGTGTTTTGTAAAAAGAAATTATTAAGAAAATCTCTTAATATTTTGGGTGGTGTGACTATATTTTTTCCTCAGGACTATATTCCCATTTGTTTCTCCTCAAAATCCAATGACTTCATAAGCCTCATGTAATGGAAAAGCTAGAGCATGACTAAATACAGGCCGTGCATTTCACAGCCGTGTTTATGTGCATGAAGGTGAGCTGAAACTGTTTAGTCTTTGATGTGAGTCAGTGTAACCTGGGCTCTTTGTGCAGGTTGACTGGGCGCAGCAGCAGGTGGTGAAGACGCGAGTCAAACGCCACGTCAGGAGCGACCCGAGCTACATCCATTTCAACGATCCCAAATGGTCCAACATGTGGTATATTGTTAGTAGATATTTCACACATTCAGTCTTGTATTTCATATCTGCTCTATCTTTACTTTTGACCCTTTTTTGCTAATGAAGTTATTTAGCAAATCAGTGACTCTTGAAGAAAAGAGCTACTGATTTGCGCTTCATTTAACCTGCTCGTTTGTGAAGCTTCTGTTGTTTTATTTGTTTTATAGCAGGGCTGTTTCCGTTGCCCTTGCCTCGTAAAAACCGAACTGTGTGAAAGCAGTGTGCACTAGTTTGTTTTCCTAACAAGCTTGATGCTATTTAAATTCAAATGATTTTATATTGTAGGTTCAGTGATGTTGAGAGGAAATTAACGAACAGTAACGCTAACACTGGTATTCGTCAGGCCAAATTACAGTCATAAGCTTCATTTTACATAGTTGTTCAAGAATCAAGAATTCCCTCAACATGCCAATGTCATTTCAGAAAATGAGCTCTGTGACTAACCACGGTTTATGATTCTTTAAACTTTTGTTCATCAAGAAAATCTTCATTAATGAATACAACTTTTATAAATTTTGAAGCCTAAATGCAATCATCAGCAATAAAAAGCCATAGTTAAGTTATAAAAAAAACTACTCCATGATTGCATGACTTTGACATCACCAGACAACTGCTTACAAAAACTCTTTCAATCTTCATTTAAATACGTTTCAACATGAATTGCGAGATATGAACTCAGAATTAGAATATAAACTCAGAATTGAGATATAAACTTAGACTTGAGATATAAATTCAGAATTAGGATGCAAACTCAGAATTGCGAGATATAAATTTAGAATTGTGATATAAACTCAGAGTTGTGATATCAACTCAGAATTGAGATATAAACTCAAAATTGTGAAATATAAACTCAGAACTGCAAGATATAAAATCAGGATTGTGATATAAACTTAGAATTCTGAGATATAAAGTCAGAATTGATAAATAATCCCAGAATTGTAATATAAACTTTTGCGTGATTTAACCCCTTTTAAGCATTCCTGTAAAATTTAACTCAATGCGAAGTGTACCGTGGGTGGTATGTTGGAACGCTAACAGGATAAACTCAGAATTGCAAAATATAAACTCAGAATTGAGATATTATAATATAAACTCAGAATTAGGATGCAAACTCAGAATTAGGATGTAAACTCAGAATTGTGATATAAACTCAGAATTGTAAGATGTAAACTCAGAATTGAGATATATACTCAGAACTAAGATATAAACTCGGAATTGTAATATAAACTCAGAATTAGGATGCAAACTCAGATTTGTGAGATGTAAACTCAGAATTGTGAGATATAAACTCAGAATTGAGATATAAACTCAGAATTAGGATGTAAACTCAGAATTAAGATATAAACTCAGGATTATGAGATATAAACTCAGAATTAAGATATAAACTCAGAATTAGGATGTAAACTCAGAATTGAGATATAAACTCAGGATTATGAGATATAAACTCAGAATTGAGATATAAACTCAGAATTAGGATGTAAACTCAGAATTGCGAGATATAAACTCAGGATTATGAGATATAAACTCAGAATTAAGATATAAACTCAGAATTGGGATATAAACTCAGAATTAGGATATAAACTCAGAATTAAGATATAAACTCAGAATTGGGATATAAACTCAGAATTAGGATATAAACTCAGAATTAGGATGCAAACTCAGAATTGTGATATAAACTCAGAATTGAGATATAAACTCAGAATTAGGATGTAAACTTATGAACTATGAGAAATAAACTCAGAATTGTAAGAAAGTCAGAATGGTGAAATAAAAAGTATTTTTTATTGGTTTTTATTTAGTGGCTGAAACTGACTTCCATAGGATCCACTGTGCGCTTTTTGTGCTATTGTAAAAAAAATGTGATTGCATTAGTGTTGCATTATTTTGGAGATAATTCAGTTTGTGCATACATGCATCTCCTTTGGATAGTTTTTTTTTTTTTTTTTTTTGGTGTAAATATGTTTCATTTGGCTTCGACAGTTTTCGTAAAAGTCGTAAAGAAAAAGTATTTTTTATATAAATGTGCCTCCAGGAACTCTAAAGCTTTAACATCCATCTCATTGTGTGATATTTATCAAAACTCTACAATTTGGAAAACTATAAATTGATAAACTGAGAAAAGTGCTAAATGTTGTAAAGTTTGATTTATGAGTATTGATGAGTATGAACACAACTAGTCTGTAAAAGTGGACTAGTGAGTAGGTGAGTTAACATGTTAAAATTGAGACAACCCCCTGAATTCTTCCTTTTTCTGTTGCTTGTCTTCATTCTGTGCTGTTTGCTCTTTGTGAGCCTGGTTTACTGAGAGCAAACAGGTAAAGAAAAAATGATAAGAAAATCTGTGAATCTGTTCTGATTCAGTGAATCGACTCAAACTCAGATTCATCTATTTGTTTATGCCATATTTTAAATTGCCTCTGCTGTATGATGATCGCGAAAACCAAGATGGGGGTTAAATGATTCATAAAATAAGAAAGCATAGGCAGAACAGTCTGTTTACTTAATATAAATCTTTTCTAAGCTTTTCAAGTCAAGCCCTAAAAGGACAAGCAAACACACACACACTCTTACAGGCAAAAGTAGCTTCATGAATTGTCCTTCTCAATGATTGTTTGTGTTTGCGCTGTACTTCTGTTCCTATTTCAACAAGCTTCACACTGATTACTGATTGAAGTGTCATCTGGATCTCTGAAAAAATATGTTGCCTTTGTTCATTTTTTTCCCCTCCAAAGTGTCTTTGAAGAACTGTAGACCTTGTCAATTTTATGCAAATCCTTTTGTTCTCCATATATCAGTATCAAACACTAGACGATTAATGGTTAATCCATTAGAGCTGATGTTTTCAGACACTATTAAGGCATATTCTGTGTTTATTTGCACTCGTATGATTAATATTCCGGCACAAAGGAATCTGAGACTGTTTCAATCCGTCCTCTGAAGTTGACTTCACACTGGGACGTCTTTGTTGATCGTGTCCTCAAAGACAGCGTTGAAAAGAATCATAAATGAGACCCTCAAGGACACGCAAACCTCTGCCGCTGAATAAACATGAATTGTCCCGTTTAATTTACAGGTTCACGTGGCCGTTTGTTTTGAAATATTTCCTCACAGACAGATTAAGTCATAAGGTTACTCAAGTAATAAAGCCTTGTTTCTGGAGAGCTGAGAATATCGCTACGGCCCAATTGTCTGCCAATGTTTCCTGTTTTCAAAGTCAAATGTGTGTGCCTGAAAGTGACTGCAAGTGAAGGTACTTCTACTGTTGATGACTTCTTGCTGTTTTCCAGCACTGTAGTGATAAAAACAGCCGCTGCCGTTCAGAAATGAATATCCTTGCGGCCTGGCAGAGAGGCTACACCGGTCGAAATGTGGTCATCACCATCTTGGACGACGGTATTGAGAGGAACCATCCGGATCTGGCGCAGAATTATGTGAGATTATCTTTAGCTCCTGTTACAGATCATGTATTATTGCTGTAAATGCATCTTATCTTAATATCATTAATGTAGTATTTATTGATATTTTTGTGTTTTTTGTTTATATTGTTTATTTCAGTTTTAGTTAAGTTATTTTAAGTTTTAGGTTTAGTCATTTTAATACTTGAATTAAGAATTGTTGCCTTGTCAACTAATGTAAACACATTTTTGAGGCCATAAATTTAACAAAAATTTTTAAAACTTAATATAAAACGAAGATTAGTTTAAGGTTTAAAATTAGGACCCTATGAAATCTGTTTTAATTTTTTCCCAAATTCTGTTTTTTATTTATTTATTTATTTATTTTATTTTATTAATTAAATTAATTTTAATCAGTTACATTTTTCTGGATTACCTTTTTTTCCATTTAATTTTTTCTTGACTCTGTTTTAATATTTGAATTTTATGGTTAAAAAAAAACAAAAAGTTTTCTAATTAACTGAAATTAATTTATCAAAATGTTTAATAAAAATTACATTTTTAAGGCCCTATGAAATTCATTTTGATTTTGATCAAATTCTGCATTTTCCATTCTGTTTCATTACATTTTAATAATCAAAAGCATCTGTAATTATTTGATTTTATATATTAAAAATATATATATTTTTATTATTATTTTTTTTTTCAGAAGTTAAATGTTGTATTTACATTTTTCTGGTAAATAAATTTAAAATAAAAATTCAGTGTATCTGAAAAGTTTACTAACTCTTAACTGAAATCTGTTTTAATTTTCCCCAAATTCAGTTTTTTTTTTTTAAACTAATTTTAATTAATTAAATTTTTCTGGATTACATTTTTTTTCCATTTAATTTTTTCTAGACTCTGTTTTAATGGTTAAATAAAAAATAAAAAAAACTGAAAACATGTCAAATTAATTGATAGAAATGTTTAATACAAATGACGTTTTTAAGGCCCTATGAAATTCAGTTTTATTTTGATCAAATTCTGCCATTCATTTTTATTACATTTTAATAATCAAAAGCATCTGTAATGAATTGATTTTATATATATTAAAAATATATATTTATTTGTTTTTTTTTTCAGAAATGTAATTGTATTTATTTATGCTAAATAAATTTAAAATAAAATTTCAGTGTAACTAATTTAAGTGTTTATTAACACTTTAGTTAACAATTAAATCTTTTATTTCATTTAAAATTATTTCAATTAATGTAAATGTTTTTAGTTCCTGTTAATAACACTTGACACAGCATCAACATTATTGCTTGTGTTTGTAAGTATTTCTTAATGATTTTTTTTATGTGTTTTGTCCATCATTTAGGACCAGCTGGCGAGCTACGATGTGAATGGAAACGACTACGACCCGACCCCAAGATATGACTCCAGCAACGAGAACAAGTGAGTCCTGATGTCCTCAAAAACTATACTTGTGTGAAACACACCTTGTTTTCTGTGTTCTGAGTGATTATGCAGTGGGTAAGTGAAAGCCGTCACATCCTGTAAGATGTGAGATTATCTAATAAATCCGGTGAGATTTCATAATGATCTTGTGTGGAAGGAAGTGAGTTCTGAACATCTCAGCGTTATGTTTGATATGTTAAGGTGAAGATGCGCTTAATTTCTGTGCCAGCAGCAGCAGACTGGAAAAGTTGGCTTCACAAGCTATGTTTCCATCACCCTGTTTTTATGTGCATTTTGAAGTATCGCATCAGAAACAAGTGATGGAAACAACACAGTTAGAATAAAAATCCCTAAATTCGCTTGAGGTGGTTTTTGACTTGTACGAAAAAGGGTTAATGCGAATAAAGGGAGATGGAAACGCATTTGCCGAATACATTTCTCCATACGCATCAAAAAAGTCATGTGATTTTGCGCTATGGGACGGCAAATCCTGTCTAACCAGTGGACCCATCTCGTTACACCACATCTGAAATGTTGTTCTGGTCATACTGAAATGCCTGAGCAAAGTCTGCCGTCAAAGTATTTCTGTATAATTGCCTCCCACAGTCTTACACGACTGTGTTCCCAAACAGCAGGCATCCACCTCCGGAAGAAATAATCACATTTATTGTGTTTCGTCTGCTTGCTCTGAGGCGCAAGTTTTTTTTATTATATATGAAAATTACTATATTCACTGACAGTGTTGGGAAGGTTACTTTGGAAAAGTAATAGGTTACAGATTACAAGTTACCCTTTTAATTACTTTATTAAAGTAACATTACATTTGATTACTTTTCTAAATTTCTAATATTTTCAACTGTTAATCATTTTGAAACATTTAAACCAGGCGGAGTTAACCTTACAGAAGCACCCAACACTGATTACTGTCAGACTTTCAAAATCCTTTATCACTTGAATTAAGATTATAATAAGTAAGGGATAATATACATCTTTAATTTGCAATATTAACTGGCTGCATGAACATTATCCCACTTATTACACAGCTGCTTGCCACAAAAGTAAATAATTTAACACGAAACACTGATCTGAGTTGAAATATTTGAATGCAAAGCTTCCATGAAGAAATCAGTTGCTAGAAGAATCAAGCATTCCACAGAGCCGTGTAGTAATTTCATTTAAAGCACAGCCACTACAAATTCAGACTTAACACCGCTTATTTACTTTGAGATCATTCAGGGGTAAATATAGATTCAAAATCACAACAAGAAATAGTTGAATAACTATGATACTGGTTTTAATCAAATGTTTGCATAGTTATGACAGGAAAAACTGGCATCTAGCAATGCCTTGGGAAAAAAAAAACACTTCATCTTAAAAAATAAAGCATATGCACAAACCCAAATAGGAAATAAAACAGCTATCGAATAAGCATGTGTCCTATTCTGTGTCCTAAACACCTGAAACATTGGTGTCTCATTTTTGAGCAGTCAATGCAATTTATGAAAGATGTCAATTAAATCTGTATGTGGGTGTAGGTGTGTGGAAAAAACACACCGTTAACCCCCTTTGTAATCATTAACATTTTCAAAAGTAACTGTAATTTAATTACACAGTTTTTCCCTACTTTTCTTAGTAATATAGTGTCAGTTTATCAGTAAGTGATGATTTAGTTCTCTTTGACTTGTTGGATGGATGACACGAATGTTTTATGCAATATTCCAATTTTTGCGCATAAGTTAAATTAATTCACAACTTTGGACAGAAACCCGACTACAGAGTTTTATCCGAAAAGTTGAACAATTCATCAGCCTTGTGTAAGGCTAACCAGTTAAATAACTGGTTAGTTTGAAGAGAGATTTGTATTTGTATCAGTCTTGCTACTGTTTGTATCAGTCTTGTTACTGTTTAATGGATTACATAGCAATAAATCATTCATAATTGATTGATTCTCCTTATTTCCTCTTTTTTCATATGTTAAAGTTTCCTTTCTAAAATAGCCTACCACTTATATACATTCAGAAAGACATACAGTTTTGTGGACATTCACACATAAACTAGTCATAGTCAGGTGGCGACACAGCATTTGAGGTTAAAGAAGTGTTTCAACATTACATCAACTACTGATCAACACATTCATTTTTATTTGGATTATAACTCAAGTTCACAAACTTTTTTGTCATCTGATCCTCTTTTGCCTAATGTGTTTACTTGAAGTACCCCTGAGATTTTAAAATAAATATTTTCATAAGTATCACATGTGCATGTTCAGTGGTTCTCTGATGTTGGCATGCAGGTAAACAAATAAAATATTTTATTTTTTTACTAAGTTTGTTTATTTAAAATGGTTTGTCTTAATTTAACATTTTTTTATGATTTAATTAATTATTAGTTTTTTAGCTAGGGAAACCTTGACATATTAAAATGTTAATTAAGTTCAAGATGTTAATAACAACAAATGGAATCTATTTTCTTACATTTTGGAATTTTTATATCATTATGGTACAAAATTATACTTTTTTAATTCAATGCGATAAACGAGTTACGTCAAAAGTAAACTAAAAGTAATCAAAAAGTCTGATTTATACAGTTTTATGCGAACGTTTAGGAACCCCTTGCAGAATCTGTGAAAATGTGAATAATTTTAACAAAATAGGAGAGATCATACAAAATGCATGTTATTTTTTATTTAGTACTGTCCTGAGTAAAACACTTTACATACTTTACATAAAAGTTGTTTACATGTAGTCCACAAGACCAAAAAATAGCTAAAATTATTAAAATAACCCCCTTTAAAAGTTGAAAAGAAACCCTTGGTTCTTAATACTGTGTGTTGTTACCTGGATGATCTACGACTGTTTTTTTGTTTTGTGATGGCTGTTCATGAGTCCCTTGTTTGTTCTGAACAGTAATGACTATATGGTTTTGAGATCCATTTTTTCACACTGAGGACAACTGAGGGACTCAAACACAACTATTAAAAAAGTTTCAAACATTCACTGATGCTCCAGAAGGAAACATGACGTATTAAGAGCTGGGGGGTGAAAACTTTTGAAAAGAATGAAGATGTCGAAGATTTTCCTATTTAGTACTTTTTTTCCATTTAGTACTGCCCTTCAGAGGCAACAGAAGATACTTGCATGTTTCCCGGAAGACAACTTAAGTACAATTTACCTCGATCTTCAAATTCAAAAGGTTTTCACCCCCCTGGCTCTTAATGCATCGTGTTTTCTTCTGAAGCATCAGTGAATGTTTCAACCTTTTTTAATAGTTGTGTTTGAGTCCCTCAATTGTCCTCACTGTGAAAAGATGGATGTCAAAACCATACAGTCACTGCTGGAAAGGGTTCAAATATGCAAAAGATGCTGGAAAACTGAGGAATCTGCAAAACCTGGAGGATTTTTCTGAAGAACAGTGCTCAGTTTAACTGTTCAGAACAAACAAGGGACTCATGAACAACCATCAAAAAACAAAAAAACAGTCGTAGATCATCCAGGTAACAACACACAGTATTAAGAACCAAGGGTGCGCAAACTTTTGAAGGGGGTTATTTTAATAATTTTAACTGTTTTTTGGTCTTGTGGACTATATGTAAACATCTTGTATGTAAAATATCTTACTCAGGACAGTACTAAATAAAAAATAACATGCATTTTGTTTGATTTCTCTTATTTTGTTAAAATTATTGACATTTTCACAGACTCTGCAAGGGGTTCCCAAACTTTCACATACAACTGTATTACCTAAAATGTGGAATGGATTATGTTACTACAGTGTTTGTCATGTAATTTGGAATCCATAACGGATTACAAATTGTAAGTACTCTTCCCAGCTCTGGTAATCAGATTACTTTTTTTTAAGTAACTAGTAAAGTAATGCATTACTTTTTAATTTACAATAAAAATTTCAAGTTTACTTTAGCAAATAAGTAATGCCAGTTACTTTGTTTTCCATGTATTGACTGACAGCTCTCCTGTCAGGGTGGTGTGTGCGCTGTCTAAACATAATGCTTGCTGTAGTTCTAGACTAAATGTGAAGACTCATTTACTCATCTCACTTGCACAAAAGCAGATTCCTCACACAGTAAAACACAAACTCGCAAACCTGCAATAATTTAATGTGCGATAACACAAATATCCTTTAAGTGTTTCATCCAATTTTGATCCAATGATCCAATTCCGCCATACTAATAAGCAAAACTGACTTTAGGTAAACATAGCATTTGTTTTTCACTGCTTAAATGAAGAGGGTTTAACTTTCTTTTACTGCATCCTATTTTACTGCAATCCAGAATGGCATCCCAGCAAAAAGGTTTGTTTGAGCTGCACCCTCTATTCATTTCACTTTTGGTGCGAAAGCGCTTTTACATTTGCAAATAGAACATTTTTATATTGAAAACAAACAAGCAAGCCCAGCCCAGATGAGAAAAAGTAATGCAATAGTAATGCAACACATTACTTTCTATAAAAAGTATCTAAATAAAAAGTTACCTTTTTAGGGAGTAAAACATTATTGTAATGCATTACTTTTAAACCCAACACTGGTTGTGTATTAGGGTGTTGGCTATTTTGGACTGCAATAGATCTATGATAAATAGAGCAATGTTTTGAAACACGGCATTTTCATAAGCTGTGATATTTGGAGTTGTGCAAATAAAGGCGTGACATCGTACTCGTGTGGTGTGTCAACACAACGAAGAGGCTTTCTTTTGTGGTGAAGCACTGAAACCAATCCAATCCTGTGGGATTGAGGCTGGTGTGGATTTAATTGAAAACGTCTCTGTCTTTGATAAGCACCTGATTTAATGCTTGTTCTCCGCTCACGCTGCATGTTTACCAATGAACTCTGCCAAGAGCTCAGGCAAAACTTCAAAGCGCTGTTTTGTTAATACTCATCAGGACATTTGAAACCGGAAAACAATGCGACGTTCAATTCATTTCTGAAGTGCGGAACGTGCCTCCCGGAGCAGAAACTTAATTGAGTGAGGACAGAAAAAAATATATAAAAACGATTGAAAGAGACTTTGGTAAAGAAGTGCACCGAACGAACGAGAGCGAGTGAACAATGCACAAGATAAAAATGCAATTAATGCATCCTGTGTCCCTGTATTCGCTGTTACGGTGGTGGAAGGAGGATTGACTCGCGTATCCGTTTAAAATGTGCCTTCAGAGTCCAGAAGTTTTTTGCTTTTGGTTACCAAAATGAAATCAAAAGTTCAGCCCATTTACTTTCTTAATCATGTGACAATTAAGACTGGAGTAATGATGCTGAATATTCAGCTTTGCATCACAGGAATAAATTGCATTTTAAAATACATTCAAATATAATTGTAATAATTCTTTACATTTATTACTGTATTTTTAAATAAAATACGCTGCATTTATTGTATATTGAATATTTATTGTTTTTAAAAATGCAGCCTTGATGAGCAGAAGAGACTTCTTTCCAAATCAAGAAATACATCAAACAACATTTATATATAAAATATATAAAATATAATGTATTACGGGTGGGTGATATGACCAAATTATTTCATGACGTAAGACATTTTACTTCACCGTAATGATATATATAACAATAGCTATTTTATTATTAAAAATAGTTTTAAAAAATCTTACTTTAGTATCATTGAGATATTTTTATATACTTTTTATTTTTACATCAGTTTTATTTTTTGTTGTCTTTGCAACATGCTGAAATTCAGTATTTTTGTAAATGTTTTTACTTTTTTTTAAGGTTTTAATTCTTCATTTTTAAATATTTTTTATTTTCAGATCAGTTTTATTTTTTGTTGTCGTTGCAACTTGCTGAAATTCTATATTTTTGTAAGTGTTTTAAGAAAATAAGCTTTTAGTTTTACTTAATTTAGCGTTTTTATATTTTATATATATTTTTTATTTTCATATCAGCTTTATTTTTGTTGTTTTTGCAACTTGCTGAAATTCAGTATTTTTGTAATGTGTTTTTTGTTAAATAAGGTTTTAGTTTTACTTAATTTATCATTTTTATTTTCTTTTTTTATTTTCTTTTTTATTTTCATATTATTTTATTTTTTGTTGTCTTTGCAACTTAATGAAATTCAGTATTTTTGTGAATGTTTAAAAAAATTAAGGTTTTAGTTTTACTTAATTTATAATTTAATTTTTTAAATATTTTAATATAATTTTTCTTTTCATATATTTTTATTTTTTGTTGTCTTTGCAACTTGCTGAAATATTGCTCACTATTTTTGTAAATGTTTAAAAAATATATATTTTTAAGGATTTAGTTTTACTTTACCATAAAACCCTGACTGTAAATTGTAATAATATTTTATTAGTAGTAATGCAACATTTATTTTTAATCAAATAAATGCACTCTTGGTGAGCATAACAGATTTTCAAAAACATCTTAAAGGCCCCAAGCTTTTAAACACAGGCCGTAGACAATGGGGTAAATCACTTTGGCTTGAATCAGAGGCAGTGTCTTTGATTTTTTTGGCCTTTTTAAAGTATTAGGTCACAGTGTGGAAAGGACAGACTAAAATAAAGACATCTTGCAGGGAAGCAAGACTCACATTGTTCACAATTCTGATCAAACTCAACCTCAAACACACACTAACATATGTCAAATATCAATTCCTTGTGTGATTCATGACTGCTTTTTTTTCTTTCCAGGCACGGGACGCGATGTGCCGGTGAAGTCGCAGCTGTGGCCAACAACTCGCACTGCATTGTGGGTATAGCCTACAACGCTCGCATAGGAGGTACGTGTGAGTCTGTTTACAGTCTGCTCGCTTCCCCGCTTACCTTATTTTCCCAGAAATGTCAGATGCTATTTCAGTTTCAGACTCGCCGCAGCAGGCTCTCAACACACACACAGATCGGCAAAACTGACCAATTGCCGCAAGTGGCTAAACCCTGATCAAGCAACAGGCTTCAGGCACAGTCGGAGCAGATAAGACAGGATTATTCTGCATGTGTGCACAGGATTAAAGCGACGAGATGCCCGAACTCCTGTCCGCCTCTGCTCGAAGAGTTCATTAATTTAGTGGACAGCGAACCGCCCGACATTCATGCACTCATAAGCAATTAATCCTATGAAAAGGCCGATCGGTTTTAATCAAAAAGCGGATTTCATGATATGCCATCAGCCATCTGGGGCCGTTTTGTTCAGGCCCACAGCTGCGCTGAAAGACATGAATATTTCTTTATTGTACTCGCAGGTGGCAGGACTGACAAATGCATCCTTTACTCGGACTTGGCGGGGTTTCTGTCCATGTTGTTCCAGTTGCACCATATGCCAAATGCAGAAAGTTTAGTAAAGGATCGGGCAGCATATGCAAGTCTGTTTATCAGGAGCCGAGTGAGAGTTGCATTCATTTGCTTTCATTTATTTTACTTGTTGGCATTGGATCAGAAACTTTTAGTCCAGAGTTTCTCTGAGTTTTTTAAATAATTTAATAATTTAACAACCCACAATATTTGTGGACCCACATCAACAATATTTCATCCCACAATAGATTAGATATTCAGGGTTTGTTTAACTGTTTTAGTTCATTTTTCTAACAAAACAGAAAATGTTGATGTTTGTTGCGATCTAAGCATTAAATGAGAAGTTCACTTCCAGAACAAAAATTTACAGTTAATTTACTCACCCCCTTGTCTTCCAAGATGTTCATGTCTTTCTTTCTTCAGTCGTAAAGAAATTATGTTTCTTGAGGACTTCTATGGTGGACTTCTATGGTGCCCGCAAGTTTGAACTTCTAGCAAAACGATTGGTTATTTTATAAAAAAAAAAAAATACAATTGATATACTTTTTAACCTCAAATGCTCGTCTTGTCGAAAAACCCCCATCTCATTTTCTCATGCAACTTCAAAATCGTCCTACATCACTGCATAAGTACCGACCCAGTGTTTACAAAGTGAACATGCAAAGAAGGTCAAACGCCCTTTACAAAAAAAAAGTAAAACAGCGATGTAGGATGATTTTAAAGTTGGAGGAGAAAATGAAATGGGAGTTTTCGACATACCCTAACTGTACTGACCCAGATTACACAGAGCACACATGCCGAGAGTCGAGAGCTATACAGGACGAGCATTTCAGGTCAAAAAGTATATAAATGGTCTTTTTTTTTTTTTTTTAGAAAATAACCTATTATCTGTAAACTTTTGTTCTGGAAGTGAACTTCTCCTTTAATTAAAAATTGAAATTGAAGGACTGTTTCTCCTCATTTCATTGGATCTCAGTTAAAGTAAGTAATCCAGAAGTATTGAGTTATTCTGGTGCAACTGCACAAAACCTTTACAGTGCCTGTGGAAAAAAACATTTACTGAATGCAAAACCAGCTTGTAGAAATGGAGCTAAAGAAAAAGTGTTGTGTTTACCAATGCATTTCAAAAAGTTTTGTTAATGGATGCAAATCCTCCTTTATGCCCCTTATGCCATAGTCCATTACCTCTAAAGCTTATTTTGATAGACTGTGATATGCTGAACTTCTCTTTTCAGTTAACTCTAATGAAAAGATTTTTAATGCAGTGAGACCAGATTTAGTTTTAGATTTTTTTAAAGAAGTTCACGTCCAGAATAAAAATTTCCTAATAATTTACTCACCCCCATGTCATTCAAGATGTTCATGTCTTTCTCGATCATTGGCAAAAAAATTAAGGTTTTTGAGGAAAACATTCCAGGTTTTTTCTCTATATAGTGGACTTCAGTGGTGACTAACGGGTTGAAGGTCCAAACTGCAGTTTCGATGCAGCTTTAAAGGGGTCATCGGATGCCCATTTTCCACAAGTTGATATGATTCTTTAGGGTCTTAATGAAAAGTCTATAATATACTTTGGTTAAAAATTCTCAATGGTAGTGTAAAACAACACCCTTTTTACCTTGCCAAAATCAGCTCTGCAAAAATCATCCTGTTCTGGTCGAGGCTGCTTTAAATGCAAATGAGCTCTGCTCGCCCCGCCCCTCTCTTCTCTCTGTGGAGAGACGAGCCTGTTTACTTTAGCCGCATTTAAACTTGCTAACTAGCACATTATTAGGAAAAGTGATTGCAGTTCATAAAAAACCTTTATACGCACTTCTGCTGTAAGTGAAGCTGGATCACGAATGATTTGTGTGAACATAGACAGATGTATGTAGATCGGGAGGTGCATTCCCTTCACAAACAATCATAATCTACTGCATCTTCAGCGGCTCAGATGTCGGGAGTAAATGACGACCGCTATGTTCATTATTACATCCAGCAACACAACACCTCAATCACTCAATCTGAGATATTCTTGTCTAACTTACATCACTGCTCTGGCATCAAAACAATGGAGGTCAGACTGTTACAGCTGATCTTAGGTAAGACGCTCATGTCAATCAACTATCGTGGGAGCGGCCTCTGTGGGTGTGACGCCACAACGACAGGCATCTGAGAATGGCTCAATTTGAAAAAGGGAACATTATTTTTACAGATTAATTAAAAACCACTGCATGGATTTTTATCATTATAGGGTAGATTTGTTCATACACTGCCAACACACATTAATGTTCAAATAACATGAAAAAGTGAACTTAGCATACACTGACCCCTTTAAAGGGCTCTACACCAGTGGTTCCCAAGTCCTTAGTCCTTTCCCCAGAACTTTGTTCCGATTGGCATGATCCCTACATAGTGTTCATTGCTCCCTACTTCCTGAGCAGGGGAAATCCGTTGAAGTTTACTTCACTTCAGAACATTCATTCAGATATGCGCTGTGCCAGTGCCTGCAGTGTCTTCACACACAGACAAAACTGTAAGTGTGAAGTGTGACATAATATACCTCAGTAAATACATACAATTTAAATTCACGTCTCGCACACTTTAAAGGGGTCATCAAAAATTGCTAACTAGCGCATTATTAAGAAAGGCAGTTTGCAAAGATGCATAAAAACCCTTATACTTACTTCTGCTGTAGGTACGGCTGGATAACGAATAATTTGCGCGAACATAAACACATTTATGTAGATCGCCGATCGCATTTCCTCCTAAAACGAAAGTAACGTTAATCCTCTGCGTCTTCAGCGGCTCAGATGTCGGGTGTAAAGTGATGACTGCTATAATCATTATTACATCCAACAACAGAACACCTCAATCGCTCAATCTGAGACATTCTTGTCTTCCCCTGCACTGGAGTAGACAAGGCTACGTTTACATGCACCCAAATAATCCATTTGTAATTGGATTGACGGTTAATCGATCCGATGAAACTTGATTGGTTTATTCCTGTTCTAATACGATTGAGAGTGGATGTAAACGCTCGATCGAATTGAAAACTGAAACTGAAAGGACTGCGCATGTGCAATGAGTGTATGACGCACGGAACGAGCGGTTCTTCCTTTTAAATAAAGTGTTGTATAAATGCATGTGGTGTTATTATAAAACTGTGAAGTGGACAACCTCCCACCAGTTCTTGTTTCGGATTCTAATCCAAGGGCAACCAGTTTTGGGCGCAGGGAGGTGCATTTTCACTGCATGATAAATATGACCAGCACAGCACAGCGGTTTATATGTTTATTTATCCAGAAATGGATAAATATTGATTCTGCTGTTAAAAACAAATAAAGAAAAAGTGTAGGAGAGAGGTTATTATGTGCAAACAGTGAGAAACCCTATATCTGTGCAGTGCATGCATGTAAAAAAAAATCTATTCGGATTTGAAGCTTGTGACATATAAACGTGCACATCTAGATTCAGTACATCTAACAGTACATCTAGATTCATCCATCAGAATGAATTCAGTCAGATTGAACCAAAAATTGTGCATGTAAACATAGCCAATGGTGGTCGGAGTCGGACTGTTCACAACTCAGGGCGGGTCTAAGGTAAGACGTCAATGTCAATCAACGATTGTGGGAGCCGCCCACACCGACAAGAAGCTGAGAACTGCTTGATTTGAAAAAGGGGATATTTCTTATAAACATTACAGAAATACCACTGGGTGGATTTTTATCATAATAGTGTGGTTGTGTACACACACTGCCAACACACATTTGTGTTCAAACAACATGTTAAAGTGAGTTTTGCATCCAATTGCCCCTTTAATGCCCTTTGAATGAAATATATACACTCGTTTCGAATTGAAATCATGGCGGAATATCCACTTTGCAGGGCACTTAGGGACAGATAGAACAAACGTCGTACGTGATAAGAGATACATACGAAATATGCAGAGCGGGGGGCAGAGGATTAGGATTGGGAAACGCTGCTCTACGTGATCCCAGCCAAAGGGATTTTTTTCAAATCAATTTTCAAATCAAATCAATTTTTTCAAATCAATTTTTTTAGAATTCATTTTCTAAAAAAAAATTATATACTTTTTAACCACAAATGTTCGTCTTGTACCAGCCTGACCTTATGCATTACATAATTATGCACATGTTACAATGTGAATGTGCAAAGAAATTCAAATGAGGTAAAAGAAAGTCAAAAAAGGTAAAACAACGATGTCGGATGATTTTGGAGGTGGAAGCTGGAGGTGAACATGAGATGGAGTGTTTACGCAACGCGTGAAGATATGCATGCGCATTACAGGGCTAGTGCAAGACGAGCATTTGTGGTTAAAAGGTATGTAAATTTGTATGTTTTTTTTAGAAAATGACCGATTGTTTATCTAGATAAGACCCTTATTCCTCAGCTGGGATTGTGTAGAGCCCTTTGAAACTGCAATGTGGACCTTCAACCTGTTGGCCACCGTTGAAGTCCATTATATGGAGAAAAATCCTGGAATGTTTTCCTCCATTCTTTGTGACTGAAGACAGAAAGACATTAACATCTTGCATCACTTGGGGGTGAATAAATTATCAGGAAATGTTTATTCTGGAAGTGAACTAATCCTTTAATAAAAAACACAATTTTGAAAAACCTTACATAACAGTTTTTTTGTTGTTGTTGTTGTTGTTGTTTTGTATGGTATTTATTTTTCTGTTTTCAGGTCAATGTCTCTGCCTTTTTTTTTTAATCGTAAAAAACTATTTAAAAAAAAAAAGTGCATCTTCATGACTAAATAAAACCACATAAAAATTATAATCGCAAAAGGGTCCTGAGCAGTTTACCTGCTTTTGCCACCTACTGATCACATTATTTCTACTTATGACGGACAAATGGCGAATTGATTATTTTAAAAGCATCAACATTTTTTTTTTAGCTATGCATTTGTCTTTGGGCTTTTATGTGTTTTAGGTAGCATTTACAATTGTGGCAGTCCAGTCGCTAAAGATCGTAATTGGTTATTAAAATGTTCTTGGTTTGAAGTTTTGAAAAGTGCATCAAACAAACACCTTCTCGTCTCTTAATGTTGCTTGCATCAGGATGTTTTCAATTTGTTTTGTTTTAAACCTTTTTAGAATGATCTTTCAAGTCAGGTCACCTTTACTACAATTATATTATCTTAATATTATTATTTTTTGAATATAGTGATTTAAACTGCCTTTAAATTATTTTTTAAATACATTTTTCCAATGTGAATAGCGTATTCTGCATAGATTCGTTCACTATTTTTCATATTTACACATTCTTTAAAGGACAAAGCTGGAATAGCGTGTTTTCTCAATAAAATAAGGAAAGGTAATCGGCATTTTGAAGTACAATCTCTGAGGATTTTAGGGTTAAACACCATTAATAAGCACATTTTGAAGTGGATGGATGATTGACTTGTTCCTCATCAAAATGCTGGCTGCACATCTTCTAATATATCTCAACTGCAAAGTCCTGTCAGCCAAATATTCCTCTTAAGAATTGTGGAGTGATGTTTGAAAGAGAGTTGGTCATTTTTCCAAGCCAGATACAGACAGATTAGCACAATGAAAGACGTGCTTTAGGTCTTTTGGCTCAGCAGTTGACATTTTTTTTTCCCCTGCTTAATCACTGAAATGCCGCCAAAGCCAATACGCGTCAGATTCAAGCCAATGACTTCATCGCCTTCTAATGACATTTCTAATCTAAGCGGCCTCGCTTTGGCTGCTATGTAGAACTTGACGTCCTTTCGCTGTAATTAGAAATGTAGAAATGATTAGTTCTATTGCTCTGCGGTTCAGAAAAGTGTTTACTTGGTGCTGTTTGAGAAGTCGAGGAATCAATTTGAGGTGTAATGCAGCTTGTTAGAAGTGAGAGGAGTGATAGAGAAGTGTTGAGCCTCCTGCGTTTCCTCAGAGGTGTTTCAAGGAAGGAAAACTCTGTCACGTACAGTGTGTTGAGCATATGGTGTTAGAACTAATAACGCACACGCACACACATCCTCACGCTATACAATCAGGCTTTTTTAGTCTCACGAGCGCATAGGAAAACAAACACACACATGTTTGTTATTATATTATGGCAGGAACCGCTTATTGACTATCTGAATTAAGCTGCTCATTTCAGAAATCCATCTTGGCTGGTAGCTGAAAGGTTGTAGGTTTAAAACATATCTATTACCATTGTGCAACTGGGCAAAGCATGTACAACTACAATGTTAAAGAAATGTTTTTTAAGTTGTAAACAGATGTTATTGGAGTATGTTTTACAAGAAATTGCTATTTCAGTCTTTCTACTTAAGAATATCACATTCAGCGTGTTACTAATGAAAGCCAGTTTCTGCTATGAAATTCAGACTTCCTCGCAATTCAGACTTTTTTCTTGCAGTTCTGTTTATATTTCACAATTTAGATTTTTTTTCCCTTCACAATTCTGATGAAAAAAGTCAGAATTACAAGATATAAATTTAGAATTTTGACTTTCTTGCAATTCTTACTTTTTTCTTGGAATTCCAAGTAATATTTTTTTTCCTGCACAAAATAAAAAGGTACTTTTGATTTTTTTTTTTTTTTTTGACAATTCAGACTTTTCTTCTCACAGTTGAAAAGCAAGTTAATGTCTGCTAATTCTTTGTTTATATCTGGCAATTCTTTTTTTTTTCTTAAGTCTGAATTGTGAGATAAAAATTCAGAATTGCAAGCAAAAAAGTAAATTGCAAGATAAAAATTCAGAATTGCGCCGATAGCCTTGTGGCAAGTGCGATGATGTACTGTGCCGTTGCGCTCCGGACATCCCGTGTTCGAATCCTGACTTAAGGACCTTTCCTGATCCCACCCCATCTCTCTCTCTCCCACTTCGCTTCCTGTCACTTCTGATCTGTCCTGGCAAAAAATGCCAAAAATAAATAAGTAAATTCAGAATTGCAAGCAAAAAAAAAACTAAATTGTTATAAAAACGCAAAATTGCAAGCAAAAAAGTGAATTGTAAGATATAAATTCAAAATTACAAGCAAAAAAACCCGAATTGTTATAAAAACTCAGAATTTTCAAGCAAAAAAGTACATACAAGTATGAATTGTAAGATAAAAATTCAGAATTGCTAGCATAAATGTATGAATTATGAGATAAAAACTCAGAATTGCCAGCAAAAAAGTGAATTGTAAGATAAAAACTCAGAATTGCAAGCAAAAAAGTCTTAATTATGAGATAAAAACTCAGAATTGCCAGCAAAAAAGTCTGAATTATGATATAAAAAAATGTCTGAATTGTGAGATAAGTTGCAATTACCCTTTTTTATTTTTTTTAACCCATGGTGGAAACAAGCTTTGTTAGTTACTTGCCATTTCTTTGTAATTATTTGTTAAATTTACTAGCGGTTTCTGGGTGAAAATTGTTTCAGAGTAAATCTTACGAATATAATAAGTATATAAGTTTACTGTAAGAGGCTTTGGACAACATTTTCAGCTGAATGACTTGCATAGATAGGTAGAGTCTTTGTACCAGCTATTCTCTCAATTTATGAAAAAATACCAAGGCTTTCTTCTTTTAAAATAAAGAGCCAGAAAAGGAAATGAAGCTGCAGCTCAGTAATGGAATGAGGAGACAGACAGCAGATTATCGGGGCGTTTGGAAACATCTCATTGCAGCAGAGTACAATATACTTTAATTGCAGATTTTGTGTGCGTTAGCAAGCAAATGGAATATGATTTTGTGTGGCTTTCAGTGTCAATCTCCATTTGCTCCATTGCATACAAAAAAACGGCACTTTTAGACAAATCACACCGGGTTTAAAGTCACTAATCGGCCATGAAATGGCATGTTTTGAAAACCTTAATAGCATTTATCTTTGTAAGGGAATTCAGTTCATACAAAACTATCATATGGCTCATATGACACTTGGAGTACAGTGCACCAGTCAACTAGATTACTTTTATGACACTTTCCTGGTCCATTTTGGAGCTTGGCAGTGTAAATCACCATCTGTTTACGTTGCATGCAAGCTTGGACATTATTCCTAGCATCTCATTTGGAGTTTCATAGAGAAAAGAAAGTAATACAGGTTTGGAACGACATTGGCTTGATTACGCAATGACTGTATTTGTTCGTTTTTTTGGATGAACTTTTCTCGAAGGTGTCCGAATGCTTGATGGAGACGTGACTGATGTGGTGGAGGCCAAGTCTCTGGGAATAAGGCCAGACTACATCGACATTTACAGTGCCAGCTGGGGCCCCGACGATGACGGGAAGACCGTGGATGGGCCGGGGCCTCTGGCCAAACAAGCCTTTGAACTGGGAATTAAAAAGGTTGTTGTCTCAAACTCGCACACAAACGGGAATTTCTTATTGAGTAACTGTTATTGTCGGGGTTGTAAATCACAACATTTGTAGGGAAGTTCAAAGATGTTGTCTAAAGCTGATATGGACTAGTATGTTATGATGGTTTTGTCTAGGTCTGAGCAGTGTGGTAAGTCTAATATCATGATATGAGTAATTTTTTATCAATGCAACATATTATCATGTTGTTATTTTTGTATAAAATTCAACATAAAATGATTTACAGTACAATCTAATTATGTTCTAATGTCTGTTTTTCCCTAAATATTAAATCATTTTTAAATAATAATTGTACATTTTGTAGTAATATATAGTGGTTAAGTTTGTCTTTTTTTTTTTTCCCAAAAGTAATCTGTCTGTCTAGAGGCAGTGTTGTTATTGTATTGTTATTTTCAGTAATTGGGAAAAAATGAAATTTAATTAAACATTTTAAAATGTTTTACAAATTTTTAACAAAAATTACTAAAACTAAAACCGAAATTAAATAAATTAAAGCTAAATAGAAATATAAAAAACAAAGTTAATAAAATTTTAAAACAATAATATATTAAAAATGTTCTGTTTTCCCAAAATCTAGTGGCTTAAATATTTAGAAAATGGATTTTGTAAATCTCATAATTTTGGAATAATAATTGTAGTAATATTTAGTGGCTAATCTTGTCATCTTTTGCAAAAGTGATCTGTCTGCTAGAGGAAGTGTGGTTATTGTATTGTCATTTTCAGTAATTTGGAATAAAATAAAATTAAACAAAAGCACATTAACAAAATTGCAAAAGCTAATGAAACAAAATCTAAATAATCCAAAATATTAATGCATATATACTCTGGTAAAGAAAAAAAAAAGTTTTTAAATGCATTTATTTTATACTAAGTATAGTTCAAGTCTAGTAGCGTATTTACTGACATATTACTCAAGACTTACTGATATAAAAATTATAGTTACATTTATTTGGAGTACTACTTGTGCACAATCCACATTTCTTTGTATTAAGCCTAAAATGTGTTTTAATGTCACTGTTGATGAGGACTGTATGATTTTTAAGTAATATCGGTCTTTAAATGCAAGATATTTAAAGTGTACGTAAAGTATACTTGCAATATTTCCACTTTAGCACAATAAAATATACTTAAGTATATCTTTAGTTGGACTTCACTACTTCCACACAATTAAAGTGCATTAAGTACAAAATTACTTTTAAATATACCAGTTTAGTATACTAAAAGTACAGTTGCAGGGTATTTTTATTAAGTACATAATATGTAAATGCATTTGTAGTATACGTAGCATTTTTCACTAGAGTCTTAGTAGTAAATAAATAATACTACTGAATTACAACTGTATAAAGGTTTGCATGTTTTTATTCGTATTTGTGTGACCTAACATTTCCTTCATGTTTGTCTGCAGGGCCGTAAGGGTCTCGGCTCCATCTTTGTTTGGGCGTCTGGTAACGGAGGCCGGCAGGGCGATCACTGCTCGTGCGACGGCTACACCAACAGCATCTACACCATCTCCGTCAGCAGCAGCACGGAAAATGGCAACAAGCCCTGGTACCTGGAGGTCTGTTCCTCCACCCTCGCCACCACGTACAGCAGCGGGGAATTCTACGACCGCAAAATAGTTAAGTAACACATGCATATTCCTACAAGTCAAACAGCCATCTGTAAGACGACCACAAGAATGTTAATTTGTTCCTGAAGTCCTAAAGGTTTTTTGGAGCGGTACTAAAATTAAAAGATGTAAACTGTTGATTTAAATTAGGGCTGTCAAACGATTAATCATGATTAATCGCATACAAAATAAAAGTTTGAGTTTGCCTAATATATGTGTGTGTACTTTGTGTAATTATTATATATATATTAATACAAACACATTCATGTATATATTTAAGAAATATTTACAGTTATTTATGTATTTATTGTAGTTTTTATATAATTTATATTATATATAAATAATAAAAAAAATTGTACATAAATGACATATTTCTCTTAAATATATACATTAATTTGTGTAACATAATAATTACACACAGTACACACACATATATTAGGCAAACTCAAACTTTTATTTGTATCCGATTAATTATGATTAATCGTTTGACAGCCCTAATTTAAACACATTTTCAACATTTTACTGTTTATTTAAATTAAGACTCTTCTGCTCACCAAGGCTGCATTTATTTGATTAAAAATGCAGTAAAAATGGTAAAATTCTTAATTATTTTTACAATTTAAGTCAACCGTTTTCTATGTGAATATATTTTAAAATGTAATTTATTCCTGCGATGCAAAGCTGAATTTTCTGCACAATTACTCCAGTCTTCAGTGTCACATGATCCTTCAGAAATCATTCTAATATGCTGATTTGCTCCTCAAGAAATTCCTTACTTTTATCAATATTTTTTTTAAAGTTCGAATGAACAGCATTATTTGCAATAGAATTATTAACTGACAAAGTCATTTTTTTATCAGTTTAAGGCATCCTTGTTAAATAAAAGTATTAATTTATTGACTTAAATCTTCTTAATTATTGACTTTAACATGCTTGAACCCAAACTGAATGTAAAACTAAAATAGTTTTACTATTCAACCTCTTTCCCATTATTATTTAGCATAATGTTGGTCTTGAGCATCTCATGATAAGCAGTAAAGCATTGCAACTCAATAATATTTAGGACATTTTGTTTACTTTTATACAATAATCAGTTTTGCTACTCTATTGTGATGCTTCTTGTGCCCTGAAGCAAAACTCTCTGAGATGCGCTGGAACAGATTGAGCTGTTCTATAACAAAAGAGCACAAGAAAATCTTGTTTTCCAAGATGTGACCCCTTTAAGCGTGAATCTCTGTGTACTCCATTTGTCTTCTCCATCTGTCATCTACTCAACCTTTTGTCCTCGTCTTGCTTTCGGCCTTGTAAGTATGTTCTCTGCTTTATCAGGTCATTTGCTCTCTTGATGCCTCATATTGTGTCCTACAATTTATCTCAATTATTTCTGTGACACATTCTCCTTTCTTTCCTCCCTCATTCCTTTTTAACAATCTGACCATTTAATAAATGTGCTGTTAGATTTATAAGCATTCGAATGTGTGTGTGTGTGGGGTTTTTTTTGCATTATGGGTGTGAAAGGGTTGAGAAATCCCAACACTGAAGCAGAGATCTATCATCATTTAATCAGAAGTGTTGAATATGCCAAAACTCAGTCGTCTTCTATAGATCATCTGTCCCAGATCCTGTTGCTCATCCTGCTCATCCAGCTGAGCTCTTGTTGTTTGGCTCTTTCCACAAATATCTACTGATGAAATGAGACGGTTGGAAAAAAGACTGGGGCTAAATGTTTGGTCTGGCACCCATACGCAGGGAAAACCGCAGGGTGCTATCAAGAGGATGAAGAGAATTTGTGTTTTTTTTTTGTGCGTTGCCTTTCTCTTCCAGCAGCACAGATTATGACATTATCCTTAAGAATGACTACTGTGGGTTTTTGCTTTTCTTTCAGTGTTTGGTTAGTAGCTGTGGGCTTAAGAGCTCATTTGCACATGCATGACAGGATTCTTTTTCTTTTCTCACACATAAATTTTGTTTAGTGTTACAAACAATTTAGTAAAAATAAAGGGTTTTATATAAGGTTTAAAGCATGAATGCTGTGGTCTTATTTGTGGAGTTGCTAAAGCAAGCATCACTATTACTATTATGCATACTAAATGTTTATTTAAGTAAAACTTAAGTGTGAAAATTACCTTACAAATCATGTTGGAGGATGTTATGTATTTCTTAAATGTACTTTAAAAAATGATAAGGATGTAGTTTTACTGTGACTTTAGTTTGTGCATGGAACATTTTTAATCTACTAAAAGAAAAGTTGCTTTTTGATCCAAATGATGGTTCCACTGGGAAAATAATATCCTTTTAAGTTGGGTTGAAATCAGATTTGACCCTATTTATTTTCCTAATGCATGTTACTGGTCGTATTGTGAATGATGCATTCATTTTTTAAATACATTTTTTTAAAACTTTATAATCTTTAATCAAAATGTCAAAAATGTTATGCAGCAAAATGCATTCAGTTTTGCCTCTATTCCAGTATGCAAGAACTCACATCTTACAATTCAATCAACATATGATGGATAAAATCAAGTTTACATCATTTACTTTTCTTGTTAGATAAGCCATATATATATATATATATATATATATATATATAAGCCATGTATGTGTGGCACATTTGATACACAGTTGTAATTCAAAGTGCTTTACATAAAAAAAAAAATATTTACAAATAACCATAAAAATATCGCTGCAAGCAGCCATTACCAGAGTTCAAGCGCTTTAAGGCATTTAAGCACGTATGAAAAAGGCATTATTTAGCAAGTTTGTAACCACCTAAATCAATGATTTAAAAAATAATTTTTGGCAAATCTAGGTAATTTACCATAGAAATATTATGATTTGTAATAGTTATGACTGTTATAGCACCAGCTGTGGTCCAATCCCCCCACTTTGCATGTTTGTACCTGTCACATGTGCTCAGCAGGTTTCGTGATGTTTTGATTTTTCCTTTAGGCTTTATAGGATTTGGGGTAAATTTGGACAGGCTCCTTTTCTAAGCGACCCTGTTATAGCTTCCCAAAGGGTAAATTTCACAAAATTGTTTTATTATTATTGGCCTAGAGAGTTCAGAGAATTATACTGCAGTGTTTTTTCCAGATTGAGCAAAAAACCTTGGATTAGTTTGCTGAAGTAGTTTATTTACATCTTCTCAATCATTTAACAAATGATTTGATTGACAGCAGTGGTTCTAGAGGCAAAGTTGTCCGGAATGAGGAGTTCTATCGTATGATATGAATATCGCACATATTTGCGGAAAACCGTGCAATGTACAATCGTTTACACCCTTGAAAAATGCGTCGCTCAGTGGCTGATTTCTTTTAAATTACTCTCAGACCTTTGGGGCCGTGAGTCGAACAGGCCCGCCAAGTTTGGATTGGCCTCCGTTAACCTTGTCTAACAGGTGCTCAAACTTCATCAGCCAGTGGCGGTCATGTTTTTTGAGATACGCAAATGTCCTTGTAAACACATGGGGCACTTCAGACCAAGACCGTGCACCACTTTTCATGTTGATAGGACAAATGGTTGCACAGTTAATAGCTGTTTTTATGTTTTTTCCCTGTGACCTCAGATTGAGCTCTTACATAAGTGTTCTGAGTTTGGCGAAGATATCTCATTTCGTTCAGATATTTTACTAAAAGTGGCCCTGCCCCTTTCGTACATTTTGGCGCCCCTTTGCAACAGTGATTTTTGATAATTATTGAAATTCACACGCCAGAGAATCTTTCTGCACTGGTTTGGTTTTTTTGCACTGGGCAAAATACCTAGTACTAGTTTGCAAAAGTAGGTTTTTCAAAAAATGCATGAAAATTTTGCCAGGCTAAAGATCAAATATGAGGCATGCGCTTTGTCTGCCATGAGCCATGAATTCCAACGACATAAGACACTTGAGCCTGTGACTGACGGTTTAGGAGCTATGAGCGATTTTGTACTTTTGATCGCTATAGCTCCCCCGTCAGACCGATTGGGGCGAGCCTTGGTCACGTTGTTGGCAGTGTTAGCACTACCATCTCTCCAAGTTTCAAGTCTCTACGACTTACGGTTTGGTCTGCACGATCAGTTTTAAGTGGAGATGGCTGATCTGTGACCATTTTAACAACTACAATAGGGTTTCAGCACTACACGCTTGAACCCCTAATTCCCTTATCATAACATTACATTACATTACGAAAAAAATAATTAAGAATAAAATAAGAAATAAGGAAATAAGCAATAAAATTAAGAATAAAAATCTTAAAAATATAATTAAAAGCAAACAAGAACAGAAAGCCATTAAAACTCATTAATATGTCTAGATATTTTCAACCTTCAAATGATTCAAAACTCAGTATTCATTGATTTTAATGTTGTTTTTATTGACTTTTTAAGTATTTTTATTTATTTATTACTTAAAAAAAAGTCTTAAATTCTTTGTTTTGTTTTTGTTATTACAGTCTTAAAAACCTCTTAAATTTAATTCCCTTAATCATGCAGATGAAGTGGTTAACGAGAAGTCTGTTGATACTTTTCTCACATGTCTTCAGAAGACTTAAAAGACTAGTATTGTCTTGTTTATTTCCTATCCACTGTTTTCAAACACGGTCATAAACCCCCAACACACACACACAAATATCATACGAGAGCATGTGTCTCCGCATCTTCCTCGGGACCTTGTCGGTGGCACTGACCCCATTCATGTTTGTCCTTTTGAGAAACGCCAGTGTAATCAAGCTCATGTTTGATTGAAGACACACTCGAGCGCTCGCTCTCTCTGCCTGCGGGCTACCGGAGCAGCTCTGTGGGTGACCCACTGTTTCCCAGAAAACCAGAACGATGAAATATTTACAGAGCACTTTGCAGAAAACCACTCGTCCCGTCGCAGTCACGGAAGCGCATTCTTTTACAGGATAGCCGAATGTTTTAAAGGAATAGTTCACCCAGAAATTAAAATTTGCTGAAAATGTACTCACCCTCAGGCCTTCCAAGATGTAGATGAGTTTGTTTCTTCATCAAAACAGATTTGGAGAAATGTAGCATTACATCACTTGCTCACCAATGGGTCCTCTGTAGTGAATGGGTGCCGTCAGAAAGAGAGTCCAAACAGCTGATAAAAACATCACAGTAATACAGAAGTAATCCACAACAATCCAGTGATTCAGTTAACATCTTGTGAAGTGAAAAGCTGCATGTTTGTAAGAAACAAAACCATCATTAAGGCACTTCAACTGTTGAAAGTTTCGACTAACATTTGAATCCTTTATCAACAAACTTGCTTTCTCCACTGAAAAGTCATCTCGTCTGAATCAGGAGACAAATATGCACCGATCAAGTACTGTTTACAAACAAAAAACAGCTCAAAAGCAAATACGTGGGTGGATTTTGATGTGAAAGGACAACAGGGGATGGATTTTTCACTGGATTATAAACATTTAATGTCTCATTTGATGGATTTGTTTTTTTTACAAAAGCACAGCTTTTTGCTTAACTAGATGTTAATTGATTGACTGAAGTGGTTTGGATTGCTTGTGTATTATTGTGATGTTTTTATCAGCTGTTTGGACTCTCTTTCTGACGGCACCCATTCACTACAGATGATCCACTGGTGAGCAAGTGATGTAATGCTACATTTCTCCAACTCTGTTTTGATGAAATGCTGCATCCAAACTAAAGTTGTTGACTCTCTAATGCTCTGTATTTTTGTGTTTCTGCTACCAGGTGACCACAGACTTGCGTCAGAGATGTACAGATGGACACACGGGCACCTCCGTATCTGCACCGATGGTGGCGGGTGTCATTGCTCTCGCTCTGGAGGCAAAGTCAGTTTTCCATAAACATTATTTCTCCATAAAACAGATGCAGAAAGATGCAGCTTTTTATGTTTAGTATTTATTTTTATTGGCTAAAAGAGACCATTCTGTCATGTTGTTCCAAACCTGTTTAAGAAGATATTTTGAAAAAAATGTGTTTTTTAGCCCATGCAATGGGATCGAATTTTGTCACCTTTTTGAATCTTACTTCAAACTTCTTCAAATAAGAGACAAATTCAAAATCTGCTGTAAAGCAGCTCTAAAAATGCAGTAGTGACATTATTCAGCCCCAGTCATTTCAGTGTTGATTCAATTCAGTTCAGTAATGGTGTCAATATCACAAAATTCATCAAATGTGAAACAAATGTGACCCTGGATCACAAAGTCATAAGTGTCAGTTTTTCAAAACTGAGATTTATACATCATATGGAAGCTGAATAAATAAGCATTTGAACATTTGAAAATCTGGAATCTGAGGGTGCAAAAAAAAATCAAAATACTTAGAAAATCGCCTTTAAAGTTGTCCAAATTAAGTTTTTAGCAATGTATATTACTAATCAAAAATTAAGTTTTGATATATTCATAGTAGAACATGTACAAACTATCTTCAAGGAACATAATCTTTATGTAATATCCTAATGAGTTTTGACCCATACAGTGTATTTTTTGGCTACTGCTACAAATATACCCATGCTACTTAAGACTGGTTTTGTGGTCCAGGGTCACAAATTTGATTCAACTGTAAAGCAGCTCTACAAAAGACAATAGCATTATCATCCAGCTCAATTCAGTTCAAATTTTTTTCTCATCTAATGCAGTCAAATCAGTAATATAACTGAATATTAAGTGTCTTTTAAATTTTCTTTGGTGACATTTTAGGTTAACACTCCTTAATTTGCTTACTGTTACACACTTGCACTTCATAATTACTCCTCAGTTCTTCTGCAATGTGACACATCAGTCTGACTGAAATTACTGAATGCATTTTTGATCATGACATTTAAAAACAAAATGCTTCAAGTTAAGTTTGTAGATAAATGTATTACTATTATTATTATTACACCCTAGAAACTGCTTTTGCATTTGCATTCATGCATTTGGAAGAACTTTTCGTCCTTTTTTGAAATACTTTTATGAAGTTATAGTACAGTAAATCAAAATATTACGGAAATCAACTTTGAATGTAATTTTGAGTTGGATTCCTCTGTCTTGCTTTCTGTCTGAGATTCTCTGCTTGTGAATGCTTTTAGCATTGTAATTCAATTTGGCGTAATCATGTGTGTGTATATTGTGGTTTCAATTCTCGAAAACAAATTGCGTTTACGTTTGAGGCATGATTTTAGCCACAGACTTTCAAAACCACTAATCTGTTTAAGCAGAATCACACAAGCAGGAGTGCTGCTGGTGAACTTAAGACTTGATCTTTCCACGTATTTGTCTGTGCTTGAGACGGATGAGAGCAGAAGTGGAATAAAGCGGCGTGTAGCCTAGAGAGCAGCTTGGGTAAACTTACTTGCTAGGATGCAATTGTTACACTAAATTGAATGAGTGTCCCAAAAGCCCCTACAAACGCAGCCTCTCAGATGGGAAGCAAAAATGTGACTCGGCCCAAAATTGAGATATGAAACAGACAAAACAAAATGAAATGGCTATTATTTTACAGAGGACAGACTTTTCAATAGAGCAATAAAACTCAAAAGTCTTATAAAAAGTCTTTGTCATTTTATCTTTTAGTCCTCTGATAACCTGGAGAGATGTTCAGCATCTTCTCGTGAAGACGTCGAGACAGGCTCATCTGAAAGCCAGCGACTGGAAAACCAATGCAGCTGGACACAAAGGTGAACATAACAGAAATGACTTTTCTGCATGGATGTTGATGTGTGATGTATTATAATTTCTTCTTCTTCTTTTTTCATCACTCGTGATGTGATGGAATAGTGGACTGATCAGTTTGATTTTTATGTAGTACATTTCTGACACATGCAGTGGTGGCCAAAATGATTAGAACATTAGTTTTTTCACCAGCTAGAAAATGGTTTTAAGTCAGTTATTTCTGTTGCTGCAGTGTGTCAGTAGCAAATATCAGTTTACATTTCCAAGCATTCATACCCAGAAAATTATGAAAGACATCCTAAAAATAGTCCATCTGCCATCATCTGCCATCATCTGAATTTTATGAAGCGACGAGAATACTTTTTGTATGCAAAAATACTTTTTGTATCTCCTCCATATCAGCGTTGGGAGAGTATTCGGTGGACACAAACTGAGTACATCGTTCTGTGTCAGCTGCACCACACGGATACATTTTCTACGTATATTTACGCTTTGATTTGAACTAAAACAGCGTATCCAGCATACACAGTTTGCGTCCAGCGGATACTCTCCAAAATGGCACTACGCTGACGCGGAGGAGACAAATTGTTTTTGACAATTTTTTTTTCTTTGCATAAAAGAAGTATTCTCGTCGCTTCATAAAATTCAGATTGAACCACTGATGGCAGATGGACTATTTTGACAATGTCTCTCATACTTTTCTGGGTCTTGACAGTGGTATTTACCTGGCAGTCAATGGGACAGTTACAAGCCTCCAGGTTTTCATCCAAAATATCTTAAATTGTGTTCCGAAGACGAACGAAGCTTTTACGGGTTTGGAACGTCATGGGGGTAAGTGATTAATGACAAAATTTTAATTTTGGGGTGGAGTAACCCTTTAATTGTAGATTAGATTTTTTTGTTTGCACAAGGAGTCTGACAACAGCCAGTGCTAAGAAAAAATCTCTGGATTATTACAATTAATGGCAAAATTAATGCATGGAAATTCACCGGTATTTCCTACTGGCATACTACGGTAAAAGATAAAACCACTTTTCGGCTGGTGAAAATACTAGTGTTCCAACAATTTTGGCCACCACTGTATGTCCAAACACATAGTAATATCATGGAACTCTTTAGCTGGTTAGTTATTGTGTAAGATAGTAAGACTTAAAGGGATAGTTCACCCAAAAATGAAACTTGTGTCATCATTTACTCACCCTTAAGTTCAGAACCTGTTATGGGTTTCTTCCTTCTGTTGATCACAAAAATATTGAGCAAAAAATGTAAACAAAATATTTTAAGAATGGTGGTAAAAAAAAAACAGGTAAAGGTTGCCATTGACTTCCATAGTATGGAAAAACATTCATACCTGTTTAATATTTGGGATGTGTGTGTGGTTCCAGTCAGTCATCTGTATGGCTTTGGTTTGGTGGATGCTGAAGCAATGGTGGTGGAAGCCAAGAAGTGGAGAAATGTTCCTCCTCAACACACCTGCAGCAAGACCTCTGACCGCAGAACACGGTAAGGAGATATTGACTTTTACTTTCATACTGACAAATATAACTCACTTCTACTCAGTATTTTAGTCAAATGTCACCCTGGACCACAAAACCAGTCCTAAGTTGCATGGGTATATTTGTAGAAATGGCCAACAATACATTGTATGGGTCGAAGTGATCAATTTTTCTTTTATGCCAAAAATCATTAGGATATTAAGTAAAGATCATGTTACATGAAGATATTTTGTAAATTTCCTACTGTAAATGTACATAATAATTGATTAGTAATATGCATTGCTAAGAACTTCATTTGGACAACTTTAAAGGTGATTTTCTCAATATTTTTAATTTTTGTTGCACCCTCAGATTCCAGATTTTCAAATAGTTGTATCTCAGCCAAATACTGTCCTATCCTAAATCATACATCAATGGAAAGCTTATTTATTCAGCTTTCAGCTGATGTGTAAATCTCATTTTTGAAAAATTAACCTTTACAACTGGTTTTGTGGTCCATTTTCACAAATATATTGAAAGAAATCAATGCTTCAATAATCATCGAGGATGCATTAAATTGATCAAAAGTGACATAAAAAACACTCACACTGTTCCAAAAGTGCTGTATTTTGTTTTCCAGTAAAAATACTGAAATCTCCATAAAACAACATAAATTTACTTTAAGTTTGTATTAACTGTTCATTTAAAGCACTACTTTGTTTTCAATATTGTTAATAATCAGAAATGTAACAAATCAGCATATTAGTATAATTTCTGAAAGCTCATGTGACACTGAAGACTGGAGTAATGATGCTGAAAATTCAGCTTTGCATCACAGGAATATACTGCATTTTTAAATCCACCTAAATAGAAAACAGTTATTTTAAGTTGTTATAATATTTCACAATTTTTCTTGCTTTTATTGTATTGTTAATAATGCTAAACAAATGCAGCCATGGTGAGCAGAAGATAAAATCTATCTGTCTATCCATTCATCCATCCGTCCATCTAAATATACCAGTGAATTAAATGCTTTAAAAATGAATGGTGCTTCATCTCTTTTGATTATTTTCAATTTGCACAAACTTAAAGGCGATAATGCCTAACCAGGTCTTCTGTGGGTCTTAAAAAGTCTTAATTTGCCCTTCCATAAATTACATTAAGTCTACATTCATAAAGTCATGTGATTAAACATATTTTTGTCTAAACAGCCTTAAATCAAGATATACAGTATATTTACTTGAAATGCAAAATGAAGATAGCTGTAGGCTTGTTTCCTGAGAAATTTAACAGTATGAAATGAGTTTATGCTAAAAACAACAACAAATGTCTGTCAGTGAGGTGAAAATGTGTTTTTTTTCCTTACATTTTTTGAGCCCATACATGGGCAGATGTTTGTTGTTTTAATCTTGAACTTCATTTTGATCCATTTCTCAGAAAACAAGACTTCATATCTTGTCGTTTTGTTTCTAAATGTATCTTGTATCTACAAAGTCTAATCAAAAGATACAGTGAAAGTTATTTCCATATTCTAGTTATGTGTTATGAATGAAAGAGTAATGGAGAACTGCTGAATGTTGTTCTCATTCCAATTCATTTTCTGCTCTCTAGATAAAAAAAAGTCTAATAAAACCTGCAAAAACTCAAAGAATGATCCCTATGCTATAAAACTTTTAAAAACAAGACTCAACATTTCGATACCTTATATACATTTTCATACTACCCATCCCAGTTACTGCCTCATCTCATTTGTTTAAAACGCCTTTAATAATGTGGAAAACATCCCCAATCTACTGATCCAACCGCCCATCCTCACGTGATCCAATTGAATTTGTACTTCTCTGCAATAAATCCTGCTTTTTCATTTCCAGTGATATCTGATTCTGATGGGAATAATTAGAGGCATTTATTTCCATCAGGAGGGCAGTGGTGGGAAGTGGAGCATGTCTAAGCGTTACTAGCTCATAACGGGAATCATCGTCGGGTCTCAGAGAGGGACGGAGTGTCGCGCTGGTTTGATGAGTGATGTACAATCAGCAGACGTGTGGAGATAGTCCACTTCAGCGCCTTGAATCACTTACGTATTCAGTGCAGCCCTTCAATTCTCAATTCAAATCCTTAAGATATAACCTGTAAGAGCTCTAAATTACTGAGATATTGTGGCAAGCTACTGGGCTTTATGACAAAGTGTCCATATTTCCAGGAATATCTCAATTTGTCTGCTGTTCCGCAGTGCCTAGGCATACTGAGCAGACACTTCCTGCATACAAAGGAAGTAGATGTTTTCTGCTTAACTTTCTGCCTTGCTGTTTGGTCAAAGTTGTGTTTGATCCAGTACTATTTCTGTCAGTTTAGGGTTAAATCTAAAAGTACTGACACTGTTTTATTTTTATACAGTTTTTTTCATAAATTAAACATTTAAACATATAAATTAACATTTTAGTGTGTGTTTATAAAGCACAACTTGATAATAATCAGAAATGTTTCTTGAGCAGCAAATCAACATATGAGAATGATTTCTAAAGGATCTCTGAAGACTGGAGTAATGATGCTGGAAATTCAGCTTTCCATCACTGAAAAATTGACATTTTAACATATATTACAATTTAAAACAGTTATTTTAAATTTTAATAATATTTCACAATTTTTTGTTTGGTCAAACTTGTCTTTGATCCAGATGTCAGTTTAGGGATATAACTAAAAGTACTGACAATGTTTAGTACTAGTATTTATTAATATGTTGAATTAACATTTGTTTTTACATTTTTAGTGTTTATTTTTATTTTAGTTTTAGTAATTTTATGTACTTTTGTCATTTATATATATTTTTTATTTATTTCTATATAGCTCTAATTATTATTCTCTATATAGTTTAGAATTAATTTATAATTATGAAATGAAATTATTTTTATTTTAGTTTTAGTAATTTTACTAATTAAACCTATTTTATTTCAGTTAGTGGCAAAATCAACATTTCTAAAGTTTATTTTTTTGTACGTTCAAGTTTTCATCTAATTTTTTATTTAATTTTAGCTGTAATTCAAGTAATAAAATGTTTTAGTAGTTTATTTCAGTTAACAATAACAATAAAAATGTATATTTCTTATCTAGTCGCAAACAACTTTACAAGAAATGCTGCACATAAATGTAATTTTGTCAGGTTTTATTGCAAAATAGAAAATATAATTAACATGATGTATTATGAGTGGCATGTTTCCTGGCAAGCTACAGTTTTAAAGAAGCATCTACACTTTAATTTATACTTATTTTTATTTATATACTACTGTATTTATTCATATTTTAAATGTAAAAAAAACTTTTAATATTTTGAGTTTTAATTTTAGTTTTTAGTCATTGTATGTGGCATTTCTATTGCAATTTCTGTTATTATTATTTTTTATTTATGTATAGGGTTTAATTTTTTATTTTAGGTTTAGTTTTCATTACCTAATTTTTTTTTTTTTTTTTTTATTTTAGTTGTTTGTCAGGGCAACATTTCAAATTTGTTTTAATTCTTTTTTATTCATTTATTTATTTAAGTTTTTCATCTAATATTTTTTATTTTATTTTATTTTATTTTATTTTAGCTTTATTTAAGCTGATGATAATGTGTGAACACCATTTTTACAGTAGTTATTTTTTTATTTCTGTAATTTCCAATATTTATAATTTACTTTTTTTTTAAATAATTTTTTCTTTGTATTTATTTCAGATTTATTTGTAGTAATTTTAGTATGAGCATTAGTTTTCATATTTAAAAAAATTGTTTCTGTCTCTCTGGGTCTTGGATGGTTGTATTCTTTCACGGTAACACAAACGTGCCACACTGACACAGCACCATCACCGGTTCGGCCAGAGCGGGAATGTGCCGGTCACACGGACCCCGGAATGTTTGGCGCCGTTTCCTGCAGCATTGTTCCGAAACGGAGTTTGAATGCGCGACTGTTCTGTGTGGCCTAATTTGAACTGTGATATCTCACGCTGGCACGTCCAGCTACTGATGTATATTGAAAGGGATTTTCTCTCCTTTCATATCTGGCCTCAGAGGATGTGCTGTCACTGCATTGAAAGGCAGATTATGGTGGTGATCTGTTGAAGGGCATGATGAAACACTGTGACCTTAAAGCTTTTGTTTTAGTACAGTTTTAGTGACAATATAAGCTGCATTTTCTTCTCTGGCTTACTGCATTGCGTATTCCCTTTAATAACGGATGTAATTAGTAAAGCGGTTATCACGAGTGTTTCATCCTTATCAGCAGCTAGTACAAACTTGATTATTTGTGAAATCTAATTTAAATAATGTGGGGGTGGATCACATTTCTATTTAAATAGTAATTAATTTGCATGGTGTTTGACCTCAAAGTGCTGCTAATAACCTGCTTAATCGACTGAATTAGTCTTTGTGAAAGTGTTTGTGTATGAGGTTTTTAAAACCAGTCTCTACTGCTCACCAAGGCTGCATTTATTTGATTAAAATACAGTAAAACCTGTAATATTGAGAAATATGTGAATATATTTTAAAATTTAATTTATTTCTATAATCAAATCTAAATTTTCAGCATCATTACTCCAGTCTTCAGTGTCACATGATATTTCGGAAATCATTCTAATATGCTGATTTGCTGCTTAAGAAACATTTCTGATTATTATCAGTGTTGAAAATTTTATATTTTTATATTTTTGTGGGAACTGTGATACATTATTTTTCATGATACTTTGATGAATAGAAGGTTAAAAAAGAACAGCATTCATTTTAAATACACTACCAGTCAAAAGGTTTTTTTATGTTTTTTTTAAAGAAGTCTCTTCTACTCGCCAAGCCTGCATTTATTTGATCCAAAATACAGCAAATTCCTGTGATCAAAGTTACATTTTCAGCATCATCACTTCAGTCTTCAGTGTCACATGATCCTTCAAAAATCATTCTAATATACTGATTTTTAATCATTCTAATAGTAAGAGTATACATATTTTCACGATTCTTTGATAAATATATCCAAAGATCAGCATATATATGAAATAAGAAGTTTTTTATCATTATACACTATACCATTCAAAAGCTTGGTGTCAGTTTTTTTAGGAAAGAAAATATAGAAATTAATACTTTTATTTAGCAAGGGCTTTAAATTGATCAAAAGTGATGATAAAGACATGTATAATGTTATAGAAGATTTTTATTTCAGATAAATGCTGTTATTCTGAACTTTAATAAATATATAATAAATATTTTTTGAGTAGCAAATCACAGTAGTACAATGATTTCTGAAGGATCATGTGACTGGAGTAATGATGCTAAAAATTCAGCTTTGAAGTCACAGGAATGAATTCAATTTTAAAATATATTCAAATAGAAAACAGTTATTTTAAATAGTAAAAATATTTGAGAATTTTACTGTTTTTGCTGTACGCTGGATCAAATAAATGCAGGTTTGGTGAGCAGAACAGACTTTCAAATTTTCAGAAACTTTCAAAGCTTTTGAATCAAACACTCCAAAGTTGTTAATTCTCATGCACATCTGTAAAAAAAAAAAAACAATAGAAGTAATTTGATTATAAAAATAATTTATGCATTTCAAAAATTACTTATTGTTTTAATTATTAAAGAATAATAATAAGTTGAATATATTTTAATATAATATAATTGGATAAAATGCATTTACTTTTAGCCCACAGCCTTCAATCAACTGTAATTTTTGCCCCTTTATATTAAAAAGCATGAGCACTTCTGATCTGATGTTAGTTTTCTCAACTATCCCATTTTAGACAAAAAATAATTTTAAAACCATGTATTTTATTTGTTTTCAACTCAAGTTGTGATAAAACAGTATATGCAAAGCAACAGAATAAGAAAACACTCCAAATAATAATCAGAACATATTGACTGCTGTATAGATCAGCATTTTACTAAACTTTGCAGTGGTTAATCAGTGCATTATTCTTGTGCATTAATATCCAAACACTCATACTAGAGCTGTAACTGTTGCAAATATGCTCATTTTGACGTACGTCAGTAATGCATTGTGTCTCTGACATCATCTGTCCTCTATCAAGGACGCCGCATGACTCGACTTCTCTTCCTCTGTGTCCGAGTCCACATAATTTGCAATGTGCGGTGAAAGAAATCGATCATCAAAACGAAGCAGCAGCTATCGATCGTCTCTCGGCCTCGTGTCTGAGCCGGCTGATGGGATTAAAGACCTGTCAGCACATCTCTCAATAAACTCTTTAGACACATGCCAGAAATGTAGACGTTTGTCAAGAATTGCCCCAGGTTAGACAGTTAGTTGTTTTTAACTGCTGGTAAAGTTCTGGCTGATAGCAGAGAATAGTTTGGATTAAAATGTGCAAGAGGTGATGGATTGCTGTGTATAAATTATACTCAACCTAGTGCTTGAGGAAGATATGAATAATATTAAATTTACATTTTTTGTTTGAGAGTCACAAAACCATCAACACTAATGGTCGATCAAACCCTGTGTTAAGAATTGATGCTTGACATCAATTTGGTTTTGAATGACTTCAGAATGAGTAAATGTGACAATTTTGCCTTTTGAAGGAATAATTCACACAGAAATGACAGTTTGCTGTAAATTTATTCACCCTAAGGCCATCCAAGATGTAGATGAGTTTGTTTCTTCATCAGAACAGATTTGGAGAAATGTAGCATTTCATCACTTGCTCACCAGTGGATCCTCTGCAGTGAATGGGTGCCGTCAGAATGAGAGTCCAAACAGCTGCTAAAAACATCACAATAATCCACAAGTAATCCACACCACTCCAGTCCATCAATTAACATCTTGTGAAGTGAAAAGCTGCATGTTTGTAAGAAACAAATCCATTATTGTGGCACTTCAACTTTCGCTTTTGACTAAAATATGAATCCTTTATCAACAAACTTGCTTTCTCCAGTGAAAAGTCATCTCGTCTGAATCAGGATATAAATATGCACCGATCAAGTACTATTTACAAACAAAAACAGATATGTGGGTGGATTTTGATGTGAGAGACAACAGCAGATGCACTGTTTCACTGGATGAAGCGTTATTATGTATTATGAACATTTAAAACGTTTTATTTGATGGATTTGTTTCTTACAAACACACTGCTTTTGGCTTCACAATATGTTTAATTGCTGGAATGGAGTGGTGTGGATTATTTGTGGATTATTGTGATGTTTTTATTAGATGTTTGGGCATTCTGACGGCACCCATTCACTGCAGAGGATCCATTGGTGAGTGACAATCCATTGCTGAAATGACAATTTGCTGAAAATGCACTCAACTTTCAAGATGTAGATGAGTTTGTTTCTTCATCAGAACAGATTTGGAGAAATGTAGTATTTCATTACTTGCTCACCAGTGGATCCTCTGCAGTGAATGGGTGCCGTCACAATGAGAGCCCAAACATCTGATAAAAACATCACAATAATCCACAGGTAATCCACACCACTCCAGTCCATCAGTTAACATCTTGTGTAAAAAGAAGTAAAAAGCTGCATGTTTGTAAGAAACAAGTCCATCATTAAGACCTTTTTAACCTTAAACCATCATTTCTGATCAAAATAGTTCCTAATAACGCTTCCTCCAGTGAAAAAAGTCCATGTTTTGTTGTCTCTCACATCAAAATTCACTAACATATTCATTTAGAACTGTTTTAAACAGTTTTCACTCATAAGCGGTGCTTGATCTGTGCATGTTTCTCTCCTGATTTAGATAAGATAACTTTCTCAATGGAGGAAGCATTATTTTGGATTATGAACTCATATTTTATCCACTTCTGTATTTGTTTCTAACAAACACACAGCTTTTCACTTCACAAGATGTTAACTGATGGACTGGAGTGGTGTGGATTATTTGTGGATTATTGTGATGTTTTTATCAGCTGTTTGGACTCTCGTTCTGGATCAAGTCCAATATTAAGACATTTTTAACTTTAAACCATCATTTCTGGTCAAAATAGTTCATAATAACGCTTCCTCCAGTGAAAAAAGTCCATGCTTTGTTGTCTCTCACATCAAAATTCACCAACATATTTGTTTACAGCTGTTTTGGACAGTTTTCACTCGTAAGCGGTGCTTGATCTGTGCATATCTCTCTTCTGATTCAGATGAGGCAACTTTCTCAATGGAGGAAGCGTTATTATGGATTATGAACTCATATTTTATCCACTGCTGAATTTGTTTCTTATAAACATGCAGCTTTTCTCTTCACAAGATGTTAACTGATGGACTGGAGTGGTGTGGATTACTTGTGGATTATTGTGATGTTTTTATCAGCTGTTTGGACTCTCATTCTGACGGCACCCATTCACTGCAGAGGATCCATTGGTGAGCAAGTAATGAAATGCTACATTTCTTCAAATGTGTTCTGATGAAGAAACAAATATTTTTGGGTGAACTTTTTTCTTTAAGTTAACCGTTCCTTTAAGAAGTATTTCTATTATGAATAAATCATTGATTAAAAGTTCATTCAGATGGACTACACCTTTAAAAACAGGCTGGATGGCTGTATAACTGGGATAAATCATTGTAAATAGTCTCTGTTTGAATAGTAGGGTTTGGTAGGCGCAAATATTTAGGTTAGACCAGGATGACCGGATGGCCATGGTAAAAAACAGGACAGGTCAAAGATGTTCGATGTAGTACACATGCTCTTTCAAACAGGCCTGGTGTGATTTTCATTACTTTATTAATGCACAGCAATTCAACGATTGAAATCTTAACACAGATTTTTGAATCAGATGGCAGCCAATAAAACGCAAGCATGTATTTCATGAACACAAATGTCGTCATGTGCATGCAATAACTACTCAGATGCACGGCAGATGTTTTCTTACCTCTCCAGTTTCAGAGGAAGCAGCAGATATATGAACTGTTGTGTTAACAGGTTGAAAACTACAGCCCACCCACTCTTGTTAACTTTAAAGGAGCAGTTCAGCTTGAAATTAAACTAAACTACTCTCACTCATGTCTTTCCAAACCTGAATGGCTTTCCTTTTTCTGTGGAAGACTAGAGAAAAAAGGGCAAAAAGCAGCATTAATCTTTATAAATGTTATTTATGTAACATGTGCACTACATCCAGAGCCTTCTTATAGCGATATGAGCACTTTGTGTGAGAAATAGACTGAAAAGGAAGTAGTCATTAATGGAAAATCATCTTGTGTCACCATTCACAGTGTTATTGTAGTAATATTTATGTACTATTATAGTAGTTAATCATATTTTGAGTTAGCTTTTGTTTTTTATGTTTTCAGTTTTGTTTTTTGTGTGTTTTTGTCACTGTAATTCATCTATATTTGTTTAGCATTAATTTATACTTCAGTTTCTGTTTTAGGGATTCCAGTACTTCATCTTAAATGAGTTGTCAAGGCAACATTTCTAATTTTCATTATTATGTAACATTTAAATGTAATTTTAATCCAGCTTTATTTAAATTAATGAAAACAATTTTAACATTGAAAATGTATTTCAATAAAGCCCTTGTATAAGAATATAAAAATGATTTATTTTATATTATTTTGATATTTTATAAGGAAATAACTTTCATTTTGAATTTATTCTTTAAAAATATTTCTTTTTCTTATTTAAATTTAAATTTCTTTCATTTGTAATTTTTGAAATTTAAAAAATTCAACTTTTTCAACTTCGGCTTTTTAAAAAATTTCAGTTCAGTTTTTGCAGGTTGAAGAAGTTGTATCTAGTATTTATGTTTAATTTTGTTTCAGCTTTATTTCAATTTACAAAAACAAATTTTAATAGTTTTAGTTTTATTACTGTTAGTTTTTATTATGTTTTAATTTAGTTATTTACGTTTTAGTCTTAGTCTTTATTTAAAACAAAAACTGTAAAACAATATGTAAATTGAAATAAAAATAAACATAAATACTAGATACAACTTCTTGTCTTGACAACTAACTGAAAGGAAAAAAACGAAGTTGAATTTTTTTGAATTTTTTTTTTTGAAAATTTTTTGAATTTTAATTTTTTTAAATTGAACAATTACAACACCATACAACATGACATCACGAAACATATTTTTAACATTGAAATTGTATATTTAATTTAAACCCAATGTCAAACTATATTAGAGAAGTAAGAACGTAACCCAGGTTTGAAAATATACTCTGTATTTTAGTATAGAAACAGCACAAATCTTTTAGCAACAAACTAAAACTAAGGCTTATAAAGACAAACTCTGTTCTGATAGTTTGTAACTTCATCGGGACATGAGATGGGCCTGTAAATTCAGGACATCTGGCCACACTATTGTGGACACAATAGAAGAACATGTTGTTGTTCATCTCTCACTGCTGGCTAAACCGGCTCTCCAACAATAGCTGTTTTTGCTGTTCTCTCTTTTGTTGTTTTGGGGTTTGATAATGCAATGGAGAATAAACGAAGCCCACCCTGTCTAAACCATGTTTGTGTTGTAATGATGTCAAGCTTTTTGTTTGCGGCTTTTCCTTAGAGAGTTTCGCTCATAAAGCTGTAGTTGTGATGTTGTCTTGAACAATATAATTTAGTTAGGACGAAAAGTACAACTTTGTCCTGTCCAACACACATCTATTCTCTACATTCCAGTTATTAAATTAATAAAATGCACAATATCCGTTGTTTTATTGCAGTTAGTGATCTTAAAATGTGACTTGCTGCAATAAAGTGTTGAAAACAGTGTAATATATATACAAGTGTTATTTTAGTGTGCAGAAATTGTTTATGCACTGTTATAGTAATAATTAATATTGTGAATTAGCTTTAATTCTTATATATTCATTTTAATTTTAGTTTGTTTTAGCAATTTCGTTCTGTGCTTTTGTCTTTTCTTTTTTATATGATATTTCAGTGTTAGTTTTATTAATTTTATTACTTAATTTTTACTTGTTTTATTTCATTTAGATGCCAAGGCAAAACTTTTAACTTTCGTTTTTTTAAAACAAAATGATTTGAAACCTTGAAATATCAAAATATATTTCAAAATAAAATTTAAGGCGCAAGAAAACACATTTCCAATATAATAATAATAACAATAATAATAATAATAATAATATAAAATCACCTATTTATTTATTTATTTTAATTTTGACAGTGAAAGAGCATTTGAGTTTCAGTTTAAAGTAAAATAGCCTCCTGTCCAACCAGCATTTTTATCTTTCCCACATGTATCCCCTGAAATCCAGTTATTAAATTAATCAAATTCATTGTTTTATTGCAGTTAGTGCTTTTAAAATGTGACTTGCTACAATGAAATCTTGAAAATAAAGTGTAATATATATACAAGTGTTATTGTAGTATTGTTTATGAAGTGTTATAGTATAAATTAATATTGTGAATTAGTTTTAATTCGTATATTTTCATTTTCATTTTAGTTTGTTTTAGCAGTTTGTTGTGCCTTTGTCTTTTTTATGTTATTTCAGTTTTAGTTGTACTATTTAATTTTTACTTGTTTTATTTGTACTTAGATGGCAAGGCATTTTTTGTGTATGATTTTATCAAAAATTTAGATCTATCCTTCTTTCAATTAACAAACAATATGTAGTAGTTGTAGTTTTAGCTAACAATTATAACACTGTAGAGATGCACTTGATGAAATATATTTTTACAAAATTTAAATAATAAAATATATTTAATTTAAACTTTGAAATGTCAAAATATATTTCAAAATAAAATTTAAGGCGCAAGAACGCATTGCAATATAATAATAATAATAATAATAATTAATAATATAAAATCACCTATTTATTTATTTATTTATTTTAATGTTGACAGTGAACGAGCATTTGAGTTTCAGTTTAAAGTAAAATGTCTCCTTTCCCACATGTATCCCCTTAAATTCAGTTATTAAATTAATCAAATTCATTGTTTTATTACAGTCAGTGCTTTTAAAATGTGACTTGCTGCAGTAAAATATTGAAAACTGTGCATTGTTTTCCTGATTTTGCTACTTGCTGTCCTTTGATTTTGTTTATCAGAAAACTGGAAAAACAGCCTGATAGCACTGAATAGTGAATGTCATAGAAGGGAATGACGAGGTGGAGTGATTTCTGCATTCAGATTCATGGCTTTGTTTGCTGATGGAGGTGCCGAGTGAGAATCCAGTCTCCTGCTGCGCCGGCTCTCTTTAAACCATCAAAACACCATGGGTCTGTGTGTGTGTGTGTGTGTGTGTGTGTGTAGTACTGGCTGTGCTTGACCATTGCTATTGATCATAGATTGGGTTTTATTTATAGCACCTCGCGCTCGGATGCCTATTGAGAGGGAGTTAGCCTGCGCTTCGGCCGCGCTTCCAATCTCATTAGGTTGGCTGCCATCTATCGATTTACAGTCTCATTTCTTTGGCTCTATGAAGTGAAAAATGTATGGCTGAATGCCATAAACAGTTGTCCTGTGCTTGATGAGTAGATGCATTGCTTGCACTTTTCTCTTGGAGTTGTCGGTCCAATCATTGCTTTATATAAGGGAACCTTGGTGTCCATTTCTTACACAGGTTTTTCAAGCATCTCCATATAAAGTGTGATGATATGCCAGAATGGTTTGAGACCTAAGCTTATAGATAAAAAAAAAAAAAAGTTGTAAATTCAATTTCAGTATTCATTAGTAGTTTAAAGTTTTGTCATTTATTCATTTTTTATATTTCTATTTAGCCTTAGTTTATATTTTTTAATAATTTGTATTCATGTATTCATATTTATTTTAAAATTTAGATTTATTTCTGTTTTAGTCATTTTAATTCTTCATCTTAAATATATTTTAGTTTAGTTTTTTTTTTTTTTGAATTGGCCTTTTAATGTATTTATTTTCAGTAAATTAAATTTGAGTATTTATTAGTAGTTTAAGAGTTTTGTAATTTATTCATTTTGTTTTTTAAATATTTCTATTTAGCTCTTTTTATATTCAGTTTATTATTTATTTCATAATTTATATTGATGCATTCATGTTTATTTTTAAATTTACGTTTATTTCTATTTTGGTCATTTTAATTCTGCAGCAAAAATATATTTTTTTTATTATATCTATATTTTATTTTATTTTTTCTAACTGGCCTTTTAATGCTTTTAATTTCAGTAAATTAAATTTCAATATTTATTAGTAGTTATGATAGTTTGTCATTTATTCCTTTCTTAAATATTTTTAATAATTTCTATTTAGCCTTAGTTTATATTTATGTATTCATATTTATCTTTAAATTTACATTTATTTCTGTTTTTATTCATTTTAATTCTTTAAGTTAATTTTTTTTCTTTTTTTTTTTTTTGAATTGGCTTTTTAATGTATTTATTTTCAGTAAATTATATTTCAGTATTTATTAGTAGTTTAGAAGTTTTGTCATTTATTCATTTTGGTTTTTTTTTTTATATTTCTATTTAGCCTTTATTTTTAAATTTACATTTATTTCTGTTTTAGTCATTTTAATTATTCAACTTAAATATATTTTATTTTACTAAATTATATTTACAATTTGTTTTTTGTTTTTTTTGTTTTGTTTTGTTTTTTTTTTTCAAATTGGCCTTTGAATTTTTTAATTTCAGTAAATTAAATTTTGGTGTTCATTTTTTTTTAGTTTATATTTATTTCATAATTTATATTCATGTATTCATATTTATTTTTAAATTTACATTTATTTCTGTTTTAGTCAAGCTAAATATATTTCATTTTATTATATTTTATTTTTGCTTCATTTTTTTACATTTACTTTTATTGAATATTTATGTTTTATTTTATTTTTATTTTTGTTTTTATTTTTAGTAGTTTTAGTGAACACTGTACACATTGCAACACTGTGACTTAATGAAATATATTTTTAAAATTGACCTGTTGTAAAATGTAAGTAGCCTTGAAATGTCAAGATATATTGCAAATATAGGTGCAAACTGCAATAAAATCAATTTCGTATGTTAAAATAAATGCAAAATGTTATTTTTAATATAGTATTTAATATAATATTACAATTATTATTTAAAATATTATATAAGAATAATACATATATGTTACAATTTATATAATATTTATATATTTGTAATCATTTTAAATTCTATTAATAATTTTATAATTTTCATATGTTAATATTAATACATTTATATTAAATAAATATTAGCCAATTGATCTGTATATTTTGAAATATATTTAGAGATATGTATAGATCTGTTTTTTTCTGTTTGTTTTTTTTTCTCTGAAACCCAGGGAAATGTCTGCTCTCCATATGGATGCTGTTTCTCCCCAGGATTCATCTGAAAGTTTCACCGCAAGCTGTCGTGTTAGATTGAAGAGGCGCAGTCTTCCATTTTAAGCTTGTTTTCCTCTGAATGTCAGTCACAAGATTGAAACGAGGCTGTGGCGCAATCTCCACCTAGCGTATTTCTGGCCGACGCTGCTTCTGAACGTGTGCTAAATAATGGCTCAGACCTCAAGTGACTAATTTTGTTGCCATCTGTGCGGTGTTGTTTATCAGCACAACCATAAAACGCCGCAGCCGCCATTATAAAGCCGTTGAAACGGTGTTGCTCCCGAGGAAAAAAAATCTTTAATATCCAAAACGAGCTTCCGGACTGACCGAATAGATGATCCCGCAGCTTAATGAGCCACGAAACGGCATTGCGGAAGAGTAAATATGACAATGTGTGTGCTCGCTTTTATTATTTTTCACACTATTAAGGGGAAGGTTATGTGTAATGCAGACACTCCGATGCTCACGATGTGATTTAAATGATTTGGGTTGGAATAAAATGAACAGGTCAGGCAATTTAATACTTCTTTATTGCTTTTTTTAGCTTAACGATCCACATTAGTGGTGTGATTGATGTTCTAGCTGCACAAAGGATTGTGGGAAGTGTAGTTTAGTCATACAGACCTGTGTTGTTTCGCTAGTTTTATTGAACAAGACACAATAATTGCATCATTAATCTTTAATTAGCAAAGTTGCAAAGTTGGGCTTAACCGATTAAAGTTGGTCATTATGATATTGTATTTGTGTTTATGTCCACGCATCTGACATGCCTTCATTATAGCAGTAACGCTTTGTTCTCTACAATACGAGATGTAAATAAAGTCATGCGGTCTTTGACAGTGACTCAAGGGAGGCAGGACTTTCCCAGAAGATCACTTGCCCTCAGAACACACTGCTCAGCCTTAAGTTCAGCCATTTATCTTGTTAAGAGTCATTTTGTCTCTGTTGTTTCATAATGCGGGTCCCTTTACTCCAGATATGCTTGAGGACAAACGGGAAAACTGGGAGTTTTTTTTCTTTTATGCAAGCGGTTACAGAAAGCAGTCGTCATTTGTAATGCGTTTGCTGCATTACAAGTTATTATTTACTCGCCCTCATGTCGTTTTTATTATTTTTTTATTCTGTGAAACGTAATGTTGTGATCTGCTCATATACTGAATGTGGATGTTGCTGTATAAAAGAAGAAAATACAGCATAAAAGTATGGTTAAGTAGCTATAATGGAGGTCATAATGAGTTTATTGAACGTAAATTTTAGCTTGTTCGCACACAAAACTATCGTTTGACTTAAGAACAAAGTTTTTACTAGTTCACTAGTAAACTAGTTTTTACGAATTTTGAAAATTTGTTTTTATTTTTATATTTTTATTTTTTAATTTGTTTTATATATTCATAAGAATATATATATATATATATATATATATACACACACACACACACACACACACACACACACAAAATATTTTATGAAATTTTTATAAATGGTTTCATCGTTTTTCATGGTTTTAATTTTCATTCACCTAAAAACCTAATATGTAGTATATATCTGTATCTATCTATCTATCTATCTATCTATCTATCTATCTATATATAGATTATTATTATTATTGTTATCATATAGTATATATACATTTTTTTTTTTTAATTTTAGGTTTATTTTACGTTTTTTATTATTATTATTATCAAAATATTTGTGTGGTTTTACTTTTACTTTTTTTTTTACTTTTAAAACTTCTGAGGAAGAAATTATTTTAAGTTGGTATTATTTTAAAACTATTTTTATTTATTTATTTATTTTCTATTTTAGGTTCATTTTGAGTTTTAATGTTGGTTGGTTTGTTGTTTTGTTTGTTTTTCAAAAATATTTTTATTGTTTTAGTTTTACTGTACTATAAAAACCCTGGGAAATAATTTTTTTTTATTTATAGTTTCTTTAATTTTTTTTAAAGAAACTTTGATAAATATTTTTATTTACTTACTTTAACTATAGTAACCTTGGTTTATGGTACGTTTATGGTGTTATTTTACCTTTTTGACAGCATAAATTACCATCCACTTACTTTATTTCATGCTTTCCTTTTAAAAAAAAAAGTATGCTTCCCTTTCTTCTGAAATCTTTTCACGATGTTTTTAAAATCAGTAACTATTTAACTATACTGTCATATAATCTGAGCTTTTAAATTCGTGTTTCATATGATATACACGTATTATGACAGCCTAATGTTGGGTTGATGAATGCAGAACTGCATTTTACATTCTAACCTGTTCTCCACTGACCCCCTTGAATCCTCCTGCAGGTACATTCGAGCAGATCAGAAGCTGAACGCCAGCATCTCGAGCAGCGGCTGCAGCGATCAGCCCGATCAGCAGGTGGTGTTTCTGGAGCATGTGGTGGTGCGCGTACTCATCGTCCACCCGCGCAGAGGAGACCTGGAGATCAGCCTCATATCCCCCTCAGGGACACGATCGCAGCTGCTGGCTCAAAGGTGATGCAGAACACATCAGCACATGTGATAGAGCTACATTCGTAACAACTTATAGTTTCAGTGGTTTCTGATTTATTGGCTGGATTGTGGAAATGATGAAAGAGTTTGATCTTGCGTCATCTGCATGAGCGCTGCAGATCGTTGCAGTAAAGAAAGTGCACAAATCGCCAGACCACCACTGTGTTTCTTTAATTTTACATCTGTTTTTTAGAAAGGTAATCAAATAAATCACGTACTTCAAAGAAAATGCATCAAAGGAAAAATTATAATTACTCTTTGCACTTCACAGTGACTGCAGCTGTGAAACAAAAAATTTTCTACCCCGTCTATCCGCCTGTTTATGAGTACTGCTATTAAATTATTTTATTAAATGTTTTTAAGATAGATGGATGGATGGACAGACAGTTGGATGGATGGATGGATGGATAGATGAATGGGTGGAGTGATGGAAGGATGGATGAATGGAATGATAGATGGATTAATGCATAGAAAGATGGATGGATGGATAGACAGGTGTATGGTTGGTTGGACGGACGGATGGATGGATGGACAGACAGACAGACGGATAAATAGATGTATGAAAAGGTGGACTGATGGATGGATGGATGGAATAATAGATGGATTAATGGATAGAAAAGATGGATGGATGCATGGATGGAATGATAGGTGGATTAATGGAAAGAGATGGATGGATGGACAGACAGATGGAAAAAGGGACAGATGGTGCTACATGGATGGACAGACAGATGGATAAATGAATGGATGGACAGATGACGGACAGATGGATGGATGGATGGATGGATGAATGGATAAATAAGATGGACAGACAGATAGATGGATGGATGGATGGGATGGATAGACATGGATGGATGGACAGATAGATAGGATGATGAATGGATGGATGGATGGATGGATGGATGGACAGATGGACAGGACAGACAAGATGAGATGGATGATGGATGGATGGATGGATGGATGCGATGGATGGAATAAGGATAAAAGATGGATGGATGGATGAATGATGGAGATGCATTAATAGCTGAAAGATGGATGGATGGATGGATGGATGGATGGATGGATGGATGGATGGATGAATGGACAGATAGCTAGATGGATGGATGGGATGGATGGATGGAATGATAATGGAGATGGATTAATGGATAGAAAAGATGGAAATGGATGGATGGATGGATGGATGGATGGATGGACGGATAGACAGATAGATGGACAGATAGACGGACAGACGGATGGATGGATGAATGAATGGACGGCTGGATGGGTGGACAGACAGCTGGATAAATGGATGGATGGATTATGGACAGATAGAAGTAGATGGATGGATGGATAGATGCACGGACGGATGGACGGGTAGATAGATAGATAGATAGATAGATACATAGGTGTTGTTGCAGCATTTTCTCAGTGATTATTGAGTTACATTCTGTTCTGATTCCATACAAAGATATTATATGACTTTATTATATGACCAGAGTCATAGAATATAGTGCAAAAGTTGTTTATATTAATTTTATGTTGCTTTCCTGCCTTGTTTTTTGGAGTTTGACATATGTGGTTACCTTGAGCTGTTGTTGTATTCTTCAAAATGTATTTGCTGCTAAACAAATCAGTGCTTGTCTTTTGCGTCTCTCCCATTATTTTCAGCATTTGGGGAAACATGGGTTTGCCTCATACAAACACACACACACTAATGTGGTAACATGCTGCTTTTACCGTAGTGTATTCTAGAGGGGTCTGCATGGGCTGACGGGGTCTGATCCGGCTGCTGTGGTTTCTGTCACACCGGAAGCTTCTTCCTGTCAATCACGCAGCAGTTTGATATCCTCTCTGTTAGCCTCGACGCTCTGCTCTCTCCAAAATCTCACTCCTCTCGGCTTCAGCGTGGTTTAGTATTCTCTCAGCAGTTTTTCCACACGGTTATGAGCACTGAGAGATCCTGAGCATCATTCTCATAACCCTCATGAATAAAACTCTCACACGCTCCAATCCACTCGCTCTCAGCTGCTTCTGCTTCAGCACCCAGATCTTACGGAGGGCCAGAGTATCATACATAAGTAAACAAAAATGTCAGTAAAATTAAATGTCTAAAGTAATTTCAAGAATTTCAGCATGAGGCTGCAACGTAAAAAATGTGGTCTGAATAATTTCTGAATGCACTATTTATTTAATTCTATTTATTTATTTATTTATTTATTTATCTATCTTGTGTAGTATTTTACACAACTTTTATTGGAAGAAATGTGGCTTTTTAGATATTTAGATGATAAAAATGTCACTAAAATCAAATATAAAAAATAATATCAAATATATGAAAAAGTTTTAGTTGCAACATAATTTAAAAAATAATAATAATACAGGCATGAGTAACTTCTGAATGCACTTAATTCATTCATTCATTCATTCATTCTAAATCTTCCATTGTTTTGTTCAGTTTTGCACTCTTCAGACATTCAGTGCCAAAGATGTTACTAAAATCAAATATATAGAATAATTATAAATATTTTAGCATAAGGCTGCAACATAAAATTTGGAGAAAAAAATATTTATTTTATTTTAAAATTTAGTTATTTTTAAATGCGGTATGGGGGAAAGGAAAGGGGATATATATATATATATATATATTTACATGTCATTTATAGTATATATACATATTTTGTATATAAATATAACATATTTTTCTTAAATATATACATGCATCTGTGTGGATTTATATATAAATAGTAAATATACACAGTACACACACATATATTAGATAAACACAAACTTTTATTTTGCATGCGAATAATCGTGATTAATCGTTTGACAGCCCTATATGAATGTAAGGCTTTAAATTATTATATACAACTACAACATAATAAAATGTGAACTTATTAATTAAAATGGAAATGAATGAAGGGGTCTGTGTACTTTCTAAATAGACTTTATTTATTTTATTTATTTATTTTTTAAAATCTTGCATATCTCTAACCTTTTAGGGGAAATTTTTCTCCTCGGACATTTTCATAGCAAAGCTTAAATTTTGTTCTTGGTTTTGGTAGCCACACAACTCTTATTGCAGAAAATGTGGCATTTCAGACATGAAATGTCAAAAATGCCACTAAAATCCTTTTTGCATATAAGACTGCAAAATGAATGGAGGGTTCTTTCTTGGTTTATTAGGATATTACACGGCTTTTATTGGGATAAGGGAAAGGTAGCTTTTCAGACATTTAAATGTCAAAAATGCCACTAAAATTAAGAATATAAAATAATTTAAAGCATTTTAGCAAGGCTGTAGCATATCAAAATCTGAAAAATGTAAAGGTTTGAATACTTTGAATGCACTGTATTTTAATTAATGTATTTATAAAAATATCTTGCATAGTTTTGTTTATGATTTGAAGGATGTTACACAACTTTTACTGAAGGAAATGTGCCTCTTCAAACATTAAATGCCACAAATGTTTGGCAAAATAAAACGCCACAGCCGTCTTTTCTGTCCGTAACAATGTTCGTCACTTTCGTTTGTCTACGTGAACGTCCCTCCATTCTCACTTCTCTACAGAAAGCTTATTGTTTTGACGTTCCGCGTCTTATTTACCGCATGGAGACGGAAGGCCTGTCAAAAATCCGCCCCTGCACAAACATCTCCCACCGTGCGCCTGCTTTTCTGATAACAGACATGACAGCCTAATGGGGCTTCCCGCATTCGGAGAGTATTTATTAACGGCCACCGGTCCCCCTTGCGCTGCTCTCTCACCCCGGCCTTTCAGCATCGTCCGTATGACGCCTGCGAATTGCCAGGAAAGACATTTGCCTTGAATTACGGAGAGGGATGCTGTGGTCAGGACCTCCCTTCGGCTCATTTATTCAACATGCACGCTGCCAGGGCCAAACACAGTTCAGATTTACCGCCTCCGTACAGCGCAAACGCCTCAGTTTGGTGGCTGGAGAAGAAAGCGTGCAGATGTAATGTGCGAAATACCATCCAAGCCTGTTAACGCGGTGCATGAGAGGGCCAAGTTCAGAAACGGCAGCTTTGCTAAGCTCTCATTAGAAGTGTGTTGATGGAGGAGGAGGGTTTTTATCTATATGAGTTCAGTTCAAAGCGAGTGCTAGTGGTGTGAGGGTTCAGAGCTGCACTTTTGTTGATGCCTGATGCTGAGAGTGAGTTCATGCTCCTCATAAGTAGCAATAAGATTGACTGGAACCGAACCATTTCCATGATGTTTGGTTGTGTTAATGGTTCTTAAATGTGCTGCGATGACTAAACGACTTTGCTTTTCAGATGACATCACTCAGGCCCCATAAGCTGTTAGCTAATGTTAACCAGTGGTGTACCATACATCTGTGAGGCCCCCACAAAAAACGAGATGGGGCCCCTCCCACTAGCAGTGATGTCATGTATGAAAATGTATTGTGCACCATATTTCCCCAACTTCCTCATTTACGTAAATGATTTAACAGTAATAAATGTGGTGAACTATCATTACATTAATGCACTGATGCAGAAAGTTTTGAAAGTTTGACGGCTTTCAGTTTGAAAAAAATTTGGTTTAAAATAATTTGAAAGATTAAAGTTTGAATCTTTTGAAAGCAATTCAGTATATTAGAAAAACAGACAGATAGATAGACAGCTTCTAGGGTTGCAACGTGTTGCTATGTGGTTGTTATGGTAATCAGGGTGGTTGCTAAGGTGTTGCTATAAGATTTTCTAGTGTAAACAGAATGGTTGCAAGTTACTAGCATGTTTTATGATTAGCATTTACTAGGAAAGGAAGTGACATGTGGCCAAGTATGGTGACCCATACTCAGAATTTGTGCTCTGCATTTAACCCATCCAAGTGCACACACACACACACAGTAGTGAGTAGTGAGCGCTGGTTATTCACTCCCTCCCCCTTCAATCCCTGCCGGACCTGGGACTTGAACCCGCAACGTTTCGGTTACAAGCCTGACTTCCTAACCATTAGACCACGGCTGTCCCCTGCTGGCATGTTTCTAACATTATTAGCAAGTTGCTAGCTTGTTTTTAGCATGATTTGCATGTTTCTAGCATGACTAACAAGTTACTAGCATGTTTCTAACAGGTTTCTAACCTGATTAGCCATTTACTAGGAAAGGAAGTGACATGTGGCCAAGTATGGTGACCCATACTCAGAATTTGTGCTCTGCATTTAACCCATCTAAGTGCGCATACACACACAGTAGTGAGTAGTGAACAAACACGCACACACACACACCATGAACACACACCCGGAGCAGTGGGCAGCCATATCGCTATCGCTGCGGCGCCCGGGGAGCATGTGGGCGCCCGGGGGTTGCCATGTGGTTGTTAGGGTACTCAGGGTGCTTGCTAAGGTGTTGCTATAAGCTTTTCTAGGGTAAACAGAGTGGTTGCTAGGGTGTTGCTATGCAGTTGCTAGTGTACCCAGGGTGGTTGCTAGGGTGTTGCTATGAAGTTTCTAGGATACCCAGGGCAGTTGCTAGGGTGTTACTAGCATGTTGTTGGCATGATTAGCAAGTTGGAAGTATGTTGCCAGCATGATTAGCCAGTTACTAGCATGTTGCTAGCATGATTAACAAGTTACTAGCATGTTGCTAGCATTTTTCTAACATGATTAGCAAGTTATTTGCATGTTGCTAGCTTGTTTGTATCATGATTAACAAGTTACTAACATGTTTCTAACATGATTAGCAATTATTAGCATTATTAGCAAGTTGGTAGCCTGTTTCTAGCATGCTTAGCATGTTGTTAGCATGATTGGCAAGTCGCTAGCATGTTTCTAACATGATTAGCATGTTGATAGCATGATTAGCATGTTTAAATCAGCTAAAACCAGTTGATTCAGTAAAAAACAGCTAAAACCAGCTTAGGCTGGTTGTTTAGTCTTAGCTGGGGAGTTAATTGGGAGTTGTTAGCAATAAACAGTTTAAATACACCATAAGACCCATTGTACAAAAGTCCGCCCCAACCCCCCCAACAATGAAAGTCTATGGGATTTTTGGTGGTTTTAATAGTCTGGTTTACGAAAACCGTAAGTTGGATCAGTTAGAAAAGACATAGCAACCCGAGTCTGACCAGTCTGAAGGTCTGCGCCGAGTTTGGTGGTTGTAGCTTTAAAAGTCTAAAAGAAGAAGAAGAAGAAGAAGAAGTTTAACTAAGAGTTCAGTACGCTGGCTTTTTCAAGCCTCTGTTTCTTCTTCCAGATTGTTTGATAACTCCAACGAGGGCTTCAGGAACTGGGAGTTCATGACGGTTCATTGCTGGGGTGAGAGAGCGGAGGGCACGTGGACGCTGGAGATCTCAGACTCGCCGTCTCAGCTGCGTAACCCTGAGGTGTTGGGTAAGGAAAAGAGGGATGAAATTCAGACCAGCATCAGGTTTAGACAACCTAAAGTCAATGTGCTGCCATGCCACTCACATCCAGAATAAACACAGTATAAACCTAAAACACCTGACTCTGTTCCCAAATTTGGAGCCTAATTCTGGTGTTGTATACACACTTGCTCAAATATGAAGCTGAATTTGATTGCCTCTTCAGTACTAGTTTGTTCTCACACTGTATTATGTTGTTTCAAACCATAGTGTGCATGTGAAATACTTTCACCATTCCCAGTTTATTAGAAAACTAGTGCATTTTTATTTTTACTTTATATTAGTTTTAAATATTTTTATTTTATTATTTAATTCTGTTATATATATATATATATATAGTTTTTTGTCTTTTTATAATATAAATGTATTATAATTTGTAATAATCTTTATTTTGTTGTGCTTTTGAATAGTTTTATTTTATTGTATTATTTTATTCTTTTTAATTTAATTATATTTTTTTTATTATATATTTTAATTTTTATCATTTTGATTTTATTTCATTTTTATTTGTATTTAATTTATTTTATTGTTTTACTATTTTATTTAATTATATTTTATTTGTTATTTTATTTCATTTTTATATAATTTATTATAATATATATATATATTTAGTGTTTTTTAATTTAATTAAAAATATTAAAATATTAATTTATTGTTTTAGAATTTTCTCATTTTTAAACTTTACATTTAATTATTTATTTGATTTTTTGTTGTTTTGTTATGCTGTTGATGGTATGCTTTTTAATAATTTTGTTGTCATGTTATCTTTAATACTTTTATTGTGTTAATATTTTATAGTTTTTATTTAATTATATTTTATTTCTATAGTTACATTTTATTTTTTAATTAAATTATATTTTATTTGTTCTATTTCATTTTATGTAATTTTTGTTTTTTTATTTTAATTAAAATGTTCTCAGTTCTAAATGTGGTAATTGTAGCTTTTCTTTTTTCATTATGTTTATTTGCATTATAATGTCATGTTTGTTTAATGCAAACCTTCTTTGGGCCTGTTGCAGATTAAATTTGTCCTCCTGTCCTCTTTCTTGTCAGGATTTGATGTGATTCAATGCATAACAGTACTTTTTTTGTCCCACTTCATGACTTGGTCTCTTGCTGTTTCTTGTCTGTTAGGTAAGCTGAAGGAGTGGACGCTAATCCTTCACGGGACGGCTGAGCACCCCTACCAATCCCAGGGTTCCCAGCACTCGCGCTCCAGGATGCTGGAGATTCCCACAGCAGGCAAGGAGCTGAAAAACCCAGATTCTGTGCCAGGAGCCCCTGAGCATGAAGAGGAGGAAGAGGAGGAATATAATGGTACTCGCAGTAATACCTAGACAAGTTCAAAAGTTTGGGGTCGGTGAGATTTTTTTATTCTTTAATCTTCTGCTCACCAAGGTTGCATTTATTTGATCAAAAATACAGTAAAAACAGTGAAATATTATTATAATTTAAAATATCTGTTTTCTATTGTAATATATTTTAAAATGTCATTTATTCCTGTGACGCAAAACTGAATTTTCAGCATCATTACTTCAGTCTTCATGGTTTTCATGATTTTTCGATAAATAGAAAGTTTTAAAACAGCCTGTATTTAAAATAGAAATCATTATGAATGTCTTTACTGTCACTGTTGATCAATTTAATGCATCCTTCATGAAAGTGTTTATTTTATTTTAAAAAATCTTACTAACCCCAAACTTTTGAACAGTAGTGTATATATAAAAATTTATTTTAAACTCGTTACAAATGCAGTTAAAATGAGGAGAAACATGCACAAGGGGCAGGTGATGTATTTTGTTTATTAATGGTCTAAAAAGAAAATGATATAAAAATCATTGCATACTGTGGATACTGTTGACTCTGTGGTGACTTGCTTGTTTTGTTCCTCATTTGTAAGTCGCTGTGACTGTATTTCAGGTCCTTGTCATCCTGAATGTGGAGATCAGGGCTGCGACGGGCCGGATGCAGATCACTGCCTCAACTGCATTCACTTCAGTCTTGGCAGCCTCAAGACCGGCAGGTACAAAATTATATTTCACTCTGAATTGGTTTAGTGTTACAGATTTTTTTTTTTTTTTCTTGCCTTGCAGAATTATTATAGTTAACTAAAACTAAAAAAAAAACACTTTTTCATTACTTAAAGTAAAATGTAAAAAAATTACATTAATTGAAATTTAATTTAATTAAATAATTCAATTAAATTATTACATTTTACATGTAAACTTGCCAAAGAAACATTTTGCATTTTCATTTAGTTTAAATTGATGTAGTAACTAAAACTAAAATAAAAAGGTATTAAAATATAGACACGTTTTTAAAAAATTAATAAAAATTAAACAGATGAAAACAGATTATAAATTAAATTAAATTAAAATAAATTAAATTAAATTATTAAACTTTACATGTAAACGTGCCAAAAAAAACATTTCGTATTTTCATTTAGTTCAAATTGATGTAATAACTAAAACTAAAATAAAAATGAAATGTATTAAAATATAGACATGTTTTAAAAAAAAGAATAAAAATGACAAAAATTAAACAGATGAAAACAGATTATAAATTAAATTAAATTAAATTAAATTAAATAATTTAATATAGTATACTGAGACTAAAACCATAAAATACATGTTCATTACTTAAAATAAACTTTAACTGAGTTAAAAAAAAGTTTTAATTTAGTTTGACTTTAACTTGAAAACTGAAACTTACATAAAAATAAATAAAAACTATATACACGTATTAAAAAACATAAAATTAAAAAAAAAATACTAAAACTGAAATTCTGAAAAAAAAAAGTCAAAATATTAATTAAAACTATGAGTTTGTCCTATTTCTCACTAAAAATATTTAAATTTACATTAATAAATGTATGTATTTATAAAAAAAAAATTTAAATATATAATTATAAAAACTTAAATATACTTAAAATGGTGTAAAATATTAGATATAATATGTCCTACGTTGTATACAGTATATTGAATATACACAGCATATGGAAAGTCTATTTTGTTTCATCATCTCTTCACATTTGACTCTCGTCCTCCTCACAGGACATGTGTTAGTCACTGTCCGCTGGGTTATTTTGAGGACGGAGGGGCCCGCAGATGTCGCCGCTGTCACAGAGGCTGTGAGAAGTGTGTGGGTCGAGGGTCAAACGAGTGCCAGTCCTGCCGGAGGGGCCTTTACTTCTACTCCAAGGAGAGCACTTGTGTGGAGACCTGTCCCGCCGGACACTTTAACGACGACGGTGAGTCCAACGAAGTCTACTGATGCATTCAAGTCAGCTTTATTCATATACCGCTTTTAACAATACAGAATGTGTCAAAGCAGCTTTACAGTATTAAAATAGGAAAATAGTGTCAATAATGCAAAGAGGTAAACACTTGAGTAAACACTCAAATTTTAGTTTAAGGCAGTTCATCATTGAATTCAGTGATTTCATCATCCAGCTCAGTTCAGTTCAAATGAAATAAAAGTCGATGATATCGCTGGAAATTATAGGGATAGTTCACCCAAATAGGAAAATTTGATGTTTATCTGCTTGCCCCCAGGGCATCCAAGATGTAGGTGACTTTGTTTCTTCAGTAGATCACAAACAAAGATTTTTAACTCAAACCGTTGCAGTCTGTCAGTCATATACTTTTTATTTTTGGGTGAACTATCGCTTTAAGTGTCCCCAACTACGCAAGCCAGAGGCGACAGCAGCAAGAAACCAAAACTCCACCTGTGACAGAAATGGGAAAAAAAACGGAGGGGCCAGTTCTCTTCTGGCATTACACTTCACTTTACTGAGCTGAAGTTTTTATATCAGCATATGCAGCTAGTAAATACCACGCAGAATGCCAGCGCTCTGTCGCTTCAGGAAAGTTTCTGTGTCAGAAATAAACCTTTAAACTTTTAGATTTATTACATTTTTACATTGAGGGTTTTTTTTAGCCATTTATTCACAATTACTAATTTAACATGCGCTGTTAACTTAGAACTTATGAATGAGGATGGGATCTATTATAAAAGAGCCAATAATATTCAAATTACTGTAATCAAAGCTATTAGAAGAATTTTCAAACAAATGAACCAGTTAATTAAAATAAAATTGTAAATTATGCATAAATTATCCTCATATTACTAAGCTAATAATGTGATATTCTAATAACACATAACCATTCTGCTGTATTTTATATTAAAAATAATGTTTTAAATTATTGATAGAAATTGCTGTTTAACTATACTATACATATACTATAAAGTATATGTATATTTCTTTGTTAAAATGCATTATGGGATTGCATTCTTTTTGAAGGAATGAAAGGACGTATAATTCTGCCTTTGAATTTGTTCAAAATAAGGACCTTTAGAAGGCGACATAAGCCTTGTTCAGACTGTCAGCCTCAATCCGTTTTTGTCCATATCTAGATGGAATCGGATTTGAATAACTGACTGTCCACACAGTCATATCACAACTGTTCAAATCCGATTTGTGTGTCCATAAGCGCTCTTTCGTTTCACGGAATGTTCGTTGGTTTCTATGGCAATGCCATTGCGTTGTTATGCCAACGCTAAAATCAACAATAACAGCATTACAGTTTGCAATATAGATGCTGTCTTGTGATATGACAACGTTGCCGTCGCGTTTGATTATATTTCGTCTTCTAAAGCAGCGGCAGAAACGCAGGAAGCTGGAATATGCGACTTTATTCTGTGCTGCCGTCTCCGCTGGTTTCAAAACTCAAAGAGGTGCGTATACTAGCTGTATATTGTCTTTTCCCACTTGATTTGCAGTTCGCAACAACACAAGCTTGTTTCTGCAAAGACGTTTTATGTTTTCCACAAAAACGTCTGACGTGTTTACGTTTTACGTGGCATGAAAACGTGAAAAAGCAGAAATCCGATTTGAATAGGATTCCAAACCACATACGAATGTAGCTCGAAACGGATTTGACCAAATCGGATTTCATGTAGTTCGTTGCTGTTCAGACTACCTAAATATGATCGGATTTCAATCGGATTTGCATACAAATCGGATATGGGCCGACAGTCTGAACGAGGCTATAATTATGCCACCTACAGGTGCATCTCAAAAAATTAGAATATCATGAAAAAGGTCATTTTTTTATTGTAACTGAAACTTTCATATATTCTGGATTCATTACATGTAAAGTAAAATATTTCTAAAGTTTTTTTGTTTTAATTTTGATGATTAGAGCTTACAGCTCATGAAAGTCAAAAATCCAGTATCTTAAAATATTAGAATATTTCCTAAGATCAGTCGAAAAATGGATTTGCAAAAATGAAAAGTTCAAGTATGTTCATTTATGCACTCAATACTTGGTCTGCAGAACAAATTACAGCAAATGACTTGCTCCTAGCACAAATTACAGCATCAGAGAAGTGTGACATGGAAGTGATCAGCCTTCAGATCGGCTGTATATTGTTGGATCGACTGTTTCTCATCTTTCTCTTGAAAATATCCCATAGATTCTCAATGGGGTTCAGGTCAGGCATGTTGGCATGCCAGAAAAGCACAGTAATATCATGGTCAGCCAACCACTTTGAAGTCCTGCTGGTAAAGGAAATCAGCATCTCCACAAAGCTTGTCAGCAGATGTAGGCATAAAGTGCTCCAAAATCTCTTGGTGGACGACTGCATTGACTTTGCATTTGATAAAACACAGTGGACCAACCCCAGCAGACACCACAGCACCCCAAATTGTCACTGACTTCAGAAGCGTCCCACTGGACTTAAAGCAGCTTGGATTTTGTGTCTCTCCAGTCTTCCTTCAGACTCTGGAATCATGATTTCAGCATGAAATGCAAAATTTACTTTTATCTGAAAAGAGGACTTTGGACCACTGAGCAACGGTCCAGTTCTTTTTCTCCTTAGTCCAGGTAAGATGCTTCTGCCGTTGTTTCTGTTTCAGAAGTGGCTTGGTAGCCCTTTTCCTGAAGACGTCTGACCGTGGTGACTTTTGATGTGCTAACTCCAGCTTCATTCTACTCCTAGTGAAGCTCTCCCAAGTGTTTGAATCGGCTTTACTTGAAAGTTTTCTCAAGCTTGCGGTCATCCCTGTTGCTTGTGCACCTTTGCCTACCCAATTTCTTCCTTTCAGTTAATTTTGCATTTAATATGCTTTGATACAGCACTCTGTAAACAGCCACCCCATTCAGTAATGACCTTCTGTGACTTACTGTCTTTGTGGAGGGTGCCAGTGATTGTCTTCTGGACCATTGCAAAGTCAGCAGTCTTCCCCATCAGTGTGTAACAAGAGATACCTGGAATTTGTACTGTAGGGATGGATATTTAATGAAAATGTAAGTATTCTATTATTTTGAGATACTGGATTTGAAATGAAATGTTTTATTTTATATGTAATGAATCTAGAATATATGAAAGTTTCTTTTTTTAAAAAACAAGTTACAATAAAAAAAATTAACTTTTTCATGATTCTAATTTTTTAGAAGCACCTGTACATTTGGTAGCTTGCACACATGTTGTCCAGTCCCATATAATTTTATAACATTAATAATAAATGTTTAATTGCATTTTAAATAATAAATCTTTATTAATATTAAACCAAATGTATGAAATATTTACAATAAAATGTATGTATATTTTATATTTATGTATATATATATTTTTTTATAAACGTACATATTCCAATAATATTGCACATGTAAATACAATAATATTTATAAGCAGCATTTCTTATACTTTTTTTTTATAGATCTTGTCTGAGTGCATTATGGGATTGTGTTTTCTCTATGAAATTGCATGAGATTCTGCATTTGAATTTAGACAAAAAACATTGCAAACACACCTATAAATATAAATATGAAAATAATGGCATGTTTTTTTATCCTTTTTGAAGCCTACACTGTAAAAAAAATAAAAATAAAAATTGAGTCAACTAATTTGTTACCCTGCCTCCTTAAAATTTTAAGTTCAGTCAACTCAAATAATTTTAGTCAACTTGAATTGTTGAAACTTAGATATTTGAGTTGACTTAACAAAAAAAATTTGGTTTGTAAGACTTAAAAGGGTAAGTTACCCAGCTGCCTTAAAATTTTAAGCTGCATCAACTTAACATTTCAAGTTGACTCAACGTTTTTGAGTTGACTGAACGTAAAATGTTAAGGCCGGGTAACAAATTATTTTAAGTTGACTCAACAAATTGTTTTTTACAGTGTAACAGATGTGAAAACTGAGCAGTTGTTGTGTGGAAAAGAACTGCAGGGATTCTTCTACTTTTGCATTCCCCAAAAAAATAACACCATACAGGTTTGCAACGACACAGGGGTGATTAAATTGTAAATAAATAAAAGAATTTTTATTAATGAACTTTCCCTTGAAAGTGTAATCACAGAACAGAGTGTGTTTGTTTTAGTCAGTGAGCGTGAAGCGTGGCACGCATGTATGCGGAGCAGAAGAAGCCAGCGCTTTACATAAGTCTGCTTCATTGTGCGTGCGGGTTTATTTTCCCTCATTGTTTCCGTCTTGTTGATAACAGCTGCTGGGATGGAGATGAGCTCTAGTTATCTCCACAAATCAGACTGGTGATTGAGCATCTTTCACAGGCCGCCTGCGACGCATACAAGGAGCGGAGGGTTTGAGTTGGTTTATGGTTGCTTGCGCACTCGTCCTCAGCTGCCGAACACATGCGGGGCCGTGCGTCTGGAACAGATGTGTTTAGTGGCAGTGTGAATGGATGAAATTTGCACATACCCAAGTATGAATTGCATCCAGATGCCCAGATATTTCACTCACTGCTGATCGGTGAAAATTAGAGGTAATATAAAACTCAACGGTCTAAATTTGTCTCTGTCTTTGTCCGTCTTTCGGGAATAAAGCACTGCAAAAAAAAGGTAAAATCTCGAGGGACCAGCAATGATAGCATGCAGAAGTGTTTTTTCTCCCCTGGATTTTGCAACAGGATTCTGTTTTGTTATGAAAACCTTTCTTCATATCCCAGGAAAGCCATTGAAGTACTTAAGGCTGTTTACACCACTTTCATGTCAGTCAGTGCACATGCATTCAGTCCATTTGCACGTGAATCAGTTTTTTGAGTGTGTGTGATACATGTGATTGCCATTGTCACTTTATAAACTATGACACTTTATGTCTTCAAAAACTACATTGGCCGTTTTAATGTGCCATCTATGCTGAGTAAAACTGCTCTAAACAGGCTCTAAATTAAACCATAATATAGTTTGCTCATGAGGCTGTCTTAGTTTGCAGCTTTCCTTACCTTCAAAATAAAATAAGTTAAAATTTTAAAAACAATTCTAAATTTGACTGGTAACCAGTTTAGCGAAATAAGAATGGGCGAGATGTGATCGAACCTCTGTTTGCTTGCAGCAATTCTTGCAGCAGCATTTTGGACCATCTGTAAATGCATTATAGAGGACTGACTTACTGACTGACCATATTGTAGTGAATTTCATTAATCTAAACGAGATTAAAAAAAAAACAGGTGAATAATCTGTTCAAACTGTTTTACAGAGAGTAAAGAATTGATTTTCGATAAACGCCATAAGTAGAAGAAACATGATTTGATCGAAACCCAGGTTGCAATCGTAAAGAAACCAAGATTTTTAGCACAGGGTGTAAAGTAGGAAGAGACATGAACGAAATGAAGCGCACAGTCTTTATAAGACTTTAATCCAAACAAAATGATTTTGGTTTTGTTCTCGTTTAACACTAAAAAATTCTGCTTTAACCATATATGTAATTCGTTTAGACAATCCAACAGAGGTCCTAAGAATTCTTCACTTTTATGCTGCAAGGGTGGACAGGCACTCCATATTTCTCAAAGATAGCACCCATCGGTAACATAAATATAGAAAATAAAACTGGAGCAAGAATTGAGCCTTGTGGCACCCCACAAGCAAGTGGGCGTGAGGACCAACTATGTTGGCCAATAGAGACACTAAAACTTTTGTCTGATAAAAAAGATTGAAACTGTAACCCAACACAGCTCTCCAACCTGGAAATCAAGATATTGTGGTCAACCATATCAAATGCAAAGCTGAAGTCTAAAATCACCAAAGCCACAGTGTTCCCTTTATCTGTTTTTAATAAAATATAGTGTACAACTTTTTAAAATGCAGTTTCTGTGCTGTGTTGAGACTTAAAACCTGATTCGAATTTTTCAAAAATATTATTCGACATCAAATGTCACATCTTTTCAACCTCTCAGCTGATCCACGTCTACCTATAGGAATATGACGCCTACCTCTACATCCTTATTATGTCCTTACATTATATTGTCATTAAGAGCATTAATGATATCTTTTGCATTCATGTAGGTTCTGTTCTGTTAACCCTAAGTGGTTTATCGCTGCTTTCCCTTTCTTATTCATACTAGTTTTTGCCCAGAACAGAACCATACCAACAATCCAAACTGTGTGCTAAGTGTCAATCGTCTTTGACTACAGTGGTCCTGAGAAAGCTACTTTTATGTTCATAATGTCCCGTCTTTGATTGTCTGTGTGATCTTCACGTCACATTTTTTTTTCTTTCCAGGCCAGAGACGTTGTCAGAAGTGTCACGAGAATTGTTGGAAATGCTTGCGAGATGCAGACAGATGCACGGCCTGTAAAGATGGCTTCAGGTAATAATAATAATCATCAAAACGGTTCACGTTTCAACTGTTCTGCATTTACCCAAAACAACCTGGTGGAAAGAAGCACGCAGCTTCATGTCCCACATTGAACCGCTGCTCTCAGAGTGGGGCAGTCGAGATTCGAACATTTGATAATCCTTACTGGATTGTTGCTTGATTGCATTGTAAATAAAACCAAATGTTTGCGGCTATTGAGCATTTAAAAGTCTCTTGCAGCCGATCGAGTTTAACGGGCAGGGCGTTGACCCCTATTTGCACTCCGTGCACAATATATAAGGAGTTCTGAATTCTCATGACGTCTGTAGCCTCACGCTGGCGCGAATGAAATGGTGTAAGAAGTCTGGCTTTGGGGTTTTGTGTGGGTTCAGGACATCTAGGGTACATCTGGTCATCTTTATGCATGCTGTCTTGCTGCGGTTTAGACGAGCCGTACCGAGACAGACCCGGCTTTAGTTCTTGAAAGGCAGTCTGGTCTTGTGAAGGGTAAAACGCAGCACGCTTTGCGCCGTGACCTCTCAGCGGCATTTAATCTGTCAGGGTTATATATCGTGATGCGCTGTGTTTTGAAGCGCAGATCGAGAGCAAATGCCTGGAGTCTTTTAGATTCACTTTGTCTGCGTCACACTTGCTCAAATGATTATTGAAACGCCTGTCATTTTCAACCGCTGACCCACAATACCCCAGTTCCATAACAAAACAGCTCTTTTAGCCAAGCCTAGATCAACCCACCGTGAAGAAGACTGCGGAGTTGTTTTCTCACACGCATATTAAGCCTCATCTTGGTTTGAGAAATCACTGGTAAAGCTGATTTGTTTGAAAATATAATTTAGTTTGACACTAGTTTAGTCTGTGCTGCATTTAGAGCACTAAACGCTTGAAGGAGCCACACATACAGATTTGGAAATAGAGCTGTCACATGTTGATACATGTTCATTGCAGTGCGAACTTAAAAATAATGAATTATTCCATTTAATGGTTAGTAAAATATTGCATGTTAAAGTGACATAAATATACATACTCTGTTTATTTTTTTAATATATAAATGAAAGTCTATATTAAAAATATTACTAATAACTAAGTATAATAAAAAAATACTATTATGTAGTACATAGTACTACTATTATATATTACAAACTATATAGTGAACAGTTTGTAGTTACTATTTAGACATTCGCTGTTGATTCATTATGAAACAATGATTAACTATTTAATTTAACCATTTTTATGCACGTTGGTTAAAGCGTGAACTTGGAAATAATGTAATATTTTTATAAGGGTTGGTAAATAATGCAGTCATATGTTAAGGTGCAGATGGTTTTGCTATTATTACTGATGTTTTTACTTTCCAAAATGTTCTTCTTTAAAGCTGTGGAAATATTCCAGTGAATTGCTGTATGGGTTTAATCTTTTCTTCTTTTTTTCTTTTTCCTGATTAAAGTCTGGCAGGAATGACCTGCGTTCCAGAATGTGCCAATGGAACGTTTTTTAACCTGGAAGAAATGAAATGCAGCTCCTGCCATATCTCCTGCTCCACATGCACAGGTCACCTTCTATTCTGTTCTATTCTGTTCTGTTCTATTATTTTCAAATTCAATTCAATTCTATTCTATTCTATTCCATCCTTGTCTTTTCTTTTCTGTCCAACCCATTTTATTATATTCTAGTCCATCCCCATTCCATTCCATTTTATTCTATCCCAAGGCTATTCTATTTAGTTCTATTCTAATCTGTTCTATTCTATTTTATTTAATTCTGTTCTGTTCTATTCTATTCTATTCTATTCTGCCCCACCCCATCCTATTCCTTTCTATTCTTACCCACCCCATCCTTGTCTTTTCTTCTCTATCCATCCCATTCTATTTTGTTCCATCACATTCTATTCTATTCTATTCTATTCTATTCTATTCTATTCTGTCCCACCCCATCCTATTCCTTTCTATTCTTACCCATCCCATCCTTGTCTTTTCTTCTCTATCCATCCCATTCTATTGTTCCATCACATTCTATTCTATTCTATTCTATTCTATTCTATTCTATTCTATTCTATTCTGTCCCACCCCATCCTATTCCTTTTTATTCTTACCCATCCCATCCTTGTCTTTTCTTCTCTATCCATCCCATTCTATTCTGTTCCATCACATTCTATTCTGTTCTATTCTATCCCATCCCATCCTTGTCTTTTCTTTTCAGTCCCATCACATCCTATCCCATCCTATTCTTTTTAATTCTATTCTATTTCATCCCATCCTATTCTATTCCATACTATCCTATTCTATTCTATTCTATTCCATCACATCCAATTCTATTTCATCCCACCTTTGTCTTTTCTTCTCTATCTATCCCATTCTATTTTGTTTCATCACATTCTATTGTATTTTATTCTATTCTGTTCTATTCTATTCTATTATATTCCCCTCTTTTTTCTTTTCAATCCCATCCCATCCCATTCTATTCTGTTCTATTATATTCCATCCCACCCCATTCTATTCTATCCCATCCCATCCTTGTCTTTTCTTTTCTATCCCATCCCATCCTATTCTATTTGATTATATTCTATTTCATCCCATACCATCCTATTCTATTCTATTCCACCACATCCAATTTTATTTCATCCCATCCTATTCTATTCTGTCCCACTGCATACCATCCTATTCTATTCTATTCCATCACATCCAAATATATTTCATCCCATCCTATTCTATTCCATCCCACCCCTATTCTATTCTGTTCTTCTTTTCTATCACATCCCATCCTATTCTATTCTATTTTATCCCATCTCATCCTATTCTATTTTATTCTATTCTATTCTATTTCATCCCATCACATCCCATCCTATTCTATTCAATTCCATTGCATCCCATCCCATTCCATTCTATGCTATTCTGTCCCACTGCATTCTATTCTATTCTGATTTGATTCTATTCCATCACATCCTATCCTATTTCATCCTATCCCATCCCAGTCTATTGTTCTATTCTATTCTGTTCTATTCTATATCATCCCATCACACCCCATTCTTATTCTATTCAATTCCATTGCATCCCATTCCATTCTATGCTATTCTGTCCCACTGCATTCACATCCTATCCTATTCTATTTCATCCTATCCCATCCCATTCTATTTTATTCTATTCTATTTTATTCTATTCCATCCCACCCCTTTTATATTCTAATCTATTCTATTCTGCTTTTCGAGTAATACTACAGACACAACACAGTTAGGTAATTTTTAATGAATATAATACATAGGAAGTCATTAAATTCAGAACAGCACGAACTTATACAACGGTTTAATAAACAACAATTTCAGATTGACTAGCTTATATTTCGGACAAATTTTTGCCTGTTCATGTATTATTGACATCTGTTCAAGAAATTTCCTGTTCACGGCAGTATAATATCTTAAAGCTCAATACAGATGAATTGATAATGCTCCAGTTTCATGATTTACATCAGGGTTTCTCAACTCTGGCCTTCAAAGTCTAGCAACATTTAACTCCAGCCCAGATCAAACTCACCTGAACAAGCTAATCAAGCCTGCCAGGATTACTAGAAAATGACAGGCAGGTAAACTGTAGCAGACCTCGAGGAACGAGTCAAGAAACCCCTAATTACGGTACATCAGTGTATCATCATATGTCTCATTCAGAATCAGTGCAGTGCACTCATTCAGTGAGCTGACTCAAATAATACTCACAGAATATAAAATGAACGCAGAAGCAGACAAAGATGAAATGAGATGATGAGATCAGATATCTTCTTTAACTTGCTTCACTCTAACAGTGAGGAACTGAAGAGTAAAGCATTCGTATTGTTTTAAGGACAGCAGGAGTGAACGAACCACTGCCAGTCCTGTATCACTACTGCTGCTCAGCCATAGAACTTAATTAACTTACTTCATTACACCAACTCACCAGAGACGTCTGATAAGCCCTGAGTTGTTTGCTTTCCAAGTGCGCTGAAATGTGGAGAGCTGACATTATAGACACAGTGGGACGGAAGGAAATAAACTGACAGATTAACCCGAATGTACGCGTCTCTGTTTCCACCTTCATTAACGTTGGCTCTGTTTCAAAGCCTTGTGAGATGTCTATATAGACATAGCATTTCAAAACATAAGTATTTTTCTTTGCCAAATAAACTGGTGGATGGAAAAAGAGACTCATTTATTTCATTCAGTAGTATTATTCATATACTGTTATAGTTTTTGGTAAATGTTTATTTTTTTTTATTTTTAGATTTTCTGTTTTTGGTTCTGTTTTTTATTCATTAGTTTATTTTAGTACTTAAAACTAAAATGAACTTAAATGAGAAATGTTGCTTTGGCAACTAGCTGAAATATAAGTTTAAATGTTTTTATATTTTTTTTTAGGGTGCATTGTATCAGGTCACTGTACTCATACTGATTAATGATAACATTGCACTGTTAACATCATGCCTCTTTCACAAACCGCCCCAAACACGCCTCAGGTGAAGATCCCAGTGAGTTACAAATGCGGATAACTGAGGACTGAGCTAACAGTGTGCTTGTGTCGGCAGGTCCAGGACTGGAGGAGTGCATTCAGTGTGCACCGGACTACTTACAGCAGGAGTGGCGGTGCGTCCGAACCTGCGCTCCTGGATACTACAGAGGAGAGGCTGTGGGATTCACACAGAGGATGTGCCGCAAGTAAGTCCTCCACACATCTCGCGTGATCACTGTACAAATGCATTCACAAACTACTGTATGACTAATTCAGTTCTTACATTATATGAATGTGCATTTTGTGAAGTTATAAAAGTGACAGCTGGAGCACACCTATGATGTTTTAAAATGCAAATGCATTTAATTAAACATTTTTCTTAAGATATTTAAGATTAGAGATGTTTCATATTTAAAGGTCACATTGCGGTTCTCATAAAAAAATGTTACAATTAAAATTCTTGCATAATTTAAAGTCCAAAGACAGCCAGGCTAACATATTTTTGTCAGGTCATCCGTTTCATATTTCTTTCCAACTTTAATGTCATCAAGGCTTTTTCTCATTTTTTATAGCTTATGTGTTTGCATTCTTAGCCACTGATTATCCTTCCCATTGAAATTGCAGTTGCTGGAATTGTAGCCTTGGTAAAGGAATTGTGTGTTTGGTATTTACATTGGAATTCTTTCTTTCTGCTGTCTGGCAGAAATGTGAGAACATATACACACACAGTGAGGTATGGGGTCATTCCTGGGATTCGTTGCCATTTGTGTCCCCAGTAAAGATCATGATATTATGACCTTAAAATGTTCAACATACTATGTATATGTAAATATTATATATTTGACCATGGACCACAAAACCAGTCATAAGGGTCGATTTTTTAAAATTGAGATGTATACATCATCTGAAAGACGAATAAATAAGCTTTCCATTAGGGCTGGAACGATTCCTCGATTCTGTTCGAGTATTCGATTTTAAAAATTCCTCGATTGCATTTTGCCTCTGTCACATAATCGGCAAAATACCGGAAATGGCGCATTCCACATATTTAAAAATCATAATAAAGCTTAATGCTATTAAGAATTCACAAACGCTACGATTTAATTGAATAAATATATGCAATGCAGGTTTAATATATGCACTTTAATTATTCACATGCGTGTAGGTTACTGCTCCGCAAACTGTTATCATTTACATGTGTGGAGCGTCTCAAACTCCTTCTCTGCATGTTGTTGTGAGTTTGGATTTATTATGGCGTTCATCTGGGAATGCAACGTGCGCTATTTTTAATCAGATTTGTAAGGTAAATCGTATATAAACCTACGCAAACACAAGACACCATTAGCTTTCTAGATATGCTAACGGTTCAGTGCGATTTCAAAATAAAAGTTTATCCCCTCACTCTGAGTGTACACGTTTTGATGTCCACATATTCAAGAAATTACAGTGGCTGTAGCGTTTTTATAATAAAGAAATGGCCCAATATTAAAGATTAAGTGGACTGGACATTTGAATTTAATGTAGTTTATTCAATATTAAACAAGGAAGTGTAAAAACAATTGTCAGGCCGTTGGTGCCCTCTGTTAAAATGCGTAATGCACATCAGCTCTGTTGTTTATAGTACAGTATGTATGTTTTGTTCCATAAAACCATATGATAACTTGTTTTTGATATTTTATTTAAGCTTATTATTATTGCCTCATTGAGCTTATATGTGACCCTGGACCACAAAACTAGTCATAAAAGTAAATTTTTTGAAGTTAAGATTTGTACATTATCTGAAAGCCGGATAAATAAGCTTTCCATTGATGTATGTTTGTTATTACAATATTTGGCCAAGATACAATTGTTTGAAAATATGGAATCTGAGTGTGCAAAAAAAATAACAGAGTAGTAAAAAATATTGAGAAAATAGCTTTTAAAGTTGTCCAAATGAAGTTCTTAGCAGTGCATATTACTAATCAAAAATTAAGTTTTGATATATTTACAGTAGGAAATTTACAAAATATCTTCGTGGAACATGATCTTTATTTACTATTGTAATGATTTTTTGGCATAAAAGAAAATGTATAATTTTGACCCATACATTGTATTGTTGGATCTTTCTATAAATACCTGTGCTATTTAAGACTGGTTTTGTGGTCCAGGGTCACATGTGTGTATTTTAAGTAATTTTAAAGGCTATTGTTCACTTCGGTCTACTTTTATTGCTACAAAAAACTAATTATAATTATCCGATTAATCGTCAGAATAATCGACAGATTACCAAAATAATTGTTAGTGACAGCCCTACTTTTCACTGATGTATGGTTTGTTAGGATAGGACAATATTTGGCCGAGATATAACTGTTTGAAAATCTGAGGAAGCAAAAAAATCTAAATATTGAGAAAATCACCTTTAAAGTTGTCCAAATGAAGTTCTTAGCAATGTATATTACTAATCAAAAATCAAAAAAAGTTTTGATATATTTATGGTAGAAAATTTACGAAATATCTTCATGGATCATGATCTTTACTTAATATCTTAATGATTTTTGTCATAAAAGAAAAATTGATCATTTTGACCCATACAGTGTAGTTTTGGCTATTGCTATAAATATACCTGTGCTACTTAAGACTGGTTTTGTGGTTCAGGGTCACATATAGGAATTTATAAATCTTGTGTATATAAGTTATAATTTAAGTTTTTTTGTTTTTTTTAAGTGTATGCTTGCTCTTTTTTTCTCTATAATGATCGATAAGCAATCGGTTTTCAGATGAAACCAGAGAGAAGGAAGTGCAGCACATATCTTTCATGTGTGGTTAAGATTTACAGCTCCATAACGGCGTTTTAGATTCCTGTAATGTGCAGCATAAGGGCAGCGGGAGAGGATACGCCTCTGCACTCCACAATTTATAAATCAACAATCTTTTGCTTTATGAACGCTGTCTAAAGCAAATAGAGGCTTTTATGAAGGTCACGGATGGTGATTGCAGTAGAGACGGGTTTTTCTCCAAGTCCAGTTGAGCTTCACTGGAGGGAAATAGATCAGACAGCTGTAAAACAGAGGTAAAGTGTGGCCCTGAGGTAACTAATCCACACTGGACAACATTCAGTTTGAGCTCATATTCCAGCAAATGACAAAGGACATATAGTAAATACTGTATAAGAGCCCAGAGGTCACACTCAAAGTGCCAAGGACGGTTTTACAGCTGATATTCAACACTACAGCTGCTATGAATGACCTTAGAGAGCTATCAGCCAATCAGAGCTTGTGTGATTTTTATAATTTTTATAATGATAAAATATCCCCTTCAAATTATAATGGGCCTAGCATGTGTAAAAGATGTTCATTGTTGAGAGAATCACACATACTTGACTTGAATATTTATAAACATTGAAATAAGGGTAGGAGCTTGTTTTGTACATGTGCGAAAGTTATTTTCTGTACACCTACTACAGTTCAAAAGTTTGGGTCAGTGAGGTTTTCCAAAATGCAGTTTAAATGCGGCTTCAAACGATCCCAAATGCGGTTGTAAACAATCCCAGCCGAGGAAGAAGGGTCTTATCTTGCGTAACGATGGGTCATTTTCATTAAAACAATACAATGTAAATACTTTTTAATCTCAAATGCGCGTCTTGCCTTTCTCTCCCTGAACTCAGTGTATTCTGTGTAACTTTCTATTCATCAAATAATCCTGAAAAATCACATTAATCAGCAACATTGTTTTCAACATTGATGATAATAAATACACTACCAGTTAAAAATTTTTGAATGGTAAGATTTTTAATGTGTTTAAAGGGGTCATCGGATGCTAAGTTCACTTTTTCATGTTGTTTGAACATTAATGTGTGTTGGCAGTGTATGAACAAATCTACCCTATAATGATAAAAATCCATGCAGTGGTTTTTAATTAATCTGTAAAAATAATATCCCCTTTTTCAAATCGAGCCATTCTCAGGTGCCGTCACACCAACAGAGGCCGCTCCCACGATAGTTGATTGACATGAGCGATTTACCTCGAATCAGCTGTCACAGTCCGACCTCTTTGTTTCGATGCCGGAGCAGGGATGTAAGTTAGACAAGAATATCTCCGATTGAGCGATTGAGGTGTTGTGTTGCTGGATGTAATAATGAAGATAGTTGTCGTCATTTACTCCCGACATCTGAGCCGCTGAAGATGCAGTAGATTACATTTGTTTGTGAAGGGAATGCGCCTCCTGATCTACATATATCTATGTTCGCGCGAATCATTCGTGATCCAGCTTCACTTACAGCAAAAGTGAGTATAAGGGTTTTTTTTATGAATCTTTGCGCTCGCCTTTCCTTATAACGTGGTAGTTAGGAAGTTTAGCGGCTAAACGCGGCTACATGCGGCTAATGTAACCAAGACCGTCTTTTTCGCAGAGAGAAGAGAGGGGCGGGGTGAGCAGAGCTCATTTGCATTTAAAGGAACAACCCCTTAGAATGAGATGATTTTTGCTGAGCTGATTTTGGCAAGGTAAAAAGGGTGTTGTTTTATAAAAACCATTGAGAATTTTTAATCAAAGTATATTAGAGACTTTTCATTAAGACCCTAAAGAATCATATCAACTTGTGGAAAATAGGCATCCGATGACCCCTTTAAAGAAGTCTGTTCTGCTCACTAAGCCTGCATTTATTTGAACCAGTAAAATTGTGAAATATTTTTACTATTTAAAATAACGTGATGTTTTCTATTTCAGCATCATTACGTCAGTCTTCAGTGTCACATGATCCTTCAGAAATCATTCTAATATGCTGAACTGCTGTTCGAGTAACATTTTTTAAATGAATTGAAAATTCAGAATTTTACTGTTTATGCTGTGCTTTGAAACAAATACATGCAGGCTTGGTAAGCAGCAGAGACTTCTTTAAAATATATTAAAAATCATAGTGTTCAAAAACTTTTGACTGGTAATGCAATTTTTTGGTTTGTTTTTGTGCAGCAAATCAGCATATTACAGTGATTTCTAGAGGAGTCATGTGACACTAAAGACTGAAGTAATGATGCTGAAAATTAAGCTTTGCATCACTTGAATAAATTACATTTTAAAGTGTATTCACATAGAAAATATAAATTTTGTAATAATATTTCAAAATATTACTGCTTTTACTGTATTTTTGATCAAATAAGTGAAGCCTTGGTGAGCATAAAAGGCTTCTTTTAAAAACCTAAAAACTTTCAGTAAAATTTCACAATGTTTGATACCACATTAAAGGAACAGTTTAAAAAAAAATCAGTTTTGTAATCGTTTACTGACAACTAGTTGTTAATTACATGATTTAACCACGTATCAGAGTTGCAACACAAGAATTCACAGTAAATTAAGTACTTTTTGACTCACAGTGTTGCCAGCTCTAGCTGTAAAATAACAACAAGGGCCTAATAAATCCAAACTTGGAAATATGCCACATACTGAAATATCATGACCTGCGTGTGACTATTTTATGAACCCCATAAACTGGAATGCTTTATTAGCCGAGCCCAAACAATAAGCGATGAAAATAAGTGGACCTGGCAACCATTCAAGTGTGCACTCTGCAAAGCAGACTTCCAAACAAAAACACAACAGCCCTGTTGATTGAAATTGTCGAACATAAGTCTTTGGTTGCTGTAAACTCATCAATATATATTACCTCAAATGAATAATACCATACAAATTATGTAAACAGTCATGTTTGCCAGATATCTAGCAGCATCTCTCATCTGCAGTTGCCCGGTGTGTGAATAAGACATAATGAGCATTAATTGTCATTCAGAGAGAACGGTCTGAGCCGTCAGATGCACATCAGGATACCTGATCTCCTTCAACATGACCTGGACTAGATACAGAACGCTGAGGTGGTGAAATGGGCAGTTAAATTAACAAGCTCTAAAATAAGTTCAGCCCCATAAACATGAGCTCAGTGCTCCTCCAGGATCCAGGAACCAGGATCAGTTTTATGGCACAGTTTGACTCATATCTTCTGCACTTGATTCGAAGAAGAGTTTACTAAAGTAACTAATACTTAAAAAGCACTGCAGGTTTCTACAGGTCTTAAAAAGGTCTTTAAAAGTCTTAATTTAACTTACAAAGGTCTTAAATCAGGGCAGAAAATCCTAAATTCATTATATGTTGCTTGCACTGCAAAAATGAATATCTTCCTCAGTACTTTTGTCTTGTTTTCCAGTACAAATATCTAAATGTAAATCAAGATGCATTTACTTGAGATGCAAAATAGATATATGAAGTCTTGTTCTCTGAAAGAAAACTGAACAAAATTAAGTGGGTTTATGCTTAAAACGCATGTGCTTAACACATGTAATTTTGCTTCTTAAGTAAATAATCTTTAAAGATTTACGTTTGAAAACAAGACAATTTTTCGAACTTTAAAGCATTGCTAAGACCATATTGATGTATTTTGTTCACTTTCTTTACTTGTTCTTAAAAAGGTCTTAAATTTGCCTTAATAAAACCTGCAGAAACCCTGTACTAAAGCAGCACTTTGGCACTGTTAACGGCTGTCATTCACTGGTGTTGATGCATCAGACACGGTCATTTGTATTTATGTCAGATGCTCCTGTTCTGATCGCATGGCTTCCTCGTATTTTCAGGATATTTGTTACTTTCATTTATCAAACAGAGTCTTTATAGACATAAGAAGCTGAAGCTCATGTGAGCTTTTGCTGTGGATTTTCAGGTGTGAGGAGCACTGTCTGAGCTGTCAGGGGCCTGGAACGAGCTGCACGCAGTGTAAGGACGGATACAGCCTTGTCAGCCGGACCTGCATTGTAAACGCCACCTGTAACAATGGTAAGTGCCTTCAATCAGCCGCCACTGTTAGAGCTTGTTGTGTTAAGTACAGATAGTAGATGCTGACCCCATCAGCAGATCACAAGGGCTGCTGGAATGATTCACACTTGATTCACGTCTCATTTAATCTCTCACCCGTAGCAGTGACGTCTTAATTACTAAAATGAATTTAGATAATCTTTTTAATGATCTAATCCATCTTTCTCTCTCTTATGATCGAGAAGTGAATAATTACACTTATTTGCACTGATTTGTGAATGATTTTGAATAATGCACACACATTTACACTACCAGTCAAAAGATTTTTTAGGTTTTTTTAAAGAAGTCTCTTCTGTCGGTGCTGATAACCTTGTGGGCAGTGCGTCGACATACAGCGCCATTGCGCTACGGACGTCCCGAGTTTGAATCCCGGCTCAAGGACCTTTCCCGATCCCGATCCTGCCACCTTCTCTCTCTCCCACTTCGCTTACTGTCAGCTAATGATCTGTTCTTTCACAATAAAGGCAAAAAGGCCAAAAAAAAAGTCTCTTCTGCTCACCAAGCCTGCATTTATTTGATCCAAAATACAGCAAAAGCAGTAAAATTGTGGAATATTTTTTCTGTTTTAAAAAACTGTTTTCTATTTGAACATATTTTAAAATGTAATTTATTCCTGGGATCAAAGCTGAATTTTCAGCATCACAGAAATCATTCTAATATGCTGATTTGCTGTTCAAAAAACATTATTATTATTATTATTATTATTAATATTTAAAACAGTTGATCCAAAGGGGAAAGAAATGATAGAAATTAATACTTTTAAATAGCATGGATGCTTTAAATTGATCAAAAGTGATGATAAATACATTTATAATGTTACGAAGTCTTTCAGATAAATGCTGTTCTTCTGGACTTTCTATTCATCAAAGAAACCCGAAAAAATTCTACTCAGCTGTTTTCGACATAATAATAATAATAATGTTTTTTTGAGCAGCAAATCAGAATATCAGAATGATTTCTGAAGGATCATGTGACTGGAGTAATGATGCCAAAAATTCAGCTTTGAAATCATAGGAATAAATTATATTTTAAAATATATATAATAGAAAATTATAATTTAAGTAATAAAAATATTTCAAAACTTTACTGTTTTTGCTGTACTTTGGATCAAATAAATGCAGTGAGCAGAAGAGGCTTCTTTAAAAAACAATACAACTCTTACTGTTCAAAAAATTTTATGTTATTATATTTTTTGTTTTATTGTATTTGTATTTTTAATATATTTTTTTTATCTAATCAATTCAAATTAATTAAGAAAATCCAAATACCACTGCGATCCAGTACCAGATAAGACAAGAATGCATGGATGGATTATATAATGGTCTATTTAAATATTTAACTACACTCGTTCTTATGATTAAGCAGTCAATAAATACCCTGATTTGAAAAGCAATAAGTACACATACAGTGATGACTCATGATTTTATGACTGATTCATGAGTCATTGTGCCTGATTCACTGAGTTGATTCCTGTATGATTGTGAATCAGGCTACACTGATCACGCTGTATGTTTACTGCACTGTGACAATGCAATAGAAAACATTTTTATTATTTTGCAACGCCCAAACTTGTGAGTGCAGACTTCACACAAACATCACTAATTTAGCCATGGCGCTGTAGATTCAGTGATGGATGTGCTAAGCACTGTGAACAGAATCAAATGTTATGAGAATGATTGGATTCCCACAGCTGTTGATTCAGGAGGTGAGACAGCGGCGCATGTGGTTTATTGTGTTGTATCAGTCTCTTCCAAATGATTTAGAGTGATTGAGTGAGTTCTGTGGGAAGTGTGTGTGATGTTGAAAACATTAGTGTGAAAGAGCGTGTGTGTCCATAAGACGTTTTTCCTTCATTCTTCTGTATTGTTGCATTGGAGAACAAATGCAGTGCTCTTCAGCTGCTTTCTCTGTCATCATTTCCCCCCTCATATTCCAAACATGAGTGATTTTCTTTATTCTGTGGAGGGGGGAAGGAGATGTTACTTACATTTTGCTGTGTTCACTCAAACTGTTTAACTTCAAAAGAAGTGCTTTTTTATCCTTTTAGGAGCTTGACATTTAAAATCCACCTTCGTTGCATGGAAAAGAGTCACTGAGACAGTGTCAAACATCTCATTTCACATTTAACAAAAGACGTTTAATCTAAATAATTGAATTAATTAAAATGAATTTGCATAATCTATTTAATATATTTTATCTTTCTCTGTCATGTGCCCAACCAGTCAGTAATTACACTGATTTGCATATCGCATTAAATAAATATTAGGGCTGTCAGTTTAACGTTAACTTAATTAATTAGTTATGAAGAAATAGCACAATTAAAATATTTTAAACGTAGTTAATGCACTGGCCCTGCCCCCAGACCTGTACACCATGTTATATTTCATGACAAATATAATGCAGGGAAACAACACCATAAATTCAGTTATGCCCTAAAATTCAAGATATTGGTGAAAAAAAAAAAACGAGCAAACAAAAAACCTTGTATGTGTTTTGTCTCATATTTATATACAGGTCCTTTTCAAAAAATTAGCATATTGTGATAAAGTTCATTATTTTCTGTAATGTACTGATAAACATTAGACTTTCATATATTTTAGATTCATTACACACAACTGAAGTAGTTTCAAGCCTTTTATTGTTTTAATATTGATGATTTTGGCATACAGCTCATGAAAACCCAAAATTCCTATCTCAAAAAATTAGCATATTTCATCCGACCAATAAAAGAAAAGTGTTTTTAATACAAAAAAAGTCAACCTTCAAATAATTATGTTCAGTTATGCACTCAATACTTGGTCGGGAATCCTTTTGTAGAAATGACTGCTTCAATGCGGCGTGGCATGGAGGCAATCAGCCTGTGGTACTGCTGAGGTGTTATGGAGGCCCAGGATGCTTCGATAGCGGCCTTAAGCTCATCCAGAGTGTTGGGTCTTGCATCTCTCAACTTTCTCTTCACAATATCCCACAGATTCTCTATGGGGTTCAGGTCAGGAGACTTGGCAGGCCAATTGAGCACAGTAATACCATGGTCAGTAAACCATTTACCAGTGGTTTTGGCACTGTGAGCAGGTGCCAGGTCGTGCTGAAAAATGAAATCTTCATCTCCATAAAGCTTTTCAGCAGATGGAAGCATGAAGTGCTCCAAAATCTCCTGATAGCTAGCTGCATTGACCGCAGCTGACATGGCACCCCAGACCATCACTGACTGTGGGTACTTGACACTGGACTTCAGGCATTTTGGCATTTCCCTCTCCCCAGTCTTCCTCCAGACTCTGGCACCTTGATTTCCGAATGACATGCAAAATTTGCTTTCATCCGAAAAAAGTACTTTGGACCACTGAGCAACAGTCCAGTGCTGCTTCTCTGTAGCCCAGGTCAGGCGCTTCTGCCGCTGTTTCTGGTTCAAAAGTGGCTTGACCTGGGGAATGCGGCACCTGTAGCCCATTTCCTGCACACGCCTGTACACGGTGGCTCTGGATGTTTCTACTCCAGACTCAGTCCACTGCTTCCGCAGGTCCCCCAAGGTCTGGAATCGGTCCTTCTCCACAATCTTCCTCAGGGTCCGGTCACCTCTTCTCGTTGTGCAGCGTTTTCTGCCACACTTTTTCCTTCCCACAGACTTCCCACTGAGGTGCCTTGATACAGCACTCTGGGAACAGCCTATTCGTTCAGAAATTTCTTTCTGTGTCTTACCCTCTTGCTTGAGGGTGTCAATGATGGCCTTCTGGACAGCAGTCAGGTCGGCAGTCTTACCCATGATTGCGGTTTTGAGTAATGAACCAGGCTGGGAGTTTTTAAAAGCCTCAGGAATCTTTTGCAGGTGTTTAGAGTTAATTAGTTGATTCAGATGATTAGGTTAATAGCTCGTTTAGAGAACCTTTTCATGATATGCTAATTTTTTGAGATAGGAATTTTGGGTTTTCATGAGCTGTATGCCAAAATCATCAATATTAAAACAATAAAAGGCTTGAAACTACTTCAGTTGTGTGTAATGAATCTAAAATATATGAAAGTCTAATGTTTATCAGTACATTACAGAAAATAATGAACTTTATCACAATATGCTAATTTTTTGAAAAGGACCTGTATATCACATATCACACTGGCAACAAGAGCAATATGACACTGAGTGCTGATTTTGACTCGATATATCACAAGCTTAAATGTGATTTTATACAACAGTTCAGTAAATAAGAAGTTGATACTGTGTTATATTTTAATCACAATATTATGTGTTTTTGCCCAATTTTGCAGAGAACATATTGCCTTTGAAGCCATAGCAGAATTGTTTCACGTCTCCGCGCAACACAGCGGTGTTTAGTTTCTGAATGAATCCGCGTTTGGATCGAATCGTGTGAATCAATGATTCAAAGGCCCGATTATAAAGAGAGCCATTTACTTCATTCCTGAATAAATCAGCCGTTTGAACAAATCAAATCTAATGAGTGAGTGAAAACATTTACTGCCACCTGCTGGCAGATTTAGTTTCACCCTCATGACATTTCAAACCTTTCTTTTGTGGAGCATAAAAGAAAGTATTTTAACAAAGCTGTTAACAATGACTTTCATTATATGACCAAAAAATACGGAGATGTTTCTTGATTTATCTTCTTTTATGTTCCATAGTTTACGTTAGGCTGTTGAATAGAACCAGTTTTGTTTGTAACTGAGGCTAATAATAAACTATTTAAAAAGAATTGTTTAAAAAAATATAAAAAATAAATATTAATCGTTAAAAATGTATGTATATATACACAAAAAAAGGGTTCCAAAAGAGGGTTTTTGCAGTGATGCCATTACAAAAACATTTTTGGCTCCCCAAGGAAGCTTTCAGTGAACAGTTCTTAAAGGAGAAGTCCACTTCCAGAACAACAATTCACAAATAATTTACTCACCCCCATGTCATCCAAGATGTTCAAGAAAGAAATTATGTTTTTTGAGGAAAGCATTTCAGGATTTTTCTCCATATAATGGACTTAATTGGTGCCCCGATTTTGAGCTTCCAAAATGTAGTTTAAATGCAGCTTCAAAGGGCTCTAAACGATCCCAGCAGAGGAAGAAGGGTCTTATCTAGCGAAACGACCGGTTATTTTTTTTTTCGGAAAATAACATTTTTTTATACTTTTTAAGCACAAAAGCTTGTGTAGCACAGGCACTGGGAAGCGTGTTCATGACGCTACGTATTGTTGAATCACGTCGAAAGGTCACGCGGACATAGGCAGAACTACAGACCCAGTGTTTACAAAGCAAACGTGCAAAGACTAAGAAAGTGGAAGTAAGTTTGTAAACGCTGTTTACAAACAAAAAGGTACAACAATCTCCTCTCAAGTTGTAGGAGTGTTTCACCATATTCAGTACACAGGCGATGAACTTACACGTGATTCATAGTAGTCATGGGAAGTTCAGATCATTTTACCGACTCGGACCTTTGAGTCTCGTTCAGCAAAATGAGCGAATCTTTTTTTTGAATCATTTCGTTCATTTTAGCAAAATATAATTAAAATGTTACGTGTTACTTCCCTAACACATCTACTGCTTACACAAACGTTGATCACACTACAAACAAGACAAAACTGTAATGCTATAAGAAACAGAAAAGATTAATTCATTGTTTACCTGGGTCCTTAGTCTATGATTAGCTCACCTCACCTCTAAGTTTTTGGGCTTGAGTCGTTCGTTCATCACATGACAGCTCCATAAGATGAACGAACAACTCGAAAAACCCAAAGACTCGAAACAGGTGAATTAATTCCAGTGCAGAACCTAATAGGATGTTACGCATGCGCGACTGAACGAATCACTCCCCGAGACGACTCGTTCTTCCTGAGTCACATTAAAGATTCGTTCAGAATGAAAGAATCGTTCAAGAACGACCCATTACTAATTCAAGCTTTTGTGCTTAAAAAGTATCCAAATTTTTATTTGAAAAAAAAAAAACCGACAGATCGTTTTGCTAGATAAGACCCTTCTTCCTTGGCTGGGATCATTTAGAGCCCTTTGAAGCTAATTTTAAAGTGCGTTTTGGAAGTTGAAAATCGGGGCACCAATGAAGTCCATTATATGGAAAAAAATCCTGAAATCAGGATTTTCCTCAAATACCATAATTTTTTCACGACTGAAGACAGAAAGACATGAACATCTTGGATGACAAGGTGGTGAGTAAATTATTTGTAAATTGTTGTTCAGCAAGTGGAGTTATCCTTTAACCATTTTGAAGAACATTTTAAAAATCTAAAGAACTTTTTTTTTTTTTACTATAAAGAACCTTTTCTGCATTTGAAATGTTCTATGGATGTTCAAGGTTCTTTATGGAACCATCAATGCCAATAAAGAACCTTTATTTTTAAGAGTGTAAATAATTTACTTCCCTTATATCCTGAATCCTGATTTCTTTATTCTGTGTGGGGGAAAAAGATTCACTGAGACATTTTGTTGAAATTCTGGTTTTGTGTTTGACAAAAGAAGAAAAATGATGCATAAGAGTACGTGAATGATGACAGGAGATTGACTTTTGCATAAACTATCCCTTTAAGTATAATAGGTAAGTTTTATTTTGTTGCAAGGAAGTTTGGAAAAACAAAACTTTTTGCTTGTTTCTAAAGCCAAAAACGTATATATACTCATTGCCTTCCAGTCTGACCTTATTTATTTATTTAGAGCTTTTGTTATTATTATCACATTGGAGTAATTCAGATGGGTGATGTCATGTCAAAGTGACCTGACCCGGGTTTTTACGAGGCTTTCAGACTTCACATCTTCTCAAACACAGTTTGTTGTTCTACAGCTATAAACACTGACGTTAGAGAGATGAAAGGGAAACACAATGAGTATAAAGATTTCCAAAGAGAGTGACGTACAGAGAGAAGATGAAAGGGAAGAGGGTCGTGCGTGAGTGAGAGGGTGAAAAAAAACAGGGATTGTCGTAAACGCCGGTTGTGTGAATGAGAAGCAAAGCTTTGGCAGGACAAAAACAATGCTTTCACAAGGATCCGCTGTCCCTTATTGCTCTGGAGCCTTCTGTCTGTCCAAACTTGCAAAACATGACCATCAGATCACCCAGGGAGGAGAAAGAGGGACAGAAGATTATCCACTGCTGTTAGTAGCACTTCTTATTCAAGTGTAGGGCATTTAAGGGGCTCTTAAGTTTCTTTATTGGTATTGATGGTTCCATGAAGAACATTTCAAATGCAAAAAAGTTTTTTTTTAGAATTCTAAAATGTTCCTCAGAATGGTTCTTTTAAGAACTATTCACTGGAAGGTTCTTTGGGAAACCAAAGTGTATTTGATAAAAATAATAGACACACTGAGGAAAATGTAAGAAACTCTGAGAAAAGACATGCCAACTCACTGGGTTCATTCGGATCTGTAATTTGCTTGATAAACAGACGTGACTGAGACTTTCTTTTTGTCTTTTTTTAGCGGATGAAGTCTTCTGCGAGATGGTCAAATCGAACCGATTATGTGAGAAGAAGCTCTTCCGTCAGTTCTGCTGCCGGACGTGTTTGATGACGGCTGGATGACAGCAAGAGAAGACGCGAATAGACTGACCTCCTCTGTCTTTGGTTGTATTATCTAATGTACATTTTAAACTAGTTATACTGTGATTATTAAAGGAATAGTTCACACAAAAATGAAAATAGGCTGACAACATACTCACCCTCAGGCCATCCAAGATGAGTTTGTTGCTTCATCTGAAAAGATTGGAAGAAATTTAGCAATACATCACTTGCTCACCAGTGGATCCTCTGCAGTGAATGGGTACCGTCAGAATGAGATTGCAAACAGATGATAAAAACATTAACAATAATCCACAAGTAATCTACACCACTCCAGTTTATCAGTTAGCATCTTGTGAAGTGAAAAGCTGTGTGTTTGTCATTAGAACGTTTTTCAGCTAAAATCTCCTCTATCCATACTATCTTGTCTAAATTAGGGGAGAAATATGCACACATTTACAAGCAATGTTTACAAGCAAAAACAGTCTAAAACAGTTCTAAACAAATACGTGGGTGGATTTTGATTTGAGAGGACAACAATGATTTGGCTTTTTCCACTGGAGGAAGCGTTATTATAAACTATGGATTCAGATTTGAGCTAGAAAATAGGACAGTTTGAAGTTAAAATGTCTTGATGCATTTGTTTCTTAGAAACATGCAGCTTTTCACTTCTCAAGTCATTAATTGATGGAGTGGAGTGGTGTGGATTATTACTTGTGTATTATTGTGATATTTTTATCAGCAGTTTGGACTCTCATTCTGACGGCACCCATTCACTGCAGAGGATCAATTGGTGAGCAAGTGATGGAATCCTACATTTCTCCAAATCTGTTCTGACGAACAAACAAACTCACCTACATCTTGCATGGTCTGAGGGTAAATAAATTTTCAGCAAATATTCATTTTACGGTCAAGTATTCCTTTAATGACAGAAATAATACTCCTCATTTCAAGAAACCCTCTTAGGGTGCTATTTGATTTAAACAAGATATATTTTTAAGATTGTCTGTTTTTTAAACATGCAGTACATGTATAAATCGCTTCTTTTTTATTCAAAGACATCACTCTGAATTATGATATAACTGTATATGAGAGAAGCTGTTCTCATAACTGATCATGTGATTTCCAGTGAGACATTGGTGAATGTCAGATAGCGTTTGGAGTGGAACTGCAATGTTAAGAGAGACATTAAGCTTTTAAATCACAAGAATGATCAAGAATAACAACACTGTACATTTCAAACTATGTATCTAATGGTATTTTAAATATTTGAAGGTGGAAGAAATCCATCAAAGCTCTGAAATATAAACTTTCCTTGATGAAAATGTGTGGCGGAGTCTCTCTTTTCCCACAGTGAGGATGCTTGTGTCTGTGGTCTGCGTTTATGCGCTAACGATCATTTGTTTGTTTAGGTTTTCCAGGGTTTTCCATGTTCTGATATCAGAGCTTGTAAATATTTAGATTGGGCTCTACTATTTGCAGTGCATCTTGGTGAGCTGTCAGAGTGTGACCCGCAGTGACCCGGTGATGCTTTGACTGCAACGTCCTGAAGGGCAATTGATGAACACACACACATACACACTGATCATTGTAATGAAGGTTCACAGCTGCTCTTAATACAGATGAATTCCTAACACATGTTCCTCATTGTGATGTTACTAAACTCCTCAAGCTTCAGTGAATCTCTTTAATGATTCTGGAGTCACTTTGTGCGAAAACACCATAGGACTGATGATAACCAGTATCGTGCATAACTGCGTGCATTACATGATGCTTTATTAATGAGCTCTGAACTATGATGATGTTTGGCTGTTTGGTCATTATTGTTCATTATCATTGCAAACTCTTAATTAAAGGGGTCATCGGATGCTAAGTTCACTTTTACATGTTGTTTGAACATTAATGTGTGTTGGCAGTGTATGTACAAATCTACCCTATAATGGTAAAAATCCATGCAGTGGTTTTTAATTAATCTGTAAAAATAATATCCTCTTTTTCAAATCGAGCCATTCTCAGATGCCTGTCGTTATTGCATCACACCCACAGAGGCCGCTCCCACGATAATTGATTGACATGAGCTCTTAACTCAGACCAGCTGTAGCAGTCCAACCTCCATGTTTTGATGCCGAAGCAGGGATGTAAGTTAGACAAGAATTGAGTGATTGAGGTGTTGTGTTGCTGGATGTAATAATGAACGTAGTGGTCGTGATTTACTCCCGATATCTGAGCTGCTGAAGATGCAGTGGATTATGTTTGTTTGTGAAGGGAATGCACCTCCCGATCTACATATATCCGTCTATGTTCGCGCAAATCATTCATGATCCAGCTTCACTTACAGCAGAAGTGAGTATTTTTATGAATCTTTGCGATCGTCTTTCCTAATAATGTGCTAGTTAGCAAGTTTAGTGGCTAAACGCGGCTAAAGTAAACAGGCTCGTCACTCCACAGAGAGAAGAGAGGGGCGGGGCGAGCAGAGCTCATTTGCATTTAAAGCAGCCTCGACCACAATGAGTTGATTTTTGCAGAGCTGATTTTGGCAAGGTAAAAAGGGTGTTGTTTTACACAACCATTGAGAATTTTTTATCAAAGTATATTAGAGACTTTTCATTAAGACTCTAAAGAATCATATCAACTTGTGGAAAATGGGCATCCGATGACCCCTGTAATAGTGAATATGTGTTACCTAATCTAAAGTGTTACCCATTGTAGTATTATTTAAAAATGAAATTTGTGCATTTGATTGTTCTGACAGTGTTTATAAATTCTTAGTTATGTTGAATGCATAATTATGAACTTTGTCTTAGATGTTTCTTCTCAAATTCCTCAGGAGATATAAATAATGGACACAAATGAGTCAATTCTTGACATACAGTAAGAGTACAGAGCTATAAAAAAAATATGTTTTTGTGTTAAAACACTCCAACCATAGCTTAATATGCATATATTTGTGTGTGTGTGTGTGTGTGTATATATATATATATATACACAGTTGAAGTCAAAAGTTTACATACAGCTTGCAGAATCTGTAAAATGTTAATTATTTTACCAAAATAAGAGGGGTAGCATGTAAAATGCATGCTATTTTTTATTTAGTACTGAACTGAATAAGATATTTTACATAAAAGATGTTTACATATAGTCCACAAGAGAAAAAAATTATAAAAATGACCCTGTTCAAAAGTTTACATACACTTGATTCTTGTTTTTTGTTTAGTGATAGTTGTTCATGAGTCCCTTGTTTTGTCCTTAACAGTTAAACTGCCTGCTGTTCTTCAGAGAAATCCTTCAGGTCCCACAAATTTTTTGGTTTTTGTGTATTTGAACCTTTTCCAACAATGACTGTATGATTTTGAGATCCATCTTTTGACACTGAGGACAACTGAGGGACTCATACGCAACTATAATATACAGAAGGTTCAAACACTCACTGATGTTATAGAAGTAAAAACGATGCATTAGGAACATTTCATACAATTTGAAGATCAGGGTAAATTTAACTTATTTTGTCTTCTGAGAAACATGTAAGTATCTTCTGAACCTTCTGATGGCAGTACTAAATGAAAAAATACGATATTTAGTCAAAATAAGAAAAATGTACATGTCTTCATTCTGTTCAAAAGTTTACACCCCTGGCTCTTAATGCATCATGTTTCCTTCTGGAGCATCAGTGAGCATTTGAACCTTCTGTAATAGTTGCATATGAGTCTCTCAGTTGTCCACAGTGTGAAAAGATGGATCTCAAAATCATACAGTCATTGTTGGAAAGGGTTCAAATACACAAAAATCCTGAAAAAACAAAGAATTTGTGGGAGCTGAATGATTTTTCTGAGGAACAGCGGGTAGTTTAACTGTCCAGGAAAAACAAGGGACTCACAAACAACTATCACTAAACAAAAAAACACAGCTGTGGATCATTCATGTACAACACAGTATTAAGAATCAAGTGTATGTAAACTTTTGAACAGGGTAATTTTTATAAATTCAACTATTATTTTCTCTTGTGGACTATATGTAAACATATTTTATGTGAAATATCTTCAGGTCAGTGCTAAATAAACAACACATTTTGTATAATCTCTTTTATTTCAAAAAAATAATTAACATTTTACAGATTCTGCAAGGGGTATGTAAACTTTTGACTTCAGCTTAGAGAGAGAGAAAGAGAGAGAGATGGAATTTTCTAGGTTCTCATAATATTACAGTCAAGTCTGATGTTTTAGCGTTCAGTGTGTTTTTGATTTATTGAATGTTGCTTGAGTCTCTCAGACTGTAACAGAGGGTTTAGATTGAGAGACAAGAGGGTTATTTGATGTTATTTAATGATAAACAGATGGTTTATGCAGTTATTTTTTATGCGTCACTATCAGCTTTATCTCAGATCTCTTGAAATTCCCCAGAAGAAATAAAATGAGTCCATTGCTGTCATGCAGTAAGAGTGTAGAGCAGCTGTAATGAATGTGGATGGCAGCTCCGATCATTCAGTCATGGAAGAATTTGGTAAGAAAAATTGTAGTTTTTGTGAATTTAGACTTGGTGTTTCAGTTCATTTGTGCACCGTTTAAAACATGGTTGCGATCTCTGAATCTCTAAAGGAGACACATGAGATTACTGTGGACTATTTCACTAAGAAACATCATTTTAAATGTGATCTAAACATTAAAGAGATAGTTCACCTTAAAATGCAAATGCTGTCCTTATCTTTATGTCATTACAAATTTGTGAAACACAAAGGAGAACATCTGTATTGAGATATTAACCCTATAAAGCCTACTGTTTTAAATTTAATATGCAAATTTCTATGGCCTCTAAATGATCAACATGATCAAAACTTTGCTGAAAAACCTGTTGTGCACAATCTACTGTATTCCTTCTGTCGTCTGATTGAGGGTTCATATTTTTTAGCAAGTAAAAGTATACATTTTAAAGAGGTCATGTATGTACACATCTACCCTAAAATGATAAAAAAAAAAATCCATGTATCAGATGTAAAAATAATATCCCCTTTTTCAAATTGAGCCATTCTCAGATGCCTGTCAGTGTGGCGTCACACCCACAAGGGCCACTCCCACTATAGTTGATTGACATGAGCGTCTTACCTCAGACCCGCCTAAATGAACTGTCTCAGTCCGACCTCCATTATGTCGATGCTGGAGCAGGGATGTATGTAAGACAAGAATATGTCCAATTGAGAGATTGAGGTGTTGTGTTGCTGGATGTAATAATGAACATAGTGATCGTCAATTACTCCCGACATCTGAGCCGCTGAAGATGCAGTAGATTACATTTGTTTGTGAAGGGAATGCACCTCCCGATCTACATAAATGCGTCTATGTTTGCACAAGTCATTCGTGATCCAGCTTCACTTACAGCAGAAGTGAGTATAAGGGTTTTTTTTTTATGAAACTCTGCAATCACTTTTCCTAATAACGTGCTAGTTAGCAAGTTTCGTGGCTAAACGCGCTAAATGCGGCTAAAGCAAACAATCTCTCAGAGAGGGAGTGGAGAGAGGGGAGAAGAGAGGGGCGGGGCGAGCAGAGCTCATTTGCATTTAAAGGAACAATCCATCAGAATCCGTTGATTTTTGCAGAGCTCATTTTGACAAGGTAAAAAGGGTGTTGTTTTACACTACCATTAAGAATTTTTTAACAAAGTATATTATAGACACTTAAAGAATCATATCAAAAATGGAAAAATGGGCATCCAATGACCCCTTTAAGTATAATTGTACAAATGCACACCTTTAGCTCATGTAGGATTTTCTCTGATTTGTAAAGTAAATATAAAAACAACTTTTATATTGTTAGCAATATTTCAAGATGAACACTTACTGTACTCAAGCAACTTTATTTAATTATCCACATGTGTTTCAGAAGAAACATGTTAAAATGCATCAAATATGATCATCAACATTTATTTGTTCATCTCTCAATCATCATTGGATTGCACTGCATTATATGTTTTAAAACTACAGAGCTTTGATCATAAACCTAAGCAAATATAATCTAAGACATATTTTTGGAAGACATTTTATATAAGTAAGCTTTTAGCATTATGTCTTAAAATTGAGGCGCTTTTTCCTCCTCAATTATGAGCTCCATAATCTCACTATATTATACTGTTTGAGCCATAAAAGCCTGATGCTCAAAAAAGTTAAGTACAACCGAGGTCAAAAGTTTACATACGCCTTGCAAAATCTGTAAAATGTTAATTATTTTAGCAAAATAAGAGGAATCATACAAAATGCATGTTATTGTTTATTTAGTACTGACCTGAATAAGATATTTAACATAAAATATGTTTACATATAGTCCACAAGAGAAAATAAAAGTTGAATTTATAAAAATGATGCTATTCAAAAGTTTACATACGCTTGATTTTTAATAGTGTTGTTACCTGATTGATCCACAACTGTGTTTTTTTGTTTAGTCGTTGTTTGTGAGTCCCTTGTTTGTCCTGAACAGTTAAACTGCCTGCTGTTCTTCAGAAAAATCCTTCAGGTCTCACAAATTCTTTGGTTTTTCAGCATTTTTGTGATGACTGTATGATTTTGATATCCACCTTTTGACACTTTACGATGACTGAGGGACTCATATGCAAGTATTACAGAAAGTTTAAATGCTCACTGATGCTCCAGAAGGAAAAAACAATGCATTATAAATTCAACTATTATTTTCTCTTGTGGATGTAAACGTTGTTTATGTGAAATATATGATTCAGGTCAGTACTAAATAAAAATAACATGCATTTTGTATGATCCCTCTCATTTTGGTAAAATAATTAACATTTTGCAGATTCTGCAAAGTGTATATAAACTTTTGACCTCAACTGATTGCTCATGTTGAAACAAAAAGTAGGCTAAATATACTATATATTACATTACAAACTCCATTATGAATGTTTCATTAGCCTTTTTTTTCTGGGACAGTTGTGTCAACTAAAGTTTTTGTTAAATTAGGCCTAGCCAATGAAGGCCACATTAAAACTGTCTTGGAAACTTTTTACTACATCTTTATCAGCTGTTTGATACTTCATTTGATGATAAATCGACTTTCATACTAAAAACATCTGCTGAACTTCTTCAACCTGTCGTTTCTTCAAATCTCCAAAAACAAAACATCTGGTCTGAGTATCAGATGCAACGCTGTAGATTATTTAGAAATGAAACATGTTGAGATGTCTGTTTCGGCAGAGGAATGACGGATGTTCATCACACCATCTGTGGTTTTCTTTTACACACTGACAGTTTATATTATACAACTCACATTTAAATGAGGAACAGAAGAAACTGGCTTAGACTAGCAGGACTGTGCTGCGCTCTGGTGGACTCATGAGGGATTCTTTGAGTTGTTTATTCTTGTATTAAACGTACTGTTGTGTTCATTTAGTATGGAAGCCCAGAATAAAATAAAATAAAATAAAATAAAAAAGGTAATTTTACCTTTTACCTCACAACTTTATTTACTTGAAATGAGTTCATGTCTGGCAGTTCTCTCTATTTCTCTCTTCTTGTAATTGCAAATTAATATCACACAATTCTGAAAATAAATAAATAAATAAATTAGTTAAAAAAGGGCAGAATTGTGCGATACAAACTCAGAGATGCGAGAAAGATTACATGTATTTATTTTATTTTATTTTATTTTATTTTAAACCAGTGGCATAAACAAGCTTCAACACATTTCCAAGTGTTAAGTATATTTTTCAAATTGTGTTACAAATTTAACTAATTAAATGAATAATAGCTGTAAATAACTATTGCAATCTTAAGAGAAAGTTCAAGATAAAATGTCAAGATGTTGTGAAAAACTAAAAACAAAACAAAAAAATATTATGAACTGAACATTTCTTACATTTAGAAATTGTATTAATTTTATTTATACAACAAATAACATCTGCTATGACAGATATGTTGAGTATTGTGATACTTTCATGGATAGTTTGTATTTTAATTTTAGCATTAGCAACCAAAGGTGGTAAAAGTCATAAACCATGTGATATAATTATTATATTTTAGTAATTATATATCATATACTTTTTATATTAATATGAATATACAATACATTATAATAAACAATTAAATTTAAGGAATTATATTAAGAAAACAATCAAATTAATTAAGAAATATAAATATGCCATTTGAACTTAGTATATGCAATTGTTGTTTTTTTTATCCTAATGACCTACAATTACTCGTCATTTATAAATACATATCTGCTGAAAGTTTAGTTTTATCTTACACTTCAGACCTTGTATTATACTTTTCCCAGGGTATAATATATTACACGCTATAACGCATTTCTCCTCCAGTCCGCCTGATGACGCTGTAGTTTTTCTGCAAACGTGGCGTTTGTTTCGAGAAGAACAAAACAGACGCTTCCGTTTGGCGGCAGCGTGTGTGCGAATGTTAGCTGTTCATAATAAACTTTTGATCAAACACATTTCTCGTTGATCAAACTAATTTTTCACAGGTCGTTCCTCTCAGTCGCTGACATGGTGAAGCTGACGGCAGAGTTAATCGAGCAGGCGGCGCAGTACACGAATCCTGTGCGGGACAGAGAGCTCGACCTGCGCGGTGAGTCAAGCAGCATCTTCAAAACTCATTTCAGCGAATTTATGTGTGTTACTGTAAGAATAACTCCAACTGGTGTGTTTGTAGGTTATAAGATCCCTGTGCTAGAGAATCTGGGCGCCACACTCGATCAGTTTGATACTATTGATTTGTCCGACAATGAGGTCAGAAAACTGGATGGATTCCCGCTGCTAAAGAGACTCAAAACACTCCTGCTGAACAACAACAGGATCTGGTGAGGGAATCAGACGTATTTATTATATGGAAACATGTTATCATCATATGTGACCCTGGGCCACAAAACCCAGAAATTGAGATTTATACATCATCTGAAAGCTGAATAAATAAGCTTTCCATTGGTGTTTGTTAGGATAGGACAATATTTGGGTGAGATACAACTATTTGAAAATCTGGAAACAAATACAGAGAAAACTGCCTTTGAAGTTGTCCATATGAAGTTCTTAGCAATGCATATTACTAAACCAAAAATTAAGTTTTGATATATTCATGTGAGGGAATGTACAAAATATCTCCATGCAACATGATCTTTACTTTATATCCTAATGATTTTAGGCATAAAAGAAAAATCACTAAATTTGACCCATACAATTTATTGTTGGCTACTTAAGACCATGGTCACATATCTCTACTGAAAGATATCATAACATGCTGTTCAGCATTGTTTAACGTGCAGACTTTAATCTTATTGCACACCTTATGAAACTAAGTTTCAAAAGCTTGAAGGCTGTGGTTTGACTGTTTTTGTCTCGCTTATTGCAGCCGAATTGGAGAGAACCTGGAGCAGTCTTTACCAAATCTGAAAGAGCTCATTCTCACAAGCAACAACATTCAAGAACTGGTGAGTCCAACCATAGATCTGTATTTATGCATGATAATCATTCAATGGGGCAGCCGTCCGGCAGGGATTGATGGTGGTGGGAGTGAATAACCGGCGCTCTCTCCACCCTCAATACCACAACTGAGGTGAGTCCCTTGAGCAAGGCACCGATCCCCTAACTGCTCCCCGGGCGCCGCAGCGATAGCGATATGGCTGCCCACTGCTCCGGGTGTGTGTTCACCGTGTGTGTGTGCGTGTTTGATCACTTCTCACTACTGTGTGTGTGCACTTGGATGGGTCAAATGCAGAGCACAAATTCCGAGTATGGGTCACCATACTTGGCCACACGTCACGTCCTTTCCTTCCTTTCCTTTCAATCTTTGAGTTTGGTTTCATTGAATTGTGGACTAATGTTTGTTTCTGGTTCTCAACAGGGTGATTTGGATCCTCTTGCAACAGTGAAATCACTGACACTCCTCAGGTACCTGCTTGAAGAAACTGCTGTTTTACACATTTCATTTTAATATTTTAACTTCAAGTAATATGAGCTGTTTTTCTGTTTTAAAGTCTTCTCAGGAATCCAGTTACCAACAAGAAACATTACAGATTATATGTCATCAATAAAATTCCACAGATCAGAGTTCTGGACTTCCAGAAGGTTAAACTGAAGGTATGATTAAACTGTAACAGTGTTTTTTTTAACTACACTACCATTCAAAAGATTTTTAAAAAAGAAATTTAAGGAGAAGTCCACTTCCAGAACAACAATTTACAAATAATTTACTCACCCCCTTGTCATCTAAGATGTTCATATCTTTCTGAGTTTTTTTGCCGTCCTCTACCTTTTTGAGCCGGAGTACACAGGCGATGAACTTAGACGTGATTCATAGTAGTGATGGGAAGTTCGGATCATTGTACCAACTCGGACCTTTGAGTCTCGTTCAGCAAAATGAACAAATCTTTTTTCGAGACATTTTGTTCATTTTAGCAAAATATGATTAAAGTGTTACGTGTTACTTCCCTAACACATCTACTGCTTACACAGTTGATCACACTTGTAGTGACAAAAGACAAAACTGTAATGCTATAAGAAACAGAAACGATTGATTAAGTGTTTACCTGGGTCTTTAGTCTATGATTAGCTCACCTCACCTCTTATCTGACATGTTTTCGGGTTTGAGACGTTTGTTCATCACGTGACAGCCCCATAAGATGAACAAACAACTCGAAAAACCCGAAGACTCGAAACAGGTGAAAAAAAATGAACTATCGTTTCGCTAGATAAGACCCTTCTTCCTCGGCTGGGATTGTTTAGAGCCTTTTGAAGCTGCATTTAAACTACATTTTGGAAGTTCAAAATCGGGGGCACAATTGAAATCCATTATATGAAGAAAAAAGTTTTCCTCAAAAAACATAATTTCTTTACGACTGAAGACAGAAAGACATGAACATCTTGGATGACAAGGGGGTGAGTACATTATTTGTAAATTGTTGTTCTGGAAGTGGACTTCTCCTTTAATACTTTTTTTCAACAAGGATGCATTAAATTGATCGAATTGACCGTTAAGACATTTATAATATAAAGATTCTGTTCTTTTGAACTGTTTTCAACATTGATGATAATCAGAAATGTTTCTTGAGCAGCAAATCATTGTCATGATACTGAAAATTTAGTGTTGCATCACAGAAATAAATTACATTTTAAACAATATTCAGTTACAAAGCAGTTATTTTAAATTCTATAGCAATATTTTAGAATATTGCTGTTTTTACTGTATTTTTGATCAAATAAATGCAGCTTTGGTTAGGAAAAAGGGACTTTAGAAACTTTAAAAACGTTTCGGACCCCTAACTTTTGAACAGTAGTGTACATCATGCTTTAAATAAAACAATATATTTCAGTCACTTAATTGTTTTTTGTGCAGTTTTGTAGTGATTATTTATTTAGAATAAATAGTAGAGGACAGTTTTGGATCAGTAATTGTGGAGGAGATATTAATCTTGTTAAATGTTATGTGAGATGCAAATACTCCTTAAGTTTCACGTATGAACTGTAGTTGTGTTAACTATTGGTTTGATTATTTACTATCATTTTGTATAGAATATTTTTTTTATTGTTTTATTTTATTTTATTGAAATTGACTATCTGATAAAATACGTACTGCTTGCTTTGCAAGGATAATTTCTGGATTATTCATTACTCAAAAACATTTTTTTTGTGTGTGTGTGTGTGTGTTTATATGTCACCGTACTCACATTCTGTGCCCTGTTCTTCATACTTATCGTGCATGGTACATCTGACATTTTATTGTTATAATTCCCTTCTGGATAATTTGTTTTTATAAATGCACATGCAGGCAAATTGGCTCAGTTGAGTTGTCTGAGATCGTTCATTAATGCACGTGTGAAGAAAAGGGTCATGGTCCATGTCATGGTGTGTTGTGAACGTCTGCTTTAACTCTCTGATGTATCACCGTAGGAACGGCAGGAGGCTGAAAAAATGTTCAAAGGCAAACGAGGTGCTCAGCTTGCAAAGGATATTGCCAAGCGAACCAAAACGTAAGATGAAACTCCTTGATCAAGCTCAGCTCTCCCGAATTACTGGACTGTGGAAGTTATGAACCCGACATCTCAGAGAATGAAAACTGACACTGAATTGGCTGTTTAAAACCCAAATTTCCATGTCAAACTTCAGCAGTGTTTCTCAGGGGAGCTGGCTCAAGGCTTTTCTGTCTCGTATCAGTTTATTCATATTGATAAGATACTCCAGATACTACACTCTGATTGTGAGAACAGCGGTTGAAAGGCTGCAGAGGCATATAAGTACAGTTACATTGTCTGACCACCAAATGTCTTTTGTTGCTCTCAGGTTTACTCCAGGAGCAGCACTTCAGACTGAGAAGAAAACAGGGCCGTCAGCTGCAGATGTTGAAGCCATCAAGGTACATATAAGAGTTAACATATGAATATATATGTTGCACACTCATCAGTCAAAAGTTTTTGAACATTAAGATTTGTAATGTTTTTTTTTAAAGTAGTCTCTTCTGCTCACCAAGCCTGCATTTATTTGATCCAAAGCACAGCAAAACAGTAACAATTTGACATTTTTACAATTTAAAATATATTTTAATATATTTTAACATGTAATTTATTCCTGTGATTTCAAAGTTTTTAGCATTCTTACTCCAGTCACATGATCCTTCAGAAATCATTCTAATATTCTGATTTGCTGCTCAAAAAAACATTTATGATGTTGAAAACAGCTGAGAATTTTTTTCAGGTTTCTTTGAATACAAAGTTCAGACGAACAGGATTTATCTGAAATAGAAATCTTTTGTAACATTATAAATGTCTTTTGATCAATTTAAAGCATCCTTGCTAAATAAAAGTATTAATTTCTCTTTTTTTTTCTCAAAAAATATACTCCAAGCGTTTGAATAGTATAGTGTATAATGTTACAAAAGCTTTTTATTTCAGATAATGCTGATTTTTAGATCTTTCTATTCATCAAGTGTACTGAAAAAAATATACTGAACTGTTTTAAATATTGATAATAATAAAAATGTTTCTTGAACAGCAAATCAGCATATCAGAATGATTTCTGAAGGATCATGTGACGCTGAAGACTGGAGTAATTTAGTTGAAAATTTAGGTTTGATCACAGGTCTAAATTATATTTTATAATAGATTCAAATAGAAAGCAGTTATTAAATAGTAAAAATATTTCACAATATTACTGCTTTTGCTATGTTTTGGATCAATTTTAGACTTTTTCATTTAAAAGAAATATTTTCTGAGAGATTTTGACAATTTAATTGGAATATATTTTAAGATGTAATTTACTCCTGTGATTCAAAGCTGAAATTTCAAGAAATGGTTCTTATTGTTAGTGCTGAAAAGTTAAACATTTTTTGTGGAAAATATGATACCAGGATTTTTTTGATGAATGGAAAGTTTTTGAACATTATAAATGTCTTTACTGTCACTTTTCATCAATTTAACAAATCCTTGCTGAATAAAAGCAATTTCTCGTACATCAAATTTCAGTTTAATGTAATTCATAAAGACTGATGTCGTGGTATAATGTGTCTCACTTGTGTTGTTTTTGTGTAGAATGCTATTGCTAATGCCACATCACTGGCTGAAGTTGAGAGGTTGAAGGGACTCTTGCAGTCTGGACAGATCCCAGGAAGAGAGCTGAGATCAGGTATTATTTTTAATACACACTTACACACAAACATTATTCAGTGATCACAAATGATGGGAAAAGTCATTGGTAAAGGAGTGAGAACCCTGCGTATTGATGCACTTAATGATTGCACTTCTTACAAATCAAATCTTATGGTCACTTGAGTCTCAGACTGAGGCTTTTCTGAAAAGCTGATCTGCTTTGTGTTCAATCAAACAACATTTTAATAAGTAATGGGACATATTTGGTTTTCTGTTAAGACCTAAAAATGATCAATCTTCTCACAAGTCCTGTTTTTTCTTTTTCAGGAGCAAGTAACATGGTAGAGGAAGAGGAGGAGATCCAGGAGGAGATGCAGGAGTCTGTTCCCATGTATGAGGACATGCAGGGAGCGGAGGGAGAAAACGGAGACGATGATGACATGCAGGAAGACGTGCATATGAATGGATCATAGATATGTTCAGTTGTTGATGTTTCAGAATCGTTAATGCTTTTTGATGCTGTTTGACAGCACTTGTTTCAAGAAGTGTTGTTTTTTTGTAAATTAAAGTACATTAAACATTTGTTTTTTTAATTAACGATGTTGTGAATGTTTTTTTTTTTTTCATTATGTATATCTGAACATGGTCAAGAATTTTGTTTATTTGCTGTTTTCTAATATTTTTGTGAACCAAAACTTATGACCACCGTCAAAGACTAGAAATTAAAATATATTCATTCATAATGATGATTTACAATTTGTTTGTTTGTTCATTGTTGTTCTTTTCTCACTCAAGTTGTAAATGCATGGCACAATTTTTTTCACACATCTAAACAGGAAATCAACAATATATAGGGCTCTGGTTTTCATTTCTTTATTTATTTATCTTAGATACAGCAAAGCCCCAAATATGACCATCCTTATATAAGGAACCCCATCCTAAAATTTAAAATGCATTTACTTATTAAATACTTTTAAATTCTTTAAATACCCGATTTAAAATTAATTTAATACAAATTATATATGTGTACACACATATATATTAAATGTCTAAAGTATTACTTGAAAATTAGGTTTTAATTGTTTATTTCTGTTCGTGATTATTTATATATATATATATTTTATTCATTTACTTTACACTTATGTGACAATTTTGATTTTTACACACGACATATACTATTATAGTACTGTACTGTTAAATGTATTTTTATTTACTTTTACTTAATTTATACCACTTTTAACTTAAACCACTCTTAAACCATATCTTTTGTTTCCCTTACGCTCCTTTTCCCCCTTAGGCTCCTTTGAGTTTTAGATTTTGCTTCATGAGTACCTCTAAAACGTTTAAATCTACAATTACTTGGAGTAAACATTAAACGCCTTTTCAGTTTTCTGTTTTAGTCATTTAGACTGGTAAGTCAAATAAGCAGTATATCGTAACCGAAAGAAAGTGTAGGCCTATTTATTTAGCCTTTGATCTGATTAGTCCCAGTCGGGCTTCCGTAAGGCAGTAGCTCTGGCCTCCACGTCATCTTAAAGCTGATTGGCTGTGTTGTGACTGCGGAAGTGAGTCAGTTGTTGTCCGTGTGTAGTAGGGTAGCTGGAGTGGAGCTCTACGGAATAAACATGCGTTGATTATTATATATTCTCATAATAACATTACAAAAACATCGTAAAGGCGTTTTAATATGGAGGCGCAAGATGGTGCGCGTGTCCGAAATGAAGATGTGCCTCCTCAGAACCAGGATCTGAGTTTTCTGCTGCCATCTGGTATGTAAACATGAGCCAGAGCGTCACTTGACTGGCTTTTACTGAGCTGTAAGGATTAATCATTAGTGTCATCTCTGCTAATGATGTCTAATCTGTGACCGTAGGTTATAAAAGTACAACAGAGACATCGATTTTGACATTTTAGAGCGCAGTAATGCGGATCTTACCAAGAAATGACTAGAACAGAACGTTATGTAGGTCAACACGACTAGTTACATTTTATAGGTTACAATGTGTCAGTACGATGCATTAATTACACTCTAATAAATTCAATAAGCCATTAACAAACATTATACAGTGCTTGATGATCAATAAATCACCTATTCTCTTTGTGTGAAACTATTTGCTTAAAAAGTGTAATTCTTTCTTTAAAATAATACTTTCGGTATTTTGGCTAATGCAGTGTTATTCGCGGATTTAGGTATATTAAAATATTTTGGGGTCTTCATTTTCCATAACACACAATCTTAAATATTTGATGAAAAATTAAGCACATTTTATACTTTCAATTTTAAGACATAGATATTTATTATTAAAAACATATACTCAGTACATACACTACCAGTTTTTTAACAGTAAGATTTTAATGTTTTTTTTTTTAAGAATTCTCTTCTGCTCACCAAGCTTGCATTTATTTGATCCAAAATACAGCAAAAGCAGTAATATTGTGAAATGTTTTTAGTAATTAAAATAACTACTTTCTATTTGAACATATTTTGAAATGTAATTTATTCCTGTGATCAAAGCAGAATTTTCAGCATCATTACTCCAGTCTTCAGTGTCACATGATCCTTCAGAAATCATTCTAATATGCTGATTTATTATTATTATTATTATTATCATTAACAGTATTTAAAGCAGTTAAATATATTTTTTCAGGATTCTTTGAATATAAAGATCCAAAGATCAGCATTTATCTGAAATAAAAAGCTTTTGTAACATTATACACAAATGCTTTAAACTGATGATAAAGACAAAATATTTCTATTTCAGATAAATGCTGTTCTTCTGAACTTTCTATTCATCAAAGAAACCTGAAAACATTCTACTCTGCTGTTTTCAACATAATAATAATAATAATTGTTTTTTGAGCAGCAAATCAGAATATTAGAATAATTTCTGAAGGATCATGTGACTGGAGTAACAATGCTAAAAATTTAGTATTGAAATCGCAGGAATAAATTACATTTTAAAAAATATTCAAAATAAAATAGTTATTTTAAATAGTAAAAATATTTCAAAATTTTACTGTTTTTGCTGTACTTTGAATCAAATAAATGCAGGCTTAGTGAGCAGAAGAGCCTTTTTTAAAAAATTGTTCAGATACTCTTGACTGGTAGTGTATTTAATAAAGTGTTCATTTTATGTAAGTTTCTTGACACTATAAATCTTTTTAATGGTATTTATTAAATGTTTATTGCTAAACATTCATAGTGAAGAGAAATACAGCAATGAAAAATAAATAGATTATTATTCTTATTATTATCTATATTTTTGTTAATTTAAATTATTTAGTGTGTTACTATTTCAATTTATTGTTTTATTGTTTTATTATTTGATTACTTAGCTAATTGGTTTTGAATATCTGCATTTTTGCACATCTGTTAAAATAAGTATTATCTACTTTATATTCATATAATATAAAAGCTTCATGACATTTATGACTAATTGTTTCATAATGTCTTATAATATAAGTGTTATTAATTAAAATGATTACTTATAGTGATGTAATAATAAATAAAACATGAGATTTTATATATATATATATATATATATATATGTCTGCTTATATTATTGATATTATATCTACTATATATAAATTACTGATACAGTTAACAACAACGATTATCAATTATAATGCAGTTTATTTATCATGCTTTCATAAAGTGCATATAGACTGTGCAGTGCCTAGATTGTGAAACTGTGATTCTTTGATCAGTTACAGCTTTCCTGTCTGAGTATGGCTGGTATGTGGTGTTCGTGTGTGTGGGAGCGTATCTGCTCATCCAGCATCTTCGCAAGAACAGATCTACAGACAGTCGGAGCTCGCCCGTCTCCACGACCAACCAAGGTCAGAACCAACAATGACTCCTGTCTGCAAATCAGTGAATACTGAGATATTAGAAATTCTTGCGATATTAAGAGGTGTGTGTCCCGTCTGCAGATCCTGAATCTGTGGTGAGGCGTCAGGCGGCTCTGGAGGCGTCGCGTAGGAGAATGCAAGAGGAGCAGGACGCCCGAGCGGCAGAATTCAGAGAGAGGCAACAGAGGGTGAGTGTCACACAGCACATCGTCTCGCGCCACGTCCATCTGGTTTGTAGCATTCATGCCGGTTCCTCTGATCTGTTTAGCTCGAGGAGGAAAAGAGAAGACAGAAAATTGAGATGTGGGACAGCTTGAAGGAAGGAAAGAGTTACAAAGGAAAGTTACAAGTTGCAGAGGTAAGTCTCCTGAGAATAGTGTCTCCAGGCCTCAGATGTCACGTGTTGCATTTACATGTTATTTCTCATTTCTAGAACACAGAAGAGGCCACTTCCTCCAGCTCACTGAGACCAAAGACAGACAAAAAGCCCCTTCGCAACAGCGGTACGCAAGCATTACATTTTCTTTTATGATTATACAAATGTGACCATTCCAGTCATAAGGGTGAATTTTCTGAAATTGAGATATGTTGTCTTAAAGCTAAATAAATTTCCATTGATGTATGGTTTATTAGGACAATATTTGGCCCGAGATACAAAATTTGAAAATTGCCGTTAAATTGTCCAAATGAAGTTCTTAGCAATGCATATTACTAATCAAAATTTAAGTTTTGATATATTTACGGTAGGAACTTCTTCACATATCTTCATGGAACATGATCTTTACTTAATATTCTAATGATTTTTGGCATAAAAGAAAAATCGATCATTTTTGCCAATGCTGTGTATTGTTGGCTATTGCTACAAATATACCTGTTCTGCTTAAGACTGGTTTTGTGGTCCAGGGTCACAAATGGGTAATTCTATTAAAATTAATTTTAATTTTTTTGGTTGTCGTTTTTATAACTGTACGAAATTAATTAAAGAAAATGCCGTACAAATAAAGAATAAAAATATGAAAAATAAAGCATGTTTTTTAATTTCACAGTATAAATATTTATTTTAGTGAATGAAAACTTTTTTCACTTTTTCAAATGATTGTCATTTACTCTAATGTCATTCCAATCCTGTATTGGCTTTTTAAACGAACCAATACTTTTTTGAGCGCACTAATCCAGAAAATCAACCCATTTTACACTTTTAGCCCAATATTTCTGGTTGCCAATGTATATTGCAATGGTATCCATTATGCATTTGAGTGTTTCTTGTGTTTTAAAACACTTTTGGTTGTTTACTTCTATAACTATAGAAAGTTAAATAAAGAAAATACAGTACAAATAAAATGAAATAAATGGAAAATGAGCACATTTTGCACTATTTTAATGCATGTATTACTAAATGGGAAAATCTGTTAAAATGAAAATGGTTGTGATTTACTCACCCTCATGTCATTCTGAACCTGTGTTTCTAAATGATGGAAGCATTTTTTGAGGTCATTAACCCAAATAATAACCAATTTTTCAGAATAGGCCAATATTTCACAGGAGAAAATGATCCTGGTTGTTAATAGATATTGCAGTGATATTCAGACATTAACATTTGTGTTTTAACATTTCTTTTGATCCTTATTTCAAAATTAAATACAAAATTACAATTTATAGAATAATTCCAAATAAATAAGAAATATATTAGATATATATTAATATTAAATATATTAATACATCTCATAAATTTTTATATTTATATAAATATGTATCATAATTTGACATAATTTACTCATCCTCTTCTTGTCAATAATTATTATTATTATTATTATTATTTTTTATTTTTTTTTTTAAATGCAGTAATCCCAAAAATGTACTGGTTTTTCAGAATGTGCCAGTATTTCCCAGGCAAAATTTTTTTATTGGTTGTTAATTATATTATATTCAGATATTCCGGTGTTTCTTGTGCTCTTTTTATGGTATTTTCTTCATGTCATTTTCGATTCCTATAGAAAATAGGTCAAATTAATTATGAAAAGTCAATCACATTTTGAAGTATGAATATCTTATTAAGTGAAAAGCTCTACTAAAATGACAATGTTATCATTTACACACCTGTATTTTCATTTTCAAAGGAAAATGCTCCTGGATGTTAATTAGTTTTCAGGATTCAGACACAGTCTTGTGTTATTAATGTTGCTGTTTGTGTGTGTTGTAGGATACAGTCCTCTGTCTGGAGACGGAGGAGGAACGTGCTCCTGGAGACCCGGCAGGAGAGGCCCGTCCGCGGGCGGGTGAGGTTAAAGGACGGTCAGAATGACCTCTGATCCTTTAAACCTCCATAGGAACACATAAATATTATCTGAATGAAGCTGTCAGCACTCGTCACAGGACAATAGCAAATACGGTTATATTTAGTAAGAGTCTTCATGCACATTTACATTTTCTTTTTCCAATGACAGGCTAATCAACTTATACATTGTCTTATTCACTCTCATGCCGTTCCAATCCTGTATGCTGTTTTTTTGTTTTGTTTTTTTTCTTCAATGCAGTAGTACTATTGTATGAATTCAGAAGATGTGAAATATTGTGTAGTGCATCAGTTGACTGGACAATTTTCTAGTTCTTTTAGGTTTTTTGTTCCTTTTTGGAGCTGCATTTGCAGTCATAATAACATTGGTGAGTCAGTAAAGATAAAAAATGGTCCATTTTGTTTGTTCTTTTAACTTGAACAAGTGTTTTTCTTTACTTGCACATTATAATTAAGATGTGACTGACAGCTTCTAATGACGCCTCCTCATCAAAGGTATTAATACTCCTGGGGCAGGCTGATGATTTTCAGTAATAAACGTGTTCCTTTTTTTAGCTTTTGCACTTATGAAGGCTGTGCTAAATAAACACCTAGAGAGAGTAAATACAAATGCAAAGTGCTACGTTTATATCATTTTGAAGTGTTTGTATTCTGTTGTAAAAGTAGGCATTGTTGTTTCCATCGATGCAGTGGTTAATGATGTATAATAGCAGCCTACTGTATGTGGTGTGAGGTCTTTGCTGTTTTCTAAAGCATTTCTTTAGAAATGACGTGTCAAAGTCATTGTATTGTTCTCGCTTTATAGTTTCTCTGAATTAAAATGCATACTTAATGTTTGTCTGTGTCTTATTTGTCAGGCAAACAGATTTCACTGTCCCCTCTTAAGTTTAAGGGCCATCAAAGTAACAATACACAATTTTTAATAATAGGACTTACAGAAAGTAAAAAAACGTATATTCTTGTTCTTAAAGAAATAGACTAATTGTTCTAAAAATAAACGGTGAATTGTTAGTATTTCATGTTAGCAGGTCATTATAGCCAACTAAAAACATTGCAAAAAAGTTAGTTTTTTGCAATAAAAAAATCATTATCAGAAGTAAAACAACATAAAAACTAATTTCAGCGAGTTGTCATAATTTCTTATTTTTATTTAGTTTAACTGATGTAGTAAAAACTGAAATAAAATGAATAAAAACTATATAGACAAAAAACTAATAAAAATTACAAAAAAACACTGAATTACTAAATGAAAGTGGAAAATGCAAAAATAAACGATTATTCAAAATATTTAAAATATTAAAAAAATAATAGTATAAAAAGCTAATAGTAATATTAATTATTCAAATGTACTCTTATGTTCAGTTAATTATGATATTGTGATAAAATTCATGAATATGTCCATTTTGTGTGTTTAATATTTTATCCATATACGCTTCGACATGAAAACACCGCGGAAGAGGAAAGACTCGACTAAAATACGAGCTGTAATCTCGCGAGGACACACTTTATCCACTAGATGGCGAGATTAGAACGTGATTTGGAACATAACGGTTTCCTTAACGGTTTTAAAAGGGAGGAATTCCGATATAAAATTACAGAATTAGGATTAGGAAATCATTATTTGGCTATTAAATACAAACATGGAATTATTATACAGAATTTTCAAAATAAAATAAACCGACCTTTACTTGATAAAACGTTTTAAACTTATTTTATGGCAGGATCCAAATATTATTATGGTGTGAAAACACCAAGTGATTGCTAGATTTTATTAATATTTAAAATAAATATATTTTAGTTTATTTATTTTTGTATAGCTTATTGAGAGATTAGCAAGAGTCTGGACAATTTGGACAAAAAAAATCTTATTTATTTATTTATTTATTTAGTTATTTACGGACGTAAATATGCATCAGCAACAACTTCTTATTCTAAATCTTATGTCTAGTTTTAAAGTTCTTCTATAATTATGTAAAAGAAAATAGAAAAGTGGCTTCTGATTTGAAAATTTACTTTTAATACATACATAATATTACAAATTTTTTATTAAATTAAAATCCATTGTCATTTTTTGGTTCATAAACAACAGATTTTTTTCTAAGTAAGTAAACCTGGCTAGTTTCCTGGTAAATTACAAAAGAACAATTTACGTGAAAAAGGACCCAACGCTTTTCCCAGGCATGAAACGTCATCAGCTAACTGTACGCAGCCACTCCGCTCGGCCAATCAGCGACGAGCTACGGCGCCTCCAGCGTGTCAAAAACCCTTGACGGTTAAGCCGCGTCGCCGCAGACGCGTTTCAAGCACTTGCGTTCACTCACAATGGCGAGATAGTCGCGAGAATGAGGATGCAGTCGCGCTTCTTGAGACAGCAGACCGTTAATTTCCCCTGACTTATCACCGATTCAGGCTCGAAACGACGGAGATACGTTCACGAACCCGATCATGGCTCGCGAGGAGCGGATAGTTGGCGTTTAGATGGCAGTGGCTGGTGATATAAGGGGACTGGAGGGCTGCAACGTACACAGCAGCGGCAGTAGACGGTGATCAGCGGTGACCATGCTCGGACCCAAAACCAGCGTTCTGGACGGGACTGCAGCACCGGGTGGCATTTAAAAAAACACGAAGGCGTGAGAAAATAAAAGCCCTGAGCGATCCGGAGGTGTGAGTGAGTATACGCTGAAATGGCAGGCAGAAGCCGCAGGTCGTGGTTCAGCGTGTTGCTGGGTCTGGTGGTCGGGTTTACACTGGCGTCCAGGCTCATCCTGCCCCGGGCCACTGAGCTCAAGAAAGCGGGTCACAAGCGGCGGGCGAGCGGCGGCACGGGCGGCTGCGGAGGTGGAGCAGGGATGATGATGATGAAGAAGGAGTACGGAGGGGCGCTGATGCCCAGCACAGAGAAGCCCGCGGTGCCCCAATCCAGCAGTTTCCTGTTCGTGGGCGTCATGACCGCGCAGAAGTACCTGAATAACCGCGCCGTGGCAGCATATAGGTAATTCACCGAGTTCACGTACGAACAATTGCCATGGTAACCGTAAATTCCGCCCAAATACAACATAGTTACGACGTAGTTAATGTTGCCACAGGTTTATTGTAACATTAATAGTAGTAACGATAATGTCGGTGTTTTTTTTGGCGGAGACAGTGGTTAACTTACCAAGGTAAATCTTGGCAAGGATGGGGAGACGTCAGGGCTGTGAAGAAGATATTTTATTTCAGGTTTTTAAACCGTAGTATTTGTGTAAAAAAAACAAATATGTGTGTATGGGGCGGGAAAATATTCGTCCCCTGACGAGAAATCACCGCGGTAACCGTCGTTTCTTAACGATGTGTCAGTTCGTTTTTACTTCTGTAAAATCGAAATAATTAAATATGGGATCTTTAAAAAGAATTTTATTGTAGTGTTGACAATAATTTTGTGGTTTTGTCGAGAAAGTGGTAAGTTATGGTCAAGGATAGATGTTTTATTTCAGCTTTTTAGTCGGAGGTTAGTATTTGTGGAAACCGTAATTTCTGCCGAAATGTCATAGTTAATTTTTACTTTGTAATGTGGAAATAATTTAACACGTGATCGTCTCTCAACATATGGCATTTTTATAGTAGTAGAAACAGTAATTTTATGGTATTTTGGTGCAGACAGTGGATACCATGGTAAATTATGGTAAGGATGAGAGAGGATAGTGTTATGCTGACTTGTTTAATTTCAGCAATTTTTTTAAATCAATTGTGTAAATTCCAAATAATTTTGAGGGTCATTTTCGAAAAATATTGTGACAAAAAGTACCACACTTTTATTGTAATTGTATGGGTTTTTTTTGGTGGAGACTCTGGATACCATGGTAAATTATGGTAAGGATGGCAAAAAGTCAAGGCTATGCTGGAGATATTTTATTTGAGCTTTTTAGACTGTAGTATTTGTGTGTTTGTGTGTGTGTAGGTGAATATTTGTAATTTCGTCGCATCCACATTTGAGAAATTGCAATGTTAACTGTAATTTCTGTCAAATGTCATAGTTAATTTTTACTTCTGTGAAGTGGAAATAATTTAACACATGATCTTATTAAATATACCACATTTTTATTGTAGTAGTAACGTTAACAGTAATTTTATTGTGTTTTGGTGGAGACAGTGGATACCATGGTCAATTATGGTAAGGAAGATAGAGGCCAGTGTTATGAGGAATTATTTTATTTCAGCAGTCAAAATAATTTACAGGATCTTTTTCAAAAAATATTTTGACAAAAAAACAAACAAACAAACAAACACCACACACTTATTGTAGTTGCAACAGTAATTGTATGTTTTTTGGCGGAGACAGTGGATACCATGGTAAATTATGGTACGGATGGAGAGGGGTTATGCTGAATCAGTTTATTTCAGCAAAATTAAGCAAATTCATGTACGTGCCATTGTTTCCTTAGAAGTGGCATAGTTGCAAAATTTTACTTCTGAATGCCGTAATAATTTAATACAGGATCTTTCTCAAACACTGTAAAAGCCTTCAGATTCTTTCTGTCATATTTGATGACATGTTTGCCAAATACATTTTTACTGTAGTAAAATATTAATAAAATGATATCTTGGTTTAGACTTGGGATTAAAAGAGAGAACAGGGTTATGCTGAATCATTTTCAATCAGCTTTATTTCCTCTTTTGGGTTTTAAAAATGAAGAATCACCTTGATTAGCATAGTTTCTGCCAAGATGTTATCGTTATTACATGGTGTTAGTTTTGTAGAAGCATAAAGATTGACTATAGAATCTTCTTCAAATAATTTAAGAACCCTTGTAATTCCCTCAGTTTTTTAATGGCACTTTTGGATAATGTCATTTTACCACATTATTATTATTATTATTATTATTATTATAGGAGTAGTGTTTGTGTGGTACTTTGGCAGAGACTTATGGAGGTTCGGGACTCGACAATAAGGATGGGCCGATGGCCCGGGGTCAGCATGAAAGACGCTCGGGACAGTTGACGAATTTGTCACCGCTGTGCCGTCACGAAAGTTTTATCATTTGCATGTGTTTTTAAGCCTTGTTCATTTAACATTTCAAGCGATCACAGAGAGACACGTCTCTGACAGACAAATAACCTACAAAAGTATGTCAAATTACCTGTCTTGACGAGTAGCTTTAACAGTGATTTATCTGTATTTAATTTCTACAGTAGAATAACGTTACAGATGCACCGATCGACCGGACATATTTCAACCGATTTCTTTTCCGGGCTTGCACATGAACTGTATGCAATCATTTTCTAAAGTGTCATATGTGTGGAAATATTCTGAACTCTTTAAGCATCCGTTAACAGAGGCCAGAGACGCTAAAGACGAACGCAAAAAGGAAAAAATACTGTTGCAGGCAGAGCAAGATCACGGTTCACAATGAGCGAAATATTGGAAATATTATCCTAAATATTGAAACGGGGGTTTATATGAATGTATCAGTGAGGGGAACTGACTGTGTTAAGAAAAGTTTACATGGCATTTTCTTTTCATTTGCCTCTGTATAATCCATTTCAACTAGCGTACATAAGCACAGCGCTGCTTTGTTTACAGTGGTAACCAAGAAAACGTAATATCGCTGTTAAAGCATCCCCTAAAGCATCTTTTCGTTTTTAATTAACTAATAATAAACTGATTTTTGAACAAACAAATAATGTTTGGAATTTATATTTGTATATTTGTATATTTGTATATTTGCTGTGGTATCAAGTATTGTACAAACAAGTATTGTACAATTTCATTGGTATGTAAAAATTTGGTGTCATTAGGGATGGGCGATATGGGCTTAATTTTTCACAGTATATCCTGATATCTGCCTCATTCTGTGATTTGAAGCCACGTCTGATCGCAAAAGGTTATTTAAAACACTTGACTATGTTAAGTAGTTAATTTAGAGAAAAAGCATGTCAATAAATGATATCTTTGTTGGACAACAGGTTTGTAAACAGGCTCATATACATGCAAAACTGTATCGCACACGTGCTGCTGTAGACTTTATCATTATTATTACGGGAAGACTAATGCTTATCGTAGGGAAACTTTTTACCAGTATATCGCAAACGATAAGATATTGCCCATCCCTAGGTGTCATATAAAGCTTATTTTTTAAAATATAAGATAACATGGGGGAAAAACATTGGTAACAGCAACTATTTATTTTTTTTTTGTGTGTGTCAGGACCAGTGAAAATTTTGACCGGGCAAGTAAAAATTTGAACCACTGGCCCAACCGGGCCAGTACAAAAAATCCTTAGTGTTGAGCCCTGTGGTTACTATGGTAATTTGTATAAGGATGGAGAGAACAGAGATGTGCTGAAGCAAGCATTTATGTCATACGTTTAATCAGCAGTAATTCCTCGCCAGAGAGTTTTTTCAGGGTGAATTGCCTGGGTTGGCCTTGGTGGAAAAGCCAGAGCATCATGGGAGTATTTACGATGGCTGAATCTCTTGTTGCTATATTTCCTACAGTTAAGTGCTTATAGTGCTGCACAGGAGCAATTTGAAGATGTTCACAAACGATTACAAAATCGCATTACTTCTGGTCTGTAGTCTCCAGTATTTAATATCATTATTTGATTTGCAGTTGTGAGCAAGAAGCATTTATTTCATGCAAGAAAAAGAACAAAGTTGTCTTTCAAACCAGATCTTGGCTGTTTCTCCTGTTTTGAGTGCTGAATGTCAGACTGACACCATGTCTGCACTGCAGAAGTGTGTGAAAGGTTCACACTGGTATCTTTGGGTTCCCCTTTAGTTGCAGAGAACAGGAAGTATGGTTTTGTTAAAATTAGATGCTGGCAAGGAGAGTGGATATTATCTGGAGGAAAACAGTGCAGTCTTTTCCACGAGCTGACATGCGGGACAAAGTGTATTTCAGAGGCTTGTGCTCTGTTGTCTGCAGTGTTAAATCATGTGCATCTCTTGAAGCCCTGCTGAATTGATTCACTTGCTGTTAGCGTCCTCCTACAGGGTCATGGCAGAATGAAGCTTTTGGCATTTTATCCTTCTGTTGAGTGCTGCATTTAGTTTATTGGTTATCTTTCCACATGTTTAGAGTGAATCAGCTCGGGACTTGGTTTTCAAACCATGTGAATCATCCTAATGCTACTCCTTGCTTAATCTTTTCATCTGATAATAACTTACAGCACTATTTCTAATGCCACAGTAACAGCAATAGCACTTAACCCAGGTTTTTTTTTTTTGTTTTTTTTTTAATCAAAGCTTATACTTGCAGTACATAATTTTGGATTTTTTTCCTAGGGTTTCTGTATTTTCTGACCTGAAGTATTATCAAATCATGCAGTGATGCGCAGCACTGTGTTCATTTACACATGAGCAGCTCATGATTGGGTGTTTTTGAGTGCCCCAGAGCTGCTCATAGTAAAAACTGTTCTCTGCAACCACTGTGAGATTGGGTCGAGTTTGATTAAGTCTGGTAATGTGAATTTGCACCAAACATCTTCAGAGATGTGCAATGAGAATTGTTTATAAATCTGTAGGCACTAAAACAGAACCTTTAAAATCTCCTTTAAAAGCCCTATTTTAATGTTTGAAAGCAAGTAAATCAAGTCAGCAGTAAATATTAGTATCGTAATTTTACATTATTATTATTATTGTTGTTGTTGTTGTTGTTGTTGTTGTAATAGTGTTTTTATTTTATGAATTAGTATTGTAATTTTGCATTATTTTATTTTAAAATATATATCAATATTTCTTTAATTTTTTGTTATTCTTTAATTTTTTTTGTATTTCTTCTATTTTAATTTATATTATTGCAAGTCAAAATGTATAATTTTTTCTTTTATGCCAAAAATCATTAGAATATTAAGTAAAAATCATGTTCCATAAAAATATTTTGTAAATTTCCTACCTTAAATATATCAAAACATAATTTTTGATTAGTATAAGCATTGCTAAGAACGTCACTTGAACAAATTTCAAGGCGATTTTCCATAATATTTAGTTTTTTTTTTTTTTTGGCACCCTTCAGTTTTTCAAATAGTTGTATCTTGATCAAATATTTTCATATCCCAACAAACCATACATCAATGGAAAGCTTATTTATTCAGTATAATTCTCCATCAAACAATGTACCCTTATGACTGATTTTGAGGGTCACATATTCAGTGACCCAAAAAAAAGATTTTCCTTCACATGCCTGATAATACATTTTAATGATGATGACAGAATTTGTAAGCAAAATTGACTAAAAAAATAAAAAATAAAACTCCTATGTTATATAATTTTTAATATAATTACTTTTGGCATTAAAAAGCAGATTTTGGCATTGATAAGAGGGGTAACTGTTTATTATTTATTTATTTATATAAATAATAGTACTTTGAAGACTCTTTCAAGAAATATTTAAATCACTAGAGTACTGAAAATAGAGAGAACTCTTTTGTTTGGGTACTATATAAAACATTTTGGGGTTAAATATCTATAATATAACTATGTTGTGACATATTCTTAACATGATGATCATTGTATATTGTTTGATCACTGATCGAGAACTGTTTAGTAAAGCATCTCTTTTGTGTTATGGTGCTCTCACACATTTCTTCTTTTTCTTTTTTGCGTCATGTAGGACCTGGGCTAAGACCATCCCGGGCAAAGTGGAGTTTTTCTCCAGCGAGGGTTCAGACACGTCGATCCCGATCCCCATCGTGGCTCTGCAGAACGTGGACGACTCGTACCCTCCTCAGAAGAAGTCCTTTATGATGCTCAAGTACATGCACGACCACTACCTGGACCAGTTCGAGTGGTTCATGCGAGCCGACGACGACGTCTACATCAAAAGTGAGAAGCTGGAGAGCTTCCTAAGGAGTCTCAACAGCAGCGAGGCCATCTTTCTTGGCCAGACGGGCATGGGCGCCCGTGACGAACTGGGCAAGCTGGCCTTGGAACCGGGCGAGAACTTTTGCATGGGCGGCCCAGGCGTGATCATGAGCCGCGAGGTGCTGCGCAGGATGGTGCCCCACATCCGCCAGTGCCTGCAGGAGATGTACACCACCCACGAGGATGTGGAGGTGGGCCGCTGCGTGCGCCGATTCGCCGGCGTCCAATGCGTCTGGTCCTATGAGGTAAGAACGTGCAATACACCTGGATACGCTTGTGTAATTACAGGGCCACAGCAATCATGTGACCAAGCAGGGTACCGTTTGTGTAATTATTAGTGTCCTATATTCCCAGCAGCTCTGGCTTGAGGTTTCTAATGGGTATTGTTTGAAAATCAGCCTCTTCATTGAACTCTCTGAGCTGCAATTTTCGGGTACTGGAAATTATAGGTTGGAGCGAATCAGAAAAGGCCTACGTTCTTTTCACCATCAAAACTCCCAGGTGGCTTTGATCCTTCAAAGGATTTCGCCGATACCTGACCAGGTATTACAGAGAGAGAGCCGGACAATAGTGGAATGCTATCAAACGGGAGCACAGCCCGTTTCTGCTGTCCAGGGATGGTTGGTCTAGATCAGCTGTTTTATAAGGGCTGTTATGGGGTGACTCATAGGAAATGAAGCTTTGGACGGTGACTTTTTGAAAGGGTGACCTCTGACCTTGGAGAGATGAGATGAGTCATCGTCTCTTCAGTGGATAGAGTTCATAATGTGCTATGACGGCCGCTTCCTCCCCTTTTCTTTTTGTAAAAAGAAGTCATTTGCATCCAGATGAATCTCATGCAGAGAGATTGCACAGAGAACATATTTGTCATATTTCACACAAAAACTAAACATTTCCTTTATTTTGCATTAAGAAAATGCAAACCTAGTTTAAGACTGTCATAGTTTTTGGCATCAGTTTCATGACGGTTCTACTGTGCAACCATTTCAGTAGCATTTGCGCCTGAAAACTACCGCATGCGACTATGACCCGATCAGCATATTTGTATTTGCGCTGAGGGGAGCTTCAGTTTCTACGTGTTTTTGCAATGTTGAGTAATGTATCACAGACATATCTCACGAATGCTTCATAAACAAAGTGTAGAGAGAGTGTAAATAAGAGATTCATTATGCAGTGTAGAAAGCTTCGTTGATTATAACGGAACTTTTTGAGATTGCAATAAACTAAGATGTGTGACAGCTTTTAATGATTTTTTGTTTGTAAATGTGATATTGATTTAATACAATAGTTCAATCAACAAGAAGTCAATATTAAGTGACTTACACTGTCTGACTATAACACTACTGCCTGGTTTTGCTCTATTTCGTCATCGGAAAAAGTTTCTGTCAAAGTCACAGCTGAGCCACTTCGCATTTCCATTTAGTTTACGAATGAATGTGCGTTTATAAACTAATCTAGTGAGTCAGTGATTCAATTTCCCATATATTCAAAGTGTTATATTTAAAACATTCATCTCAACATGAATTCATTAATTTATTTGCACTCATGCCACCTCTGAGCCTCATTAAACATCTGAAAATACACCTACAAGCCACTTTTGTGCTCTTCTGTGCACCTCTGTAGTACAAATTAATTTAGTTAATACTGATGTCACTTGATTGGTAACTTATTCTTCTTATTCTATTTGTTCTTATTCTGTTGTTTTAATTAGAAACTTTAAAAAGCTTATAAAATATAATTTTTTTGAAATGTGACATAAAAGATGGCATACTTATAATAAAGTAATATAATAAAGAAAAATACCATTACAAAGGTAAAAACAAAATTCTTCTGTAAATCACTTTAAGGAGTCAAATATCATCATGTAATGGAAAGGCTAATTTTTGACCAGATTTGTTTGATTATTGATTAGAACAGGGGTCACCAGACCTGGTCGTGGAGGGCAGGTGTCCCGGCAGAGTTTAGCTCCAACCCTAATCAAACACACCTGAACCAGCTAATCAAGGTCTTACTAGGTATACTTGAAACTTCCAGGCAGGTGTGTTGAGGAAAGTTGGAGGTAAACTCTGCAGGACACCGGCCCTCTTTGTTTCCGCAGACGTTTTCCTCTTGTTTTTTAATTCGCCATCTCTGTTTTTCTGTCATCGCTCGGCTGACGTCCTGTGCACTGAGCGTTCTCTCCTCCCCATCATGAGTAGACACGCCCCTTACTGCTGATTGGCTACAAGTTTGTTTTGGTAATTGGGCCTGACTCAGTTTTCTAAAGCATTTTTGAAAAGATACATACCCCACCTTTAATATTAACAAATATAATCTTATTACAGTAAAAACAAATGTGTATTTTTTTTTTTTTTCTTACATTGACTAAATACCAATTCCCATTACCCCAAAAATATCTCATTATGATTGTCATTGAAAAAATCCTTAAATGTACTTTATTAGTCTGATTTAACTTAAGTATTTCAACCAGAGTATTGCGGTATTGAAAATGTATTGAGAATGACTGTTGCAAGCAAGCAAAATATTTGAAATAATATTTTAAAATAATATTTGCAATGCAAAATATCATGGTCCTAAGAATAGCCTTCGTCATGCAAAAATATTATTTGATTTTGCATTGAAAGTGACCCGGGCATGTTCCTCCATCTGCATTTTCAGGTGTTTACTATGGAAAAGGGAAAGGTAACTGACATTTAGTGTGGCTCTTTAATGTTTTATCTGGATTTCCTTCTTTTTTTCTTTCAAATAGGCTTTGGATCAGTCAGATGACATGAAGCCGCTCTTTCCCATTTTCTGCTAGTAAAGCACTTTGCATTTTTCTCTAACATCCCGAATAAGTCTTTGCGTATCGTTTAGTCTACCGAAACCATCCGTCAAGTTGAGATTACCTTTTTTCCATCCGCTCCCGATGAAGGAGCGATCCGTCAGCGTTAATGTGACATCGCTTTTCACAAATTTGCAAAGTGGAAAAATTAAAGGGTTGGAAAGTTATCAGAGGTGCTCCATGAATCTTTTTCGGCTTGTGGAATGGGGTGGAATTGGAACCTCTGAGTCCTAACGAGTCTCCCCCGTGACTGGGGCCGCTGGGATTTTAATGCGCATTTGATGTGTGCTTTAATTACAGCCGTGCAGGATTAGTTAGAGACGGCACAGCTGGGCAACCTGCTATTAATGTCGGAGCGTTCTGCCTCTGGTTCTTTATGGAAACTGCCTGGACCTACTGCACTGCAAGTCTCGACGGGCCCCGCGAGAGCTTCAGCCTCGTAAAGTGACCTCAAAGACCTCACGGCTCAAAATGGCAGCCGGTTAGTCCCTTAAATACTGATATTAAGCGTCTTTGTCTGTTTGGAGCTCCTCAGATGTGTATCTGTCTGTGCTGCCACTCAACTTCTGTTTGTTTATGGCCAGAGCGCAAACAGTCTCATCTAACCTCCGCTTTGGGCTCGCAGCTACTTGAGATGATTCCTGGCGCAATTTAAGTAGCCAGTAACAAAACTGACTTGTCTTCTCTAGCATCTAATTTGTTGCATTTGCTAAGACACTTTTGACTGTACAGTTACTCAAATGATTCCTCGATTGACTGAGGGACTCGAGCCATATCCAGAGGCTAGGACATCACAGAGACGTGTGGGTGTTTTGCACGGACAGACACTCTTCTATCTAATCTTTTACACTTCACCAGTGATATCAAACCTCAGCCCGGAGCTTGTCACCGGTGTCGTATTATAGCTGTCGATCTGGGATGTGTCTCGCAGCTGCTCTGGTATCTCTCCCATGCCGACCTTGTGCTGCCCTCATCGCTGCCTTCCACATGTTAGTGTCTAAACATAACCGTTCTGTCTTTGCCTTTCTTGCTGACGTGTGTGTTTGATGGGCAGTATCTCTGTGATGGATATATAAAATTACTTAATTGATGATATACACTACCATTCAAAAGTTTGGGATCTGTAAGATTTTTAATGTGTTTGAAAGAAGATTCTTGGCCCCACCAAAGCTTTATTCATTTGTTAAAAATACAGTAAAATCAGTATTATTATTGTTCTATTTTTTGTTGTTGTTAATAATAACTATAATGTTTATTCAAAATTAAAATGATTTAAAATGTTATTATATATTATAATAATAATAATAATAATAATAATAATAATATAGATTTTTTTTTGTTTAATTAATGAATTCTACAAATTATAAATATAAATTGCTATAAAATTAAAATAATAATAATAAATTACATATAACATAATATTAAATATAAATTTAAGAAAAGAAGAATTAGAACATTTAAAAATAAATTATACAAATTAAAAATATAATTTTTTTTTATAAACTAAAAAATTCTTAATAAATGACAAATAATATAACATTTAAATTTTAAAAATCACGAAGAATTAAAACATTTAAAAATAGAAATTCTACAACTTATAAATTAAGTTATAAAATAAAAAATGAATAAATAACAGATAAATATGACTGGTTAATAGATAGATGATCAGTCAGTTAATTCACTGTTTTCATTTATTTTAAAATTATATAGTTGAACGTTAGAACATGTAAAAATCTGAATTATGCACAATATAAAAAAAAATAAAATAAATGTATATAAAATCTAAATTATTTGGTGGTAATAACATTAATAATAATAATTAAAAACATGTTTTTGTTTTTGATAATTTTTATTTTTGCAATTGTTATAACATTTCTTATTATTATCAATGTTAAAAAAATAGTTGTGCTGCCTTTTGGTGGAAATGGTGAAGAAAAGGTTTTAAGAGCAGCATTTATTTACTTTTGTAACATTATAAATGTATTTACTGTCACTGTTGAACCAGCTGTAGTGTGGTTTTGTGGTTGTGATACATATTAAAGTTTGCATCTTTGTGCTTTTTAGTAAAACACAGTTGTTGTGTAACATACTCTCCTTTAAAATCCCTTCTCTGAACCACGTTATTAAATGTAGACACTGAATGCAGAAGTGAAGGCGTCTTGTTCGGCAGAGCAGTTTGGTTAATCTTTACACCAATTATGTTGTCACAGATGTTCTGTCTGAACGACGTGTGGGACTTCAACTCGCAAATTACAACCGAAAGAAGAGCTGTCTTAGATATTCCAAACAAATGTGCCAATTAGGAGCGTTGTAAAGTGGTAGTTTGTTCCATTGAAAATGGTGAACAGCCCTTGAGGAAGAACAATGCAAGACGCTCCTCGCTTGTCGCGTTGTACGCGCATTGTCTCCCGTCATGTGACTCGGAGCGATCGCTCGCATTCTGATTGATATTGACAAGCCGTTCCTTAGCCATTATTTAGTTGTCAACCCATCTGTTTGCTCAGAAAACAGCCGTAAATGGCGACACAAAGAATGGAAGCTAAAAGCCAATATTGGCCTCCACATTTTTTCCATCTGCGCCCCTGATTTATGACTCTGTTGTCACTAAACTGTCAGTGCATTTATTTGGTCAGTCCGTTGTCTTGTATAGAATAGATAGACCATCTCAGAGTCTTGCACAATAAGACCAGGGACATTTTTATTGATTAAGTCAATTGCAAAAAACAAAACAAATTAATATTTTTATTCAGCGAGGATGCATTAAATTGATCAAAAGTAACACTAAAGACATCTTTCTGTTCATTTTCGACAAAAGTCACATTTTCAGCATTGATGATCATCAGAAATGTGTTTTGAGCAGCAAATCAGCATATTAGAATGATTTCTGAAGGTAATGATGCTGAAAATTCAGTTTACATAGAAACCAGCTATTTTAAACTGTAATAATATTTCACAATTTTACAGGTGTACCATATTTTTGATCAAATAAATGCAGACTTGGTGAGCAGAAGAGATGTGGATGTGTTTTTTAGATCTTTTCTCCTTCACATTGAGCTCCTTCACACAGAGTCTGTAACGGATACGTCTCATCTGGCCTGCAGCCAGGCCTTTGAGTCATTTTGACATCTATCTTCACGTTGGCATCGTGCCATGACTTTATCTGCTTCCGGTTCCCGTGTAATGATGATTGCATCTATCTGCGGGTTTACAATTACAGGCCCTCTCACGCATGATTCGGCTCCCTGTGCAAATTCAGCAGAAGTGAAACTTGTCTTTTCAAGCACGCATTTCCACGCATCTGTTGTGTCAGTGTGACCACGGATCTGTGTCATAAAGGTCATAAACCCTCGAGTTGCTGTTTGGCTATTGGTTAATGTTATCCAATGTCAATTTGATCAACATTGCATTTTGCTTATGTTTTGGAGCAGTGAATTGTTCTGAAGCAAGTAATAAGACCAGGAACCTTTTAGCAACAAGTAGAGTCAGTTTTGTTTTCATTTTTCCTTTTGTTTGTTTGAAATGTTGGTTCCTGTGATTGGTGAAAAGCACTTTTTGCGCCAATTCATCACTGATACTCAAAATATTGAGTTGTGTATTAAACACTGTCATATGGCTGAAGTATTTGGATGTTTTGTTCATTTTCTCTGCCACTTAAACCACTTCATGATCCAGACCACTGTTCTCTCACCTTCTTCTATGTGTCACATAGTGTCTCAATAAGACTTGAGTTTCTTTTTCTGCTCAGACATCCACAGGAAGTCAGCCTCCCACACGCATATTCTGTTCTTCGAGCTCTAACAAACAAACGCCTGTAGTCGCGTCTATTTCTTGCCACTCGGCGAAGCCCGGAATTATACTGCCATGCAGTCCTGTATTTTGTGGCCATTTTCATGGAATCTTTTTTGGAGATCTATGCAAGATGGGTCATTATTGCGCTCCGTTATAGTGTTTTGAGGATTGGCGGCGGTGCGTGGATATGTGAAGCTTTTGTCAAAAGCGCAAATAGTTTGTACTGGAACTTCACCCGCAATGTTTGTCCGCCATAATAAAACAATTCTTGGGTTATTGTGCATTTTCATGCATCCCTGTGGCGTTATAACAATGGATGGAATTTTGTTTTCCATAATATCAGATCTGTTCCAAAATATAATTGCTGGTACACCGGATTATAAGACATTATAGACGTGCTTTGTTCAATTCTAAGGCAACATGGGAGCTTTAATGGATAAGACTATCCCAGAATGCACTGCAGTACTCTTGGAAAAACTAAAGTGATACTTCAAGTCAGCAAAGTTATATTAAATTGATCAAAAGTGACAGGAAGACATTTATGTTACAAATGATTTCTATTTCAAATAAATGCTGTTCTTTTGAACCTTCCATTCATCAAAGAATCCTGAAACAATATATCATGGTTTCTGCTTTCAGCAGCAGATCAGCATATTGAAATGATTTAGCAAGGATCATGTGACACTGAAGACTGGAGTAATGTTGCTGAAAATTCAGCTTTGCGTCACAGAAATAAATTACATTTTAAAATATATTCACATGGAAAAGAGAAAATACTGTTTTTACTGTATTTTGAATTAAATGCAGCCTTGGAGAGGATTAGAGACTACTTCCAAAAACATTAAATCTTACCAACTGCAAACTGTTGAATCATAGTGTATAGTAATTTTGATTTATAGAGTCTTGAATTAAAAATGATCAATTACCCAACATTTATGTATGCTATGTATTGCCATGTATGCATGTATTGAAATCCATGTGAAGCTGCTCTAAATCGGCCATTTATTTCAATTTAGATGGCAGTAGACACTGGGTTCCTACAGGGTTTGAAAAAGTATGCAATTTGATTGAAGTGTTTTCTAGGTCTGGAAAAATATGGAAAAAAGAAAGCAGAGTATGGAAAAATAGTGAGGTTTCATGGCAGCTGGTTAGTGATTCTTTAATGATTGTCAAATACGACTGAATGAATTCAAGCTGCTCTTTTTTTTTTTTACTATGCAAAATGCATAAATTATATAAGCATTTTGCATTTTTTCTCACTATATTCTTAGCACCGTATTACATAGCCTCAAGAACCTTTGCAAAAGTAAAAAACGTACAGACTTTTATGTGTGCACAAGAAACCATTAACCTTAGCATATAGGACGATGCACACTGATTCACCAATTGTGCCATCAGCCCATTTCACGTTCTGTTTCTTGCTCATCACAAACTATGCATTAAAAAGACCTAAGGCCTTGAAATATGGCATACTGCCCTAAAGAAAGATACATTACAAACACTTTTTTTTTTTTTTTTTTTACAGTACAAGTCCTTTTTATAGGCCCTTGAACTTGGCAAATTTTATGGCATCAGCCCATTTCGTGTCATGGTTTCTCTGCCACCACAGAGAAAATGTTAAATTGGACATGAGGCCTTGATTTTATCATATTAGAGGTACAACCTTAAGAAAAGCCAAATTTTGGCAAATAGATCTCTGTTAATTCATCTGCATCCAGGCTCTCGTTTTATCCATCTTAAGATGGCAGTGATGCACAAAGGAAATAGGTAATATTAAACTAGAAATTGTAGTGCGTAAGCATGCAAAAAACTCCAGTGCGCATACAGTTTCTCGAGGGCACCAAAAAGTTTCATGTGCATGTAAAAGTCTATTCATTTTTTTTCTATTTTAGGGGATCTATATGTTGTCACTTTGAGAGAATCAATGAAAAAACCCTGAGAAAATAAAAATATTTACAGTTGACTGTACTGTATAGCAAATATAAAGCTGAAAATAATGCTCTGTGAACCAATTATGTTAAATATGGCCTGAAAATTTACTGAGAGGTTTGGAAATTTGAGTCTGGAAAAGTATGGATATTTTAAAATGGAAAATGTAGAACCCTGTAGAAAGCTAGATATAGTTTGAAACGCTTGATTGTTCATGTTTGGGTTGAGGCCCAGTTGACCTCGACAGCCCCCAGAATAAGTGCTCAATCATATTACACGTTCTCAAAGATATGATGCTGTGAGCTTGATTCGATTTAGCCTGTTAAAATTACAATATTAACTCTTCATAGCTTTGCTCACTTGTTTCCATCAGTTTTCATTTCTTGTTTGGCTCTGTTAGAGCATCTAATGGATTCACTGTTGGTCTTTTTTTTCCAAATCGTGACATTTATTATTTACCCTTTAATTAGGTTTCACCAATTCAGATGCAATCTTTCCCCAGACATGCGTTCGTGCTGTCTCCAGCTTTCTTCGCACCTTTTTAATTTGTCTGTCTAACGAGGAGCAGCTAAACGTGACGTGTAGATCTCCACGTTCAGAATTGAAAGATCAAGGTGTCTCTGTCTCCCTGCTTCACAACTTATCCAAATTCTTCGCAGCAGACTGCCGTGTATGTGGCAAACCTTGTGTATTTTCAGACATCCTGTGGCCGCTGGACTCATGTATGTGTTATTCTGTTGCTCCTCGGCGCTCCCGAGCAGGATGCTAAAATTATAGCTGCAATGAGCAAATAAATGTTTACTAGCTTTATTTAAAAATACATGCAAACAGAGGTTAAAGGGTTTTGCTGGAGCATGAAAGCCAGCGAGCTTGAAACGCTCCTTCTGTGGAGTAACAGCCGTAAATATATCTCCAGCTGTTTGCGTACAGATACGATTGCACAAGTCATTGGCCATTGTGTAGTGCGCTTTATCATTCACATTGCTTACTGTTTCAGTCTTATTCATAAACGCAAAGAGCTTCCAAGTCTGTGTTGCCCTTTCAAAGGACAAACTCCACATTGTTTGGCGATACTTTGGTCTGTTGAGTCATATTGCACTCAGGGTCTGCTTATAGTGTTAAAGACTTTAATTATTTGTATTTTTTTAGTTGGGTTTGAGTTCTTATTCAGATTTAGATTTCATGCACTTAAAGGAGAAGTCCACTTCCAAACCAAAGATTCACATATAATGTACTCAGCCCCTTGTCATCCAAGATGTTCATGTCTTTCTTTGCTTAAATACTTTTTAATCTCAAACGCTCGTCTTGCCTTTCTCTCCCTGAACTCTGTGTGTTCTGACTCAAGACAGTTAGGGTATGTTGAAAAACTCTGACCGTATTTTCTCCCTGAACCTTAAAAAAAAAAGTCAATTTCATCATTCAGTTCTTTATCATTTATTGCAAAACTGAATGAAGGAGTGGAGTTTTTCTACAAGCTCAGCAGCTTTCCACTTTCCGTGTCTCTGTTCATCGCTTGTACAGTATAGATCCATCACTCATTGCAAGTGCTACTCTCTCTCAAGTTGTTATCTTTCCAACACACGTTTTTCCTTTGGAACAGCTTTTGTCGGTTACAGTAATTCCTTAGAAGATTGATGGATCCGTTTAAATTTCATTATTAGATCCTTTTTCCACCTTAATACACACGGCAAAGAATGTCTTGTTTGTCTTTGTGTTTGATCTTTCATCAAAACGTAATAACTAGCTCTGCTTTTGAAATGACATTGCTTAAATGACTTTATTGTTAAAAAAATACAGTAAAAACTAATATTGTGGAACTCGTTTCTATTTGAATATCTTTTAAAATATAATTTATTTCTGTGATGCAAAGCATGTGTCACATGACCCTTTAGAAATCAGTTAATACATTTGTGGAAACAGTGATAAATTGTTTCCAGGATTCTATGAAAGGCAAGTTTAAAAGAACAGCATTTATGAGAAATAAAAAATTTACCAATTTAATGCATCCTTTCTGAATTTTTTTTTTTTTACAATTCAATTCCAAGACAGCAATATTTGCTAAAATTATTTATTGAATCATTGTATATCTATTGACAATTATACATTTTGCTTTGACCTTCAAGTAAGTCCTTTAATAGTTTTGCATCCAAACTCTGTGTGTTGGAGTAAAGCAGGATTTGCATGCAGCACTAAGCGTACGGTCGGCTCTGCGTGGCTTGAGTGGAGTTCTTGTGGTTTTGGCGTCATTTCCATGCCAACAGGCAGACATGCCAAAGCCCAGCTAATGCGAATGAAAACCAGCAGCATCTGTTTCCTACAGGTTTGACACAGTTGCAGCTCCTCCCTCCGAGAGATGCTGACTCGCACCCTCGCTTGCTATCTTCATAAGTGCGCCTCTGTCTCTCTCGCTCTTTCGCCCTCTGCGTTTTCATCGAGAAATCCTCGAACAAGAGCGTCTTTGTGGAACTGCCACGAATCTATTTATACCTCACCAATGTACTTCGCTTGCAACCACTGCTCTTATTCAATAAGTTTGAGGGTTTGAAAGTCTGTTTTGTTTTTTTGTTTTTTTGTTTTTTTGTTCTTCAGCTGTTTCACGTGTGATCTTTAAAGGTAAAGTCATCAGGTGATGCAGCGAATGCGCCGCTGTAAAAATGACCCTTGTTTGCAAAGGGCAGTTTTTGCACCTTAGGCTGACACATCGAACTGAAGAGGAAGTGTGATGTGACTCATGCATCACTTTGATTGGACGCCTGGAGAAATGACTTCTGTGGCTCATTTCTTTGACACTCTTGTTGCATTTAGCATTTTAATGTTTTTTTTTTTTTTCTCCCTATTTCCTGTTTCTTCTCTCCTTGTACTAGTACATACAAGTGCTCTTGCAATACTAAAATTCAGTAGTTGATACCTATATCAGTAAAATTGATTAAATGGTGTGCCATTTAGGACTTGCATAAACCGTTAACTATCTTTCCATGATAAAATAGCATGCTTTAAAGGAACAGTTCACCTAAAAATTAAGATGTCCTGAAAATGTGCTCAGACTCAGGTCATCCAAGAAGTAGATGAGTTTGTTTCTTCATCAGATTTGGAGAAATGTAGCAATGAATCTTCTGTAGTGAATGGGTGCCGTCAGAATGATAGTCCAAACAGTTGATTAAAAACATCACAATAATCCACAAGTAATCCATACAACTTCAGTCCATCAGTTTTAGTCTTGCAAAGTGAAAAGCTGCATGTTTGTAAGAAACAAATCCATCATTAATGTGTTTTAACTTTAACCTCTGGCCGAAATAGATGTCTGTAATAACACTTCCTCCAGTGAAAAGGTATATCTCCAGTTGTCCTTTTACATCAGAATCCACAAACATATTTGTTTAGAGCTGATTATTACTTCTGTGCATATTTCTCTCCTGATTCAGACGAAACTACTTGTATTATGGACTCATAGTTTAGCTAGAAGCAATAGTTTGAAGTTTAAAAACACCTTAATGATAGACTTATTTCTTACAAACATGCAGCTTTTCGCTTCACAAGATGTTAATTGATGGACTTGAGTGGTTTGGATTACTTGTGAATTATTGTGATGTTTTTATCAGCTGTTTGGGCTCTCATTCTGACGGCACCCATTCACTGCAGAGGATCCGTTGGTGAGCATCTGATGTAATGCTACATTCTCCAAATCTGTTGATGAAGAAATAAACTTACATCTACATCTTCAGGGTCAGATTGACTGAAAAAATAGCCAATGCTGATGCTACGAACATTTCAGATGTGGCCCCTTTAAATCCCCAAACTTCATGTCTCTTCTCCGTTTCTTCCCACAGTGAGCTTGGCGTGTGCCACTTTAGGAATGCTGAAGGGAATGACTGGCTCGCTGCTAGCTGCTAACTGATTGCCTCGTGCTTTAAAATCCCTCAACCTTACAGCCTCAATTATACACTGGGATGTGTGTCTTTTGAAGCCTGTCTACCTTGCAGGAAACTGGCCTGTTATTGACAGTCATGCACAGGCTCTCTGTAGTTTTAACCATGACTTTGCATTGGCATGAAACCGAATCAGCCTGTCTTTTCCCATCCTGTAGTATGTTTATGTAGCTTCAGAGATTAGGAAGTTCTAATGAAATACAGCCGTTTCGAGTTTGTAAGAGAATTGGGTAACGGATGTGGTGATATTATATTGTATGTTTTAAACGGTTAATAGGTGGCACTTCCCTAAAGACCCTGTTTAAAAGAGGAAGTGTCAGTAATGGCACTGACTGAGATGACCACAGTGAAGATTATATCGTTGAAATACTGTAGTGTTGGCTGGTTTTGTTGTCTTTGTGTACAGATTTATTATTGTTGTTGTTGTTGTTGTTGTTGTTGTTGTTGTTGTTGTTGTTGTTATTATTATTATTATTATTATTATTATTATTATTATTATTATTATTTTATTTATGAATAAATATTTATTTATTTTTATTTACTAATTAATAATACTTATATTTTTGTAAACATGTTTAATAATATAATTTATTTGTTAAAATAATGAATTTATTATATTTTTAGTAACATTTTATTTTAGAAATATTTATTAAATATTTAATAACTTATTAAACATTTAATCATTTTTGTAAATATTTATTCTTATTTATTAAAATAATTATATTCATATATTCAAAGTTAAGGAACAGATTTTTAAGCTCATGTAATGCAGTACATAATTATTATCTTAATAATATGTTAGCTAATGCAGTTAACATAGTTAACATTAGTTTGTTTACTAATTAATAATAATTATATTTATTTAATGATGGTATTTATTTTGTAAACATGTTCAATATTTTTTTGTTAAACAAATGTTTTTTTAATATTTTAATACCTTTTATTTTAGAAGTATTTATTAAATATTTAATACTTTAAGTATTTGTTCTTATTTATTAAAATAATTATATATATGTATGTGTAAATATACATATACAGTCATGTGAAAAAGTTAGGACACCCTATTGAATTGCATGGTTTTCCGTATCAGGACATCATTAAAAAAAACTGTTCCCTGGCTGGTCTTAAAATTTCGAAAATAAAACCTCAGATGAACAACAACACATGACAAATTGCACCGTGTCATGATTTACTGAACAAAAATAAAACCAAAATGGAAAAGCCATGTGTGACAAAGTTAGAACACCCTTACTGTTAACATTGGAATTAAGAGGGTAAATAACAGTCAAGAACTGATAATTAAATACCTTTGATTAACTGATCATTAGCAAGACTGAGCACCTCTATAAAAGCGTAAGCTTTGGCAGTTTGCTGGTCTGGAGCCTTCAGGTGTGTGTTAACACAATGCCAAGGAGGTAGGACGTCAGCAATCATCTTAGAGAAGCAATTGTTGCTGCCATCAATCTGAGAAGAGTAATACGGCCATCTCCAAACAATTTGAAGTTTATTCACAAGTGGAAGACATTTAAAACAGACACCTCTCCTTCCAGGAGTGGACGTCCCAGAAAATTCACCCCAAGATCAGACCGTGTAAAGCTCAGAGAAATGGCAGACAACCCAAAGACTACAACTCAGACTCTACAGGCCTCAGTTAACATGTTAAATAATAAAGTTTATAACAATACCATTAGAAAAATATGGGACAAAAATGGCATGTTTGGAAGGCTTGGCAGAAGAAAGCCTCTTCTATCTAAAAAGAAAAAAAAAAAAACATTGCAGCACAGTTTAGGTCTGCAAAGTTGCATCTGAACAAAACACAAGTCTTCTAAAATAATGTCCTTTGAACAGACGAGACCGAAGTGGAGATGTTTGGCCATAATGCAAAGCGCCATGTTTGGTGAAAACCTAAAGAGCATATCAGCACAAACACCTCATACCAAAAGACAAGCATGCTGGAGGAGGGCTGATCATTTTGGGCGTGTTTTGTAGCCACAGGACCTGGGCATCTCACAGTTATTGAGTTATCCATGAACTCCTCTGTATATCAAAGTATTCTTGAGTCAAATGTGAGAGCATCTGTCCGACATCTAAAGTTGGGCCAAAATTGGGTCATGCAACAGAACAATGATCCCAAACACACCAGCAAATCTACAACAGAATGTCTGAAAAGAAAAGAATCAAGGTGTTGCAGTAGCCCAGTCCAAGTCTAGTGCTCATCCTGACTCAAATGCTGTGGTGAGAGCTGTGCATAAGCAAATGCCCACAAACCTCAATAAACTGGAGCAACGTTGAAAAGAAGAGTGGTCCAAATTCCTCCAGAACGATTTGAGAGACTGATAAAGTCACAGAAAATGAATGCTTCAAGTTATTGCTGCTAAAAGTGGGTCTACAGCCAGTTGAATTATAGGGTGTCCTAGCTATGTCACACATGGCCTTTCCATCTTGGCTTTATTATTGTTAAATAAATAATGACACTGTGTGATATGTCATGTGTTGATGTTTATCTGAGGATTTATTTTCCAAATTTTAAGACCTGCCAAGGACCAGATCCTTTTTTTTTTTATTATGTCCTGATACAGAACCGTGAAATTCAATAGGTTTTTCACATGACTGTATATATAATATAATATAATATAATCTAGCATTATATATTTATGTATAATATCTATTATATATGGGGTCTTTTAAGTTATTGTGTGCTAAAGTCCTCGTTTAGATTCTTGTTTCCTCTTAATGAGTGGAATTACGGTGTCGTCAGATATCGATAGCACGAGATAACGCTTCATTGGCAGTCTCTTTGTGTTTCCTGGCTTCCGTGGGTGGTTTGTTGGCTGTGTTCACCAGTGCTTGTTGCCGTTTGACACTTTCTTTTAGAGGAAGTCCATTAACGTGCCATTTGAACCCCTCATTTCCACCAGCAGCCTTATTAAGAGCTTTGCTGCTCTTTCTAAAGGCAGTCCAGGAGCTACCTTTTCCTGTTTGGGCTGGTTTTTTCCCCTTTGGCACGATCGCTTTGTTTCACTTTTTTTTTCGTCCTGGTTTGTCCAGTGCAAGACAGACTAAACTCTACCTTTTAAATGCACAATCTGTGATGCAGATTTGCTGAACTTTTATTTTGTGTCTTTTTTTTTTTTGTGTTGTTCTCTCTGGTCTGAAGTGCATTTGGCCAACGTTGTGAGTTACTACCAAAGCAATTAAACAAGATTCGGCATTCACTTGAAGAATTTCAGACCACTTGAAGCTCACAATAGGGATTCTGGAGGGCCATTAATATTTGATTGCAATGAAAGCTGCTGTTTTTCTTTTCAAAGCGACTCATTAAATGGGATAAAAGAACCGTTGATCAACGTGTCAACTGTATTTTTATGAAATTGAAAAGGATGCTGCCTCTGTTTCTGGCTCAAAGTGACTATTTCATCATAAACGGCAAGCACAGTCATATCTTCTCCACCTCAGTCTTTCATGGCTTCTACTTGTTTTTACTAGTTGACTAGTTGGTGGGTCAATGTTTACCTCATGTAAATGACTCACACAGCGGCCTTCGCAATGTTTTGGCAGGTCGAATGCTGTGCTGAAGGCCATTGTGAGCAGAAAGAACATCCTTGCAGCCGAGATGACGCTAGTGGGGAACAAAAGCGCATGCATCTCCAGAATTGTGCTGCTTGTGTTGTTCTCAATTGTGCAAGAAGAGTCGCGTCTTACTCCATTATGGTTCCTTTCAGCTTTTGGGTGCATTTTGGTTGGTTTCAGAGATGTTTGGCTTGTTTGTGAACACTCTAAATGAACTTAACATCTCCTGTCCGCAAAACCAATGTGTTTCAATTATAATTTGACTCCAGTTACATAACTGAATGTTTTCGGTCATTACAGTGACAAAGCTAATGTCATACAGCTACACAGAAAAACTGAATTTGTACTATTAGGCCCAAATGTGGTGATTTCTTTGCCTGTCATTCACATGTGAAGTTTTTCTCCTTAAATCTGTGCAACCATATCATCAATAACAGTTTGCAGTGTCTTATTTGTTAATGTTAGTGCATTAGCTAAAATGAACTAACAGTTAGCAGTATAGTTTTAACGGCTTCTTAATAATTAAAATTAGTATTGTTCTTGTTATCTAATGTAGTTAACATTTAACAAATAAGAACTTATTGTAAATTATTTTTTAAAGACGGCAAATAAAATTTTACATTTACATTTTAATATGTACTTATGTATTATACATATATGAAATGTCTTATGTGATTATTATTATTATTATTTTTATGATGTAAAATAAGTGTATATAAAAAATATATATATATATATATATATATACACACACACACACACACACACACACACACACACACAGATGTATTTATATATTTATTTATAAACTGTTTTTATTATTGTTTAAAAATATATAGAATTTATTATTATTATTTATTTTTTATGTATATAATCTACAAAATCTATTGTAAGATATAAATTGTTTTTATTGTTTTAAAATGTATAGATTTTATTATTATTATTATTTAAACATTTTCTGAACACAGCAAATTTAATTAATATTTTTTATTATTATTATATTATTATTATTATTTATTATTACTGTATTTATATTTGTTTTTTAAATACAGGAAATTTAATTTTTATTATTATTATTATTATTATTATTATTATTACTGTTATTATTATTACTGTTATTATAATTATTTCTTATGTAAAATACATTTGTTGTGTATAAATAAATGTAAGTAAAAAATGTAAGTAAATAAATAAATAAAATGAATAAAAAAATAAATTAATAAATATTTTTATTGTTTTAAAATAGATAAAATTTTGTTGTTGTTTAAATATTTTACTGAATATAGGAAATTTTATTATTATTTATTATTATTATTATTATTATTATTATTATTATCATTAGGTCAAATACATTGTTTATATAAAATGTAAAAAAAATATATATTTTTATTTATAAACTTTTTATTACTGTTTTAAAATAGATTTTTATTTTTATTATTATTATTATTATTATAACCTTTATTAATTAACCTTTGCAATTAACCTTTATTGTTACTGGTCAATACAGGTAGCTATTAAATATATTAGCGGTTAATTGGGCTGGGTATTGCAGAATGTAGCTCAGGACCTCTGGCACAACTTCAAGATCTTTACATTGCATTTCTCTATTAACGTTATTACTTTATTAACATATAGTGTACTCCATTTGTTCCAAACTCTCATACTGTGTTCATATAGCTGTGAAAGTTTGTGAATAAGTCAGACTGTAAGTGAGACGGTTTGATGGTGGTGATGCTGTTGGTTTTGTGAATGGGTTTCATTGAGCAGTGGATATTTAGATCACGTCTGATCTGTTGAGGACCAGACAGGATCTGTCATTCCTGTCAGACGGAGGAATGTGAACAAAATGAGGATAAGGAAGACCAAGGCGGTTTAGAGGAACTTAAGAGAAGCAAAAGAAGTTATGGAAATCTTAGAGAAGAATTAGCAAGAGTCAAAGAGATCAGAAAGGAGCAGAAAGCGAAGGATCTTGAAGCAGCAGAGGGAAAAGAAACGGGCACGGTGGAGGAGATGCTGATGTCAGCACATGTCTCGGCTCCGTCCGTGTTTAGTGAGACCAAACAGCTCCCAGACACACCCTCTTCCTCTTTTAGAAGTCATTCTCCACCAAAATGCCAGCAGTTCTTTTTCTCGTACTGTTCTGCCCGTGGCGGCCAGAGCGGATGGGAATTGTTAGGATGCGCCATTTGTTTCCGGTCTGTTGGATTCAGCTGGTCAAAATCAAGCTTTAAAGGAATATTTCATCCAGAAATTAAATTATGTAATCATTTCCTCACACTCGTGTCATTCCAAACCCATATGACTTCAACAAAAGACGTGCAGGTATTAGTTATTTGTCTCTTTTATTTTATTTTATTTTATTTTATTTTATTTTATTTTTATTTTTTTTATATTATAATATTCATATGCATAGAGTAACAAATGAAATGCACAGAATTACTGAAATAATAATTATTATTATTGTTGTTGGTGGTGTTATGTGTTTAGAATATTATTATTATTATTATTATTATTATTATTATTATTATTATTTTTAATTTATTTATTTATTTTTTTTTTAGTTACGTTCTCTCTGCGGTTGCAGTGATCAGGGATTATTTTATTTTATTTTATTTTTATTTTTTTTTTCCCCCAGAGTAGCAAATGAAATGCACAGAATTACTGAAATATTATTTATTATTATTATTATTATTATTATTATTAATAATAATAATAATAATAATAATAATAATAATAATAATATTTAATAATAATAAGAAGAATATTTGTAAGTGTATACAATTTTTATTATTATTACTACTACTACTACTACTACTAATAATAATAATAATATATTTTTAAGTCTATTAAATTTACTCAAAATTACTGAAATTAACATTTAGTAATGAATATAGATATTCTCAAAATGGCTAATAAAATTGGTTAATGATTAATTGACCTTACAGATATGATAGTCTATCACTAATAGCCTTTTTTAAAATATGGTTTAGCATTTTCCGTAGCGAGCAGAGGTAAAGAAGGCACATCCAAGCAAGTAAGATATGCTAATTTACTTTTTCATTTTTCTGAAGCGGTGAGGAAAATGTCATGCATAATCATGAGCTGCGATGAAATGACATTGTGTCCATCATGCGTGTTTGTTTACAGACTCTTTATCTGAAAGAAATGACGGTTTGTTGGTGTTCTTGCAGAAGAGCTGCTTTGAAATTTCTTCGTTTATCGTAAGATTCGATGGGTTTGATATCGCAGTGAACCAGCGGTCTGTCAAAGATTTCCTGCTGCTTTTGCACCTGCTAGCTTTCCAAGAGGAAATTCTCCAAATATGAAATGGAAATGTGGCCTGCGCGCCATGTCTTGAGACTGTTGATCAGGATATTGCCATTTGTCCAGCTGTGAAGTAGGTCTTTCTATTGACTTTCACATCAGACCTTCTCAGCTTCCTGTGTTGGTGGCTATCAGGTTTGCTCCGATGGCTCTTTGCAGCCCGTGTGTGTTTAAAGGACGTACGGGTGTCATCTTGCCCGAGACTGTTTAAGCTGGTGAAGAGATTAGGGAAAGCCTGGATTAGTTTTAAAGGGCAGAAAGGAAGCTCACTGATGGTTTAGATTCTCACTGTATCGCCTCTGAACCTGATCTGTAAGGTGCTAGTTCTCTCACGGTTCCCTATGGCAGCAGATTTAGGTTCTGTAAAACCTGGTTATTTTTATTTTATTTTATTTTATTTTGGTTTAATTACATTATAATGCCAAAAAACATGTCTAATTAATTGAATTCATAAATTAATAAACTGTTAAAGTTTTTATTGATTAGACATGATGTTTGGTTATTAAAATGTAATTAAACCATCAAAATCAAAGCCAGAAAAATTAAAACAGAAAAGACAGACATTGAGAAAATAATTAAAAAGAAATTTTGGAAAATAAATAAATAAATAGAAAAAGGGTGAATAAATAAATGCTATTCAAAATATTTGGAAAGCAAAAAATGTAATTATATTTACAAATAATTGTAGTTTTTTGGCAAACAATGCTGCATAATAAAGTTTAAATTAAATAAGGAAAAAAAAAAAGGTTGGTTATTGTATAATATTCTTTAAAAAATAATGTTTTAATATATATGTTATAATTGTACTGAGATATTGCTATTGTACAAATGAAGATATTACTATTGTACAAATGAATGAACAATTTAAAAATATATATTTTGTACAGTAGAATGTATATCTCAAAGAATTTAATAATAATAATAATAATAATAAAATAATAACTTTTACTTTTGTACAATTTAATGTATATTTCTAAGTAACGTAAGATTGAATTGATGAATACTAATAATATTAATAATAATAAAATTACTTTTGTCCTGTATAATTTATATCTCAAGTATTTAATAATAATAATAAAATGCTACTATGTACAATTGAATGAATATAATTAGAAATCTGAATAATAATAATAATAATGAAATAATGAAAACTGTTTTGCACAGTAAAATGTGCATCAAAGTGTATTATTATAATAATAATAATAATAATAATATTAATATAATACTTTTGTACAATTGAATGTATATTTCAAAGTATTAATAATAATAATAATAAATGCTACTTTTGCACGTTTGAATGTGTATTTCAAAGTATGAATAATAATAATAATAATAATAATAATAAAATATATTAATTTGATATGTACATTCTGTTTTACAAAAGTAGGATATTTCTGTCATAGTTTTTTCAAATTAAATCAAACTTATTTCGGTAGGTTGTAGTAAAGATCTTTGAGTTTCTTTGTGTATTTGATGATAGTTTTCTCAAATGAAATGAACAGAGCAGCTCTGAAGATGAAGTTCATGTGTTCATGTCTTCTTATAGTGAAACGGCAGATGCTAAAAACACAGCAAGCATCAAATGTTCTTGCGCATGGAGCAGATGAGACGTGCCGTTCATTCACGCCGAGCGACGCTGAACATGCAGACTTCATATTTATATCATCTTTTTGTAGTTTAATATTTACAGACACTACTCCAGTATCTCCAATAGCCCTACTTTTGACTTATCTAAAATTTGCAACATTCCATTTTCCATTTTTATAAATTCCATTTTTATGATTAGATTCTGTGATTTAGAGATCATAGCTTCCCTCTAGATAACACAGCCTAGATCTGCAAGAGAGCAGAGCCTCAGGAAACAGGAGCCCAACTCGGATTACCACTAAATCTAATGTGCCTCTTGGCTCGCAGCACAATCACAGAACTATAGCTCTGCTAATCGCCGCCCACTTTGCTGCTTCGCTCTCCCGTCGAGGTCGCTGCCATTCCAGGGCGAGAGCTGACTTTGTTTTCATGTCTTTTTTTTCCTTCCCTTGTGCACAACAAACAATGGGAACAGAGAGGCTGGAGAGAGTTTCGCAGCTGGAGGTGGCCTGCAAACAAAACGGCACATTACAGTCAAAATTAATTCGGACCAGGTGAAAAACGTCCATTTGTTAGGGATTAAAACGTCTTGTGCCACGGATCCCGGTCTCTACCAGCGCTGGCTGGCTGACTGAGCAAACAGCTTAAAGTATTACTTGTATTTTTCTAGCATGGAGATAAATATGTTTAGCGTTTACTTTGGGTTCGCCATTTAATTTTTCGCAAAACCGCGCTTCTCAGATGTGCCGCGCTGTCAGGCGGCCATGCATGATTTCAGCAGCTTCTCATCCCGGGACAAACCATCTCGTATCGCTGAAAGATTCACTGGTGAAGCCTCCAGTTCCTCTCAAGCATTTCAGAGTCTCTTTCCTGTTTTGGAGGTGCAGAAAAAGTTGGCAAAGGCGTCCGTCCTGGCACCTCCGTGGACATATTCCTGACACATCCCAGCCATGGCCTCATTTCTCCTGTCCACCATTGCGTACGTTCTTTTTTTTTCCGTGTCTAGCTGGCAATTTTGTGCTTATTGCACATAGGAAAGGGAAAGATGAGGAAGAAATGCCCTCCAGGCTTCAAGAAATGCCCTGCTTCGTCATATAACGCTTTTATTTGCATGTGATTTCATTCACTGTGTGTGATGCCAGAAAAATTTGGTGGTTTATTTTATACGATCGTGATTTCAGCATCATGAACTCGGAGCCCTGCAGGCGTGTGTTGGGTCCGATGGTTAGATTGTGTTAAATAGGGCCGTTTGAGTTTTGGCCCAGTTCCTTTTGGCGCAGCATCTGCTTTAGCGTCTATAGTAGTGGCCTTGACTTACCCACTGATTCAATTACTGATGATCGGTGCTGCTGTGATGGAATGGTTTTGGACATGTTATTGATGATCTGTCCATTTACTGAATTATGTATTGCTGGTTAGCAGGTCTATCCTGAATCTGCATGCACAAAAAGCTCTAAAGATTCCCACTGAATTGAAGTGTCATTCATCACCATCCCTTGCATTTGTTGTCATGATGGTCGACTAATTGACTAATGATCCAACAATCCATTCATTGATTAGTGAATAGGGATGCATGATACATGGATACAATATTATTTATCAATATATATTTTATTACATATTTTTATAAAGGGTGCACCAAAATTTCAGCCACTGGAAATTATCAGTTTTTGCCATTTTCAGCCAAAGAGAAAAATAAGTATGAGCCGAAAATATATGCCACATTTAAGTTAAAAAGGCTTTCAAAATTATGTTTGTATTATTATTATTTAATAAAATAATAACTATTACAAAGCAGTTTGGGTTTTGGTTTCTGTATTGGTCCAAAATTGTAATTTTGTTACATCCCTAATTTTTATTTATCTATTTGTTTTATGTATTTAATTTTTTGATAATTAAAATTTTAAATAAAAAAAATAAAAATAAAAAAAATAATGATATATTTTGATATTAGGTATTTAAATGTGCATGCTAAATCTCTGAATGAATATCATTTTTTTTTTATTTTTTTTTTATACTGTAGACTAGAATGTTGTTATGCATAAATTTACTTGTAGAATTAAAAATTATTTAATTTATTAATTGTAATTTTTTTTAATATTTATATTTTAATTTTTTATTTATCAAATTTGCTATAGTTTATTATAGTTTAAATATTGGTGTATCATTTGAATTAAATTGAATATTAACTAACAAATAAAATTAAGTTATTTAAAAGTAATTAGCAATAATAATAATACATTAAAATAAAATAAAAATAAAATGTAATTTATCTGTATGTAATTTTAGGTAATTTTTATATATTCATATAAATTATATATATATATATATATATATACATACACACACACACACACACACACACACACACACACACACACACACACACATGTTGGGTTTACATGTTTTATGGGGACATTCCATAGGCGTAATGGTTTTTATACTGTACAAACCGTATTTTCTATCGCCCTACACCTACCCTACACCTAAACCTAGCCCTCACAGGAGACTGTGCACACTTTTACTTTCTCAAAAAAACTCACTGTGCATGATTTATAAGCCTGTTTCCTCATGGGGACCTCACAAATGTCCCCACAAGGTCAAAATTTACTGGTATTACTATCCTTGTGGGGACATTTAGTCCCCATAACGTGATGAATACCAGGTGCACACACACACACACACACATTTATAATATAAGAATTTTCCTTTTTTAATATATATAAAATGATATCAGTTTTACTGATACAATAACAACAACAATAATAATTTATTGGTATTGGTCAGATTTATTTATTTATTTTCCCCCATACCTACTACATTTCTGATCTCTCATATCCAATGTTAACATCCTGGCTACTTCTGCATTGCTTAGACCTTTAGCTGTCATGATTTTGTATAGTTTGCGAAATTCATGTGTACATACTGTTCTCTGTTTAGATGATTTATTGGATGATTTATAGCAGAATGCCAGCGTTCCTGCTACCGTCTGCGATGGCGACTGACTGCCAATGACTCACTTACTGAGATCATCGATAGCGAGAGCTCTGAAATGCAAATGCACTCCATTCTCCACCGCTTCCCTGTGGGAGCATTACGCAGCCCGTCCACCTGCTTCGTGATCTAATAGGCAGAGATGGTTGTGTTTAAATCTGTCGATGACGGCTCGAGCGCCAGGCAGTGATGGAGGGGCCGCCGCTCCATCAGTCGTACATCTGTGGGACGATACCGACGCAACATCTGGTGCCTGGTGGCGGCAGACGAACATGCCGTTGAGGGAATGTGTCGGCAGTCCTGGTGTGTGTTTGTTTGTGTGTGTGTGTGTGCCATCTGTGTTACCCTTCGTCTGTGGACGTCGGGCCTTGGATTGAGCACTCGGAGGGGATTGAATTAGAGAGTGGTGACATCCTGCGTGGTTTCTTTCAGCCTCAAGGCTCTGTTCGTAGGTGACACTCCATCTCTGACTAGGCAGGGGGCCTGTGGAGCTTCAGGATGTTGGGGAAAGTGAGCTCGCGCTACGCCAGCGCTGCCCTGAGAGCCTTTGTTCTTGTAAATCTCATTTCTTTCCCTCTTCCCACCGCTCCACTTGTGTGCGTGTTGCTGTTGGACAAACAAGAAAGAGATCGATTCTCGTGGAAAGAGACTCCGGATGCTCATTAGAATAAAACCAAGGAGGCTCTGCGTGCCGCCCGCTTTGAAGTATTTTTATCTGTTAATTTTTTTTCCAATTCATGTTATTCACATCAATCCAAATGAAGATTAATTTCAGAAAAAGATCTTTTGTCATTTTTGACGGATAAAAAACAAGGTCTCGTCTGTTGCTTTTTTCCTCCTCCAGGAACGTTCCCACAGTTAAGGATGCTAATAGGGATTTGAAGTGAAGTAAATCGGGAGGAAATAAAGTTTAATAGACTGGGAGAAAGACATAACTGCGGATTTCAGGGGAGAAACGAGATTCTCAGTGTAGTCCGGTGGGAAATTGTTCATTAAATACAGTATCTTTTTCACATTGCAAGGGCAGAAAAGGCCTGAGAAGCCACATCTCAGCGCTTGATAAGCTTGTTTTTGTTCGCCCATTTTATTGTCTGCCAAGTCCAATCTCTTCGAAAAGTAATAACGCACCTCTCCTCAAGTAGCTACGTGATTTGAGGTATCATTCTGTAGCACAATCTGGTTACGTGCTGTACTTTAATATTTAAGTGTACTTCAGTTTTTGATGCACACAGCATAAACTAAGCAGCTAAAAATCTTCATCTAATGTGCTATTTCTCTTCAGAAGTTATGAGTGATTTAAAAAAAAAAAAAAAAAAAAAGTCTTGTACTTGTTGAGAGTCTGTTATTGTTGCATTCTCCTGTAATTTGTTGTTGTTCGTCTCTTTCATTTTACAGTTGAGAAATAACATGCTAGTTTTGCCATTTTGTACAGCTTGAATTTTTTTGTGCTAAATAGTTCATCCACAATTATAAAAATCTGACTATGTATACAGTGTGTAAAACAAAATTTGCATTGCATACTGTACGTAAAAACCAAGGTTATTGTTGATGTAAACTATAAATCTATTTTGAAATTAAATTGAAATAAAGCTGAAAAAAAATATGTATTCGGAACTTGAAGCAGTAAAATTATTAACTAGAAATAAAAGCGAAAACTGAAATAAAAGTAAATAAAACCTCTCTTTCTAAAATCTGTAAGATTTTTAATGGTTTTTAAAGACGTTTCTTCTGCTCATCAAGGCTGCATTTATTTGATCAAAAAATTCAGAAAAAAATGTAATATTGTGAAATACTATTTTCAATTTAAAAAAATTTTTCTTTGTGAATATATTTTAAAATGTAATTTATTTCTGTGATACAAAGTTAATTTTTTTTGTAACTTTTTTTGGAACCTGTGATACTTTCAGCATTCTTTGATCAATAAAAGGTTTTAAAGAGCATTTATTTAAAATAGGAAGGTTTTCTGACAATATGTACACTACTGGTCGAAAGTTTGGGCTCAGTAAATTTTTATTCTTTCTTTTTTTTTAAATAAATTAATACTTCTATTCTCCATTATTAATACTTCTGTTAAATTAATAAAAAGTGATGGCATAGATTGACATTGTTAGAAAATATTTTTATTTTGAATAAATGCTGTTCTTTTTAACTTGTTTTTCATCAAAGAAAAAAAATCACAGGTTCCAAAAAAATATTTGGCAGCACAACTTTTTCCAACACTGATAATTCTAATAATAAATCAGCATATTAGAATGATTTCTGAAGGATCATGTGACACTTAAGACTGGAGTAACAGCTGATGAAAATTCAGCTTCGCTTCACAGGAATAAATTATATTGTAAAGTATATTACAATTAAAAACCATTATTTTTATATTGTAATAGCATTTTGAAATATGTATGTATATGTGTGTGTATATATATATGTATGTATATATGTGTGTCTGTGTGTGTATATATGTGTGTATATATATTTATTTATTTATTTTTTATTTTATTTTTTTTTTCTTTACATTTAAAGATGGCTGCAGTGCTGAATCTTTTGTTTTATTTGCTGCTGTCGGTTCTTACTGGTTAGTCGTACTGGTTTACTCAAGTATGTTTGCTCAAGGTGAACAAGAGTGCTTTGATTTCTGCGTGTTTGCAGACTCTCATACAGAAACGCTTTGTGCATTAGGAGTTTTAGCAAACCGACAGGAACGTTGCTTTTACATGTAATCGCATTAGCATCGACGGTAAGATTGAAAAATCCTAAAATGAACACGTTTTTTTATCATGGAACTGAATTAGGACTCCAGCACTTTCTTTCAATAATAAACAGTTTTTGCTGCCGGCCAGCATTTGTACCATCGCTCACCTGATCCCGAGAGGCTTTATAACAACTATAAAGGCAGGCCTGTCTGCGACCAACACGGAAGAGCGTAATTCATTTATGCAAAGGCAGAACATGAAACGGCATGATTGTTAGTGACTACTTCATCTTAGGGCTTTGTGTTCTTTGAAACGCTGTAATCTTAGAAAGAAATTCCTTTCAGAAAGGTTCATTCAAGTAAGCAAAGATAGGATGTTTGACTGTATAGTTTTGGGAAGATCTAACCAGGTTTTGAAATCTGTCATTAATGCATTTTAAAAGACGCTAGTTAGTTTTAAAGTTTAATCTTCCTGTGCTAGGGCAGCTTCTTAAGGAGTTTTAAAGAGTGTAGTAAAGCAGTTTGGAGTACTGGACCGGTTACTGATCCCCACAGAGTCGTCTGAAGGTGTCGAGATCCAAACAGAAGTTGGAGAGAGTGTGCATATATGTAGATCATTTCCAGTCCAGCCATAAAACAAAAGATTTGTAGCTGGGTTGTAGTGCATCTGTTGGCATTTTATACTCTTAAACATGCTCTTAAAAATAAAGGTCCCAAAAAGGTGTTTTTATAGTAATGCCTAAAGAGAACCATTTTTGTTTCCCTAAAAATTTGTGAAAAAGATTTTTGGCAGGGTATTTAGGAAAACATTGTCATATGGCAACAGTGTACCACAATGGAAAATGGCCCAAAATGACTTTTTCTATGAAATTATGATTTTCATTTCAATTCAACTGCACGTTTCTTTTAGAAATTGATGCATCCAATCTTAATTTCCATCAAAATCTGCCATACACACATGCACAAACACACTCATCGTTACGTCACTGAAGGCTAACTCATCCTCATTGTCATCACATGGAAGAGGCAACTCTGCACTCTTCCTGTTGCCCTTTCCATGAGATATTGTTGTATTTATTTTTTGAAAAGACTAAATAATTTTCATATTTATACACATATATTATAATAAACACTTCAAATAAATAAATAATTGCAATCAAATTATTGATGTTACTATATATAAAAAAATCCCAGTGGGGAAATACATTACTTCAATTCCACTGTGGTACAGCATTGCCGTATGGCAACGTACCTATTTTTCCATAGTGGTACAGTGTTGCCATATGGCAACATTAATATTTTCTCATCTTACAGAAGAACTATGTTAGATAATGTTGATTTCTGAATAAAAATATGTAATTTACTAACCAAAGATGATGCAAAAAAAATCGCCCTTGAGAAGAGATGTTCAGAAATTAGGTTTACAGAGCAATTTCTGGAGCACTTCAACAGGGGTCCTCCATGTTGGGGTGACAAAAAAAAACATTCCAATATCATGTGGCTTAAAAACAGCACATCATTGACTACCTTTTCAGAATAACAAGGAAATAAGTAGAAAGTAATTGTTGCCTTACAATGTTCAAGGTTCTTTATTTGAACCATCAATGCCAATTAATAATCTTTTTAAGAGTGTAGAAGAACCCCCAAGAAACCTTCAGGGAACAGTTCTTCAAAGAACCATTTTCACGTGGGGTGAAGAACATTTTATTAATCTCAAGAATCTCTTTCCACCTTTTGTGAAATGGCAAGTCTTCTATTTCTAGTTATCCAGACAAAGATCCTTGATTTTTTTTTTTTTTTTAAAGCATGTAGGCTGACTGTACTGTGTGAGGCCAGAGATGAGGCTTGTATTTTGGTGTCACAGTGGTTGAAGGACAGCCTGTGGGAATGATGTAGTGTCTCTGCGGCAACTGCGACGGGACTCTTTTGAAATACGCACTTGCTGGCATGTGAGAAATATTTGTTCCCCAGTGATGCATTTCAATGGAATCTTGAAGAACGGGAATTAAAGGATTAGTCAAATTACTCCAATTTATGTGGTACATTCTTTATAGATTGATATTTGAGCTAAAATTGTAAATGCGCTCTACTCACCACCATGTCAGTCCAACCTGCATGCTGTTTTTAGAATTTAATTTTCACACAGCTCATTTCTGTGCAGCAAGTTAACTGTGACAATCCAAAAAGACTATATAAAACTTTCATAAAAGTGGTCAAATTGAGTTGTGATGTATTCAAATCACTTTGATACTTTTCTGATCTCCTTTCTGAAATCTCATTCAAAATCAGGTTCAGGTGTTTAATATTGGCATCTTGTTCATTTGAATGGAGCAATGCGATTTATCGTGGATTTATCATTCTTATTTTAGTATAATTTATATACTATAGTTTTGGTTAATATTTTGAATTATATAATGTATATAATGACATATTTATCCCTTTAAGAATGACATGCACAAAACAACTTTCTCTTTTCTTCCAGAGAGCTGTAGGACATTTTTAGCATGTTTTAACCGCTTCAAAATCTTTGCATTGAGTTAAAACCGGGTTCGTTTGCAGTGCATTCTAATTACGCTAATGGAGGATGCCATGTAATTCCATTTTGATGGATGTCTGGTCTGTAATGAGTCTCATGTGGATAAGGCAGTGTCCTCGTGCTTCTTTCCCCATGAAACAATGTTGGGAAATTCTCTGGCGCTTCACCACCTGCGCTCAACAGCTCATCATCCCCTCACGGCCGTCTGTTTACAGGTTTGGCCAACAAGACGAGGTCGAGCTGGCGGGACAGACTGCCTTCAGATGAAGCTCATTTGCTGGGCTGTCCTTTGACGTTAGACGGACCGGCTGCTTAATCGCACAGCCTTGTACAGAGGAGTCAGTCTGACTGTATTTCACCTCGGCCTGTCGAATCTCAGCAGTAATTGTGCTTGCCGCAGGACAAACACAAGCCGGCGACGGCATTGTTCCACCTTTCTGCCGAATATCCTACGTCCTGCGGCAACGGAGGAAGAGGAGGAGGTGCTGCGACTGCTTCTCGTTCTCTGTTTTGGCACAGGGACAGATGGGCACTCCGGTTTCCTACTGCAAAATATGCTTCACCCCAGTGCCGGTCTTTTTGTTGATGTGGAATGGAAAAACGTCCCCTGAGGCTGTTTTATTACTGTTTTATTCTTCCATTGTAAATGAAATGGTCACTTCTACATGCATAGGGGTTGTGCGTCATTTAGCACTGAACTGAGAATGCCTTTTAAATTAATATTCAATTTCTGCATTAGCAATGAGTTTTCATTTGAATTATAGTAGACAAGCAGGATGCAGTATTGCGCTTGGAGTTTGATTAAGGAAGTATGATTTGAAATTGACTGAAATTTGACATTTACTCTAGCAAAGCAAATTTTGTCATGATGAACCAAATGTTGGCTTGACAAAGCCTTATTTGAAAGCATTAAAACAGCAATTTAACAATGCAGGCTATTGATATAGAGTATAGTATATAAATATATGATATAGAATATGTATTTAAAGGACACAGATATAGATATTAGATTTGGGATATGGAATATAGATGCAGATATAAGAAATAAAATATAGACACAGGACACGGATATAGAATTTATGTATTAGATGTAGGATATAGAATATAGCATATTGAATTTAGAATATTGCATGTAGAATCCAGATATTAGATAGGATTTGGTTATAAGATATGGAAAACAGGATATTTATATGGATGGATGGATGGAATGACAATGGATGGATGGACAGATAGAACAATGGATAAATAGAACAACAGAACGATGGATGGATAGAACGATAGATGGATTGGATATTGATGGATGGATAGATAGAACGATAGAACAGCACAACAATGAATGGATAGATAGAATGACAATGATGGGTGGCTAGAATGAATGATGATGGATGGAAAGAATGATTGATAGATGGATTGGATATTGATGGATAGATGGACAGAACGATAGAACGACACAATGACTGGATAGAATGACAATGATGGATGGCTAGAATGAATGATGGATGGATGGATGGATGGATGGATGGAA